>JANRMT010062791.1:58227218-58243963 GCA_026402145.1 Polypterus bichir lapradei | reverse complement strand
TACTTATTTCGGTGGTATGATGCCACTGTCAGCCGCCATATTGAACTTTCCAACGTCACTAATTCTCAAACTTCCCATGTAGGTAGAAGGCTGAAATTTGGCAGGCACATTCCTTACACCTTACTTACAAAAGTTAAGCAGGTTTCATTTCGAAATTCTACGCATAACGGTCATAACGGTCAACAACGTCCGCCATGTTGAACTTTCTTATTTACGGCCCCATCTTCACGAAATTTGGTAGGTGACTTCCCTGAGCTAACCAAAACCAATGTACGTACTTATTTCGGTGGTATGACGCCACTGTCAGCCGCCATATTGAATTTTCCAACATCACTAATTCTCCAACTTCCCGTATAGGTAGAAGGCTGAAATTTGGCAGGCTCATTCCTTACAGCTTACTTACAAAAGTTAAGCAGGTTTCATTTCGAAATTCTACGCGTAACGATCAACAACGTCCACCATGTTGAACTTTCTTATTTATATCCTCATCTTCTCGAAATTTGGTAGGTGGCTTCCCTGCACTAACCGAAACCAATGTACGTACTTATTTCGGTGGTATGATGCCACTGTCGGCCACCATATTGAACTTTTCAACAGTCTTTGTTACTTATAGGCCCATCTTCAAGAAATTTGGTACACGGGTTCCCAACGCTAACTGAATCCTATTTACGTACATATATACGTCCATAGCCTGCAGCTTGGTCACCATGTGAGGCGGCGTTGGGTCTCCCATCCCATCACCTCCCACGTTGTTGGCTGCCTGCCTATATAAGGCCGTCCGTCGCTCCAGTCTCTACATTCCCTTCCTTGCTTCGCCACGGGATTCACGTCTCCCTGCTGATAACTACAGCCTTTTTGTTTAATCCACGGCTTCTCCGCTGTTTTATTGTTTGATTATTACAATTATAGTTATTGTATAGGTATTTTACACTTACTTTACATTACTCAGGTACCCATTTCCTTCATCATTCCAACCCCCATTACCATGTCTATCGAGGTAATCACCATCGATCAAAGAACTGTCACTTACCGAGTGGTTTCCATGCCCGGAGATGGCAACTACCTTTTCCATTCTTTGTGTTACATATTGCACGGCCATATCAGGCTCACTCTTGATATCTGGAAGAACATTATGTCTTATGTATTGAATGACTGGGACAGGTTCAAGGTGTGGACTGATGATGGTACAGGAGATAATTATACTACACAGGAGCACTAGAAGAGTGAAATGCTTAAGCCCTTCACCTATGGTTCTGCATGTGAGTTGATGGCTGCCGCTGAATTGTTCGGTTGGTGCTTTCAAGTGTACCGAAATGGCCAAATATTTTACACCTTTCGACAACCGCCAATGCCTCTTAAACATCTTAGCTTCACAGGTGACGATTTCAGTAGTGGACACTTTGATGTTTAGAAATGTTTAAACTCTCAAAAGCTGGATGTGAAGTTATCAATGAAACTGGTTGTATACTTACAACGCTTGACAGATGCCGAATGTCTCTTCAACACAAGTCCTACAAATACTGTCGTAACTGAAACAAACCATGAAACTCAAACCGATTATGACAGCAGCAATCCAAGCTGTGAGATTTGAAACAAGATTACTGTTCACATGGCCAACTGTACGTTGCATGCTCAAGAGTAAGCTCAGCGCACAGCTACAGCTTGGTCATATTGCAACTGGAGGGCCGAACTGACAACGTGGCATACAAAGAGATCTTTAACAAATAATTATTGGTATATTTTCCCTCAGTTTAAAAAGGTTTAATTTTCTTCTTAATAAAAATTTTAAGACAGTACTTCACCGCTGCGAAGCGCGGGTATTTTGCTAGTATCTATATATATCTCCTTTGAGGTGCGAGCAGCTGTTGCTGGGGGTGCCAGAATCCATCGAGGAAGAAAAATTAAAAACATTATTTGTACAAAATTTTAATTTATCTATCCATTCCTAAATACTTAAATGGGCAGGCTATTTCGTATCAGTGCAATACGCTGCTTGTTAAAACGGATGCTGCGTGGGTATTATGAACTATCGTATCTGTTCAAGTTCTATTTAAATTTTAAATATAAGTAATTTTTATTTAGTCGACAGAAATATGTTTAGTAGGAATGTAAGTTAAATTTAGTCATCATTGCATAAATTTTTCTTCACCATAGAAATTTAAAGACTAAATTCAACTTCCATTCCTACCAAAGATATTTCTGGCGACTAAATAGAACCTGCTTATATCCAAATTCGAGCTATTGAGCTGTCGCCTGCCTGCCGGAATAAGTCACCCTCGCTTCGCGCTTACTTTTTTACCGTTCATTTAATCATGGCTAGTCGCAAAAAAATTATAAAATGGAAGGAGGATTACACTGAGTATTGCTTTACCAAAACAATTATCGATGGCGAATAAAGTATCCATTATTCATAAAGCTTCAATTGGTGATCTGTTTTTCTGCGTTAACCTCATAATTTTTCATACTTCTTTTCAAACCAAGGGGGTGCGAGGGTAAAATGAATCAGGAAGCGCTGATATATATATATTGAATATATTGAAATAGTTTTATTGTCAAATAATGCAAACAGTATGCGGCACGTGTTTCACCCTAATTCTGGGCTCATCAGGCGTACACACTCACTGCACCCCCTCTCGGGAATCTAGCCTCGGACGTCAGTGCTAGAGGCGTGTGGTTCGTTTATTTGACAGTATGTAGATCGGGGTGAATATATATATATATATATATATATATATATATATATATATATATATATATATATGATAACTCCTGCAGCCACAATAAATGCCTTTATTGAATAGGCAAAGCAGGGATGAACAAGTTCCTTTCTAGTGCAGCCTCAGCAGCGACACACATAAAAAACATCAATAATAACTCATAAACTTGCAATATTATTTAGGAAAATCGCAACATTTTACTCACCAAAAATTCGGATTATTTGTAGACAAAATCCATCGTCCTCTCTTTCCTCAAAAACAGTTCAATTACTCTGCCGTACGGATTATCCGGGCGCTTCAGTTCCATCAAAACCTCACTTTCTATCTCCATCGAAGCTAATGCTGAAAGGCGAACCCGCCCTATGGTATTTCTGACATAGGTTTCAATTCGCTTTAGGGCTGAAAATGTCCACTCGACAGAAGCAGTGTACACAGGAATGCTGACCGCCAAATATACCAATGTGAACAGATGCCCCATGCTCTCATTCAGATTTTTCTGATGAAGGAAGTCAAGGAGATCAGTGGGAGATTTTCCTGCAAAAGCATCCATGGCATACATTACAGTCAGTTCTGTTTTTAGCCGAGGCAGATCAAAAAGCGATCCGTGGCTCTTGTGTTAAAGTGGAGAAGGCTGCATGCGTGAAATTTTTCTTGCATTCCCGAAACTTCTGGGGCTCGAGGAGCGTGACAAACATCAGGTTTTCGTGGTCTTGAAATCTGGTCTGTGTCTGGCAAATAATATTGTCCAGAATCCTGCCATGGAGTTGGCCGTAGTGCATGCGACGATCTTTCGCTCGGAGCGTTTTCAGTGCGTTCAGTGGCCTCAGAGAGTTCCTCATATCGGCTTCTATCCAATCAATGGGTCTGAATACAGTGACGTTGCCGTACGCCTGCTAGAGGGCCCTACTGACACCAACTCAAAATCTGATTGGTTGAAGCAACAGGTTAATCGACATTTATTCTGTGTTAGAGTGCCTCCACAACAGATTGTGAAAGCCTCTCTGCCTGGCAACAAATGATGGCTGAAATGTGATTGGTTAAATGCTTTAATACGAAACTCCGCCTCCCACGGCTATCGAACTGCAGTCTATTCTCTCTGCCTGGAAACAAATGACGGCTGAAATGTGAATGGTTAAATATTTTAATACGAAACTCTGCCTCCCATGGCTATCGAGCTGCATTCTATTACAGTATATGGACAAAAATACGTTCCAGTTATGACCATTGCGCGTAGAATTTCGAAATGAAACCTGCTTAACTTTTGTAAGTAAGCTGTAAGGAATGAGTCTGCCAAATTTCAGCCTTCCACCTACACGGGAAGTTGGAGAATTAGTGATGAGTGAGTGAGTGAGTGAGTGAGTGAGTGAGTGAGTGAGTGAGTGAGTGAGTGAGTGAGTGAGTGAGTGAGTGAGGGCTTTGCCTTTTATTAATATAGATATATAAGTAAACTAGCAAAATACCCGCGCTTCGCAGCGGCGAAGTACTGCCTTAAAATTTTTATTAAGAAGAAAATTAAACCTTTTTAAACTGAGGGAAAATATACCAATAATTATTTGTTAAGGATCTCTTTGTATACCACATTGTGAGTTCGGCCCTCCAGTTGTAATATGACCAAGCTGTGCGCTGAGCTTACTCTTGAGCATGCAACATACAGTTGGCCATGTGAACAGTAATCTTGTTTCAAATCTCACAGCTTGGATTGCTGCTGTCATAATCGGTTTGAGTTTCATGGTTTGTTTCAATTACGATAGTATTTGTAGGACTTGTGTTGAAGAGACATTTGGCATCTGTCAAGCGTTGTAAGTATACAACCGGTTTCATCGATAACTTCACATCCATGTTTTGAGAGTTTAAACATTGATAAACATTAAAAAGCGACAACCGAACAATTCACTGGCAGCCATTTAACTCACATGCAGATGCATAGGTGAAGGGCTTAAGCATTTCACTCTTCTAGTGCTCCTGTGTAGAATAATTATCTCCTGTACCGTCATCAGTCCACACCTTGAACCTGTCCCAGTCATTCAATACATAAGACACAATGTTCCTCTGAATATCAAGAGTGAGCCTGATATGGCCGTGCAATATGTAACAAAGAGAATGGAAAAGGTAGTTGTCATCTCCGGGCATGGAAACCACTCGGTAAGTGACAGTTCTTTGATCGATGGTGATCACCTCGATAGACATGTTAATGGGAGTACGGTTGGAATGATAAAGGAAATGGGTACCTGAAAAATGTAAAGTAAGTCTAAAATACCTACACAATAACTATAATCGTAATAAATGTTCAATAAAACAGCGGAGAAACCGTGGATTAAATAAAAAGGCTGTAGTTTTCAGCAGGGAGATGTAAATCCCATGGCGAAGCAAGGAAGGGAATGTAGAGACTGGAGCGACGGACGGCCTTATATAGGCAGGCATCCAACAACGTGGGAGGCGTTGGGATGGGGGACCCAATGCCGCCTCACACGGTGACCGAACTGCAGGCTATTGACGTATATATGTACGTAAGTAGGATTCAGTTAGCGTTGGGAACCTGCGTACCAAATTTCTTGAAGATGGGCCCATAAGTAACAAAGACCGTTGAAAAGTTCAATATGGTGGCCAACAGTGGCATCATACCACCGAAATAAGTACCAAATTTCAGCCTTCTACCTACACGGGAAGTTGGAGAATTAGTGACGTTGAAAAGTTCAATATGGCAGCTGACAGTGGCGTCATACCACCGAAATAAGTACATACATTGGTTTCGGGTAGCGCAGGGAAACCGCCTACCAAATTTCGTGCAGATGGGGCCATGAATAAGAAAGTTCAACATGGCAGACATTGTTGACCGTTATGACCGTTACGCGTAGAATTTCGAAATGAAACCTGCTTAACTTTTGTAAGTAAGCTGTAAGGAATGAGCCTGCCAAATTTCAGCCTTCTACCTACACGGGAGGTTGGAGAATTAGTGACATTGGAAACTTCAATATGGCGGTTGACAGTGGCATCATACCACTGAAATAAGTACGTACATCGTTTTTGGTTAGTGCAGGGAAGCCACCTACCAAATTTCGTGAAGATGGGGCCATAAATAAGAAAGTTCAACATGGCGAACGTTGTCAACCGTTATGACCGTTACGCGTAGAATTTTGAAATGAAACCTGCTTAACTTTTGTAAGTAAGCTGTAAGGAATGAGCCTGCCAAATTTCAACCTTCTACCTACACGGGAAGTTGGAGAATTAGTGACGTTGGAAAGTTCAATATGGCGGCTGACAGAGGCGTCATACCACCAAAATAAGTACGTACATTGGTTTCGGTTAGCGCAGTGAAGCCGCCTACCAAATTTCGTGAAGATGGGGCCATGAATAAGAAAGTTCAACATGGCGGACATTGTTGACCGTTATGACTGTTACGCGTAGAATTTCAAAATGAAACCTGCTTAACTTTTGTAAGTAAGCTGTAAGGAATGAGCCTGCCAAATTTCAGCCTTCTACCTACACGGGAAGTTGGAGAATTAGTGATGTTGGAAAGTTCAATATGGCGGCCGACAGTGGCGTCATACCATCGAAATAAGTATGTACATCGGTTTTGGTTAGCGCAGGGAAGCCACCTACCAAATTTCGTGAAGATGGGGTCGGCCTTCTACCTACACGGGAAGTTGGAAAATTAGTGACGTTGGAAAGTTCAATATGGCGGCCGACAGTGGTGTCATACCATCGAAATAAGTACGTACATCAGTTTCGGTTAGCGCAGGGAAGCCGCCTACAAAATTTCGTGAAGATGGGGCCATAAATAAGGAAGTTCAACATGGCGGACGTTGTCGACCGTTATCGACTGTTATGACTGTTACGTGTAGAATTTTGAAATGAAACCTGCTTAAATTTTGTAAGTAAGGAATAAGCCTGCCAAATTTCAGCCTTCTACCTACACGGGAAGTTGGAGAAATAGTGATGAGTGAGTGAGTGAGTGAGTGAGTGAGTGAGTGAGTGAGTGAGGGCTTTGCCTTTTATTAGTATAGATTTACCCTGTACACTGGAATCTTCCTATCATATCAATTAACAAAAAGAAAGAAAAAAAAATAAACCAAACTTAAATGGATTTCTCAGCTATGGCCCTACAGGAAGCAGCCCAAGACTCAACTTTAAAAGAAAGCCCACTGCCTCTGTTTGTGAGTCAGAGTGACACTCATTGGAGGAAAGAAGGAGAGAGAAAAGAGAGAGAGAGAGAGAGAGAGCACTTGAAAGTCTGTATATTGGCTGTAAACATTGTTGTATTTGAGCAGGGTTGATTACAAATCCTTTATTTTGAACCCAGAGTTATGTTGGGTCTTGTGTGTCTGGGGCTTGGAGGTTCTGTGGCGCCCCTTACTATTCACAAAGTTTACATAAAATAACTTGCACAAGTACCAGTCAGTCAGATCAGTTTTAACACCTGATTCAACCTCAGACGCCTGTTTTTCTACCTCAAGATCAGAGTGCAGTTGACCATGAAAATAAATTCACTTGTGACCAGGTACATTAAACCACATTGGTGTTGGTCACAAACAGTACCGCCGCTCCCTATACGCAGAGTACGCAGTCTGCGTAGGGCACCACCTCCCAGGGGGGCACCATCCCAGCTGCTCAAAAAAATCGTTTTTATATATTATAATAATAAATGAATAATAATATACATATACAAATAAACAAAAATATAAACGTATATATTGCATTTTACGGTGAATGCAGAGTAGGCTAAGCACACGTGATGACGCGCGTGCCCTTACCTCTGTTACGGCTGCCTATTTGGCCAAAAATGATAATAATTGAAAAAGAAACGAAAGAAAAAAAAGCCCAAGATGAAGCCCGTGCATCACTTTCAGGTACGTTCATAATCCTGTGAAACTTTATTTTATTCTGTCGACGTTAATAATGTGTTTTAATGTCGGTAATAATTTCACGACTAACGCATCTTTCTTAATATGAATAAAAGCAAATCTAAATAAACAAAATGACTTAAAATGCATTATATTAAAACACAGAGGCAATTATGATTATTGATTAATAATGACCATATGGTGCCATTAAATAACAGTGTTAAAATACATAATCTAATACAAAATTAACAGTTTACATAACAATTTTAATAGAAATGCCTGAAAAGGGCACCAAAGGCCTGGTAAATGCAGTTGTTACACTTTGGCCCCTATAGTAGGTGTTTTTTTTATTATTTTATTTTTACTTCCGTAATATTTGGGGGAGGGGGCACAAAAGTAAATTTCTGCTTAGGGCACCCATTTGGCCAGCAGCGGCCCTGGTCACAAATTAATGCCTTGTTTGTCCCAGCAAACATGCAGACAGTGGCCCAATGTGGATGGACTATGGGCAGTGTGTTCTTGAGAAAACCCATTTAAATATTGTACTATTCCAATATGGGGGTGGCTACAGGAGGCCACTTAATAAAGTTTCCCTAGTGGCTCAAAACAGGCTACTCACTGGCTGTACAAGTTCGGTAAATCACATATTGGCCTGGTGATGGTTTGGTAATGCAGGGCCAATGTAATCACTATCCCTAAAAGGTTGAGTTTCTCAACATTTTGAAAGAGTTGTTCTACGAACTTAGTTTAAAGCACAGTTTAGTTCAAGTCTTCATTTAAATTTTCATAATTACACTTACTGTACTTTAATTGGTAAAGGAACAACAAAACACATAAAAAATGTTTCAAGGACAGGGCTAGTAAGGGGAGTGGCACTGATGTGCTGTGCTAGCACTGCTCCTTCATAACAAGGAGACGAGAGTTCTCATCCTCGGTCCTCCCTGCAGGAAGCTTCCATGTTCTTTTCGTATCTGTATGTGTTTCCTTTGGGTTAGATGGAGTGGTGATGCTAAAATAGTCCTAGGGTGTTGCTGTGTTCACTCTGTGTTGGGATGGCGCCCTGTCCGAGGGTTGTAGCTGCCTGCACCAATTGCTTGTTGGAATAGGCTCCAGCCGCCCTGCATCCCTACCCTGGATAAGCAGGAATGGAAAATGGATGCATAAACCAGTAAGATGTGGACTTTTTTAGGTTTTTAACCATATTTGAATTCCCTGTCTGCTTGTACACATTGGGCTAGTGCTTTGGGCTGTTTGACAGGTAATACGGCTAGTGAAAAATAAAAACAAATCAACAGGCTCAGTTTTTTTCCATTTTGTAAACTTTAACTGCTGTTCAGTAGACATACATCCAACTCAGTAATTGCACAATGTTTATATAGCTTCATTGCCAAAAGACCGTTCTAAACCATTAATGATTTGCCAACAACAATTCTGCTCGGGTATGTAGACCTACTAAATCTCTGTCAGTGTCAAAGAACAGTTTGACTTTTCAAAGGGATTTCTCACTACTATCTGAAGGAAGAGGTAACAAAACGCAAACATAAGTTCACAAGTAAGTTGACATGTTTTTCACTCATGATGTGTTGTCCATAAGGCATTTCAAATTACATTTTTTTGGCCAGTGCATTTAAACCTCAATTGTATATTTTGCTTTCAGTGTTTGTGTGATGGCCCAGGGCCCACAGCCCTGGGGCCTCATGTATAACGCCGTGCGTAGAACTTGCACTATAACATGGCATAAGCACAAAAGCCGAAATGTGCTTACGCACAGAAAAATCCAGATACAGGAATCTGTGCGTACTCCAACTTAAACGTTCTTCCGCTACATAAATCCCGATCAGCGTGAAAAGTAACGCTCGTGCACGCGCTTTATGTAACACCCCAACTCCTCCCAGAATTACGCCTCTTTGAATATGCAAATCAATATAAATCCCCCTTAAGCTCAGCCTTCTGTGAAAAGACAATGGGAAAAGCACGGGGGAAAATGTAAGAATTTCAGCGAATACCAAGTGGAGGCAAAGGAAAAACATACTATTTGTTCAAATAAACCGTGGTATAATCAACAAACGGAAGTTGATCGATTGACATAGCGTGTTGGAGAAACTTGAAAGCTCACGTTCACAAAATCGCACAGTGCCGGAAATAAAAAAGAAGTCACATATCAAAGTCGCCGTGAAAAGGCGAGTTGTAGCCCACTGTCTGAGTGTCATATGAAATCTTATTAGGGTACATAGAAAAAAAGGCACACAGTGGGGAAAAGGCACGAAATGTCAACTTCAATCTCGACATTTCCATTTTAATCACGTAGTTTATTTTGTCATTAAAGTAGAACATCATAAACTTCATCTTAAAATCGTTTAATTAACCAGTTTCTCAAATCAAATCGTAATTAAAGTAGCACGTTAAATGCTTTGTTTTGTATTTGATCTTCTATGTGCTCTATGTGTGTGAATCACTACGTGCTTCTTAAACTGGCTCTCTTCCTCCAACAGGACACAGAATCCATTACATTTGTGATATTACAGCTCTCTGAATAACTAAAATACTGAGATGTATACGTGATATCATTTTTATGATGATAGGAGTTAAAGCACGTTATTAAACATGAGTTTCACGGCGCAGTGATTGTCCGCGAGCTTGGATGAAATAATTGGTTGCAGCAGTGCTAAGGGGTGGTTCTAGGCTTGTGGTGGCACTGGGCAGAGAAAGAATCGGTGGCTCCTTCTCCCGCCAATGTCAGTAAGGTAGCTTATGCACGGTGGATGGCCACGTCCGTTGCCGACACTGCATAGCCGCCTCGTGCTCATGATGCAAGCATTTAACTTTTGCCGAAATTTGTCGCTGCGTTTTTAGCTGTGTTGTTATTTTCTCTTTCTGTTTTATATTCAATATATATTGGCGTAGCCGCCACTGCAGTCCTTGCTTTTCTTTCCCCAAATACCCAATCACCACACAATCAGCTCTGTAATAGAAGTTAAGCCATCTGTAAGCATAGAGGGCCGATTCTTCAAAACGTTTAAGGAACATTGAAATATCTTCGTAGTACATGTTTAATTATTCTATCCTTCACGACACTCCCAGTGAAGAATATAGATTTTTTAAATAAAGTTAAAGTTTTATCTGTATAACACAATAAACATATTTTGCTGCATTTCACCTTAAAAATGATATCATCATCATATGTAAATACGCGCTTTATAAAGTGGCTCAGGTTGTGCGATATTATAATTGTAGTGCAAGTTTACAGTGAGGTGATTGTACTTATAAGTACAAACAGTTCTACAAGGAGCAATTGATTAAGTGCATTTAAAGTTCTTGGGATGAAACTGTTTCTGAACAGCGAGGTCCACACAGGAAAGGCTTTGAAACATTTTGTCGTGGCTGAGACAGCGTGTCCTTGAAGCTGTATACCGATAATTCTCTTTCCGATCGCTGCTGCTGTGATTCACACTCAGATACAGTGATATAAATACTCCGAGTGGTGCAGTGAGAGTAATATGGAATAAGATGATCCGCTGTGGCAACTTCTAACGGGAGGAGCTGAAAGAAGAAGAAGGTGCAGTGAGAGTAACAATGCTAAAGCAGTTATGGTATTTGGAATACTATGGCTATTCCCTGGACCATTATATTGTTACAAGTTAATTACAATCAGATGCATTACACTAATAAACAATATGCGGTTAGTTTCAGTGTATTTATAAAGCCATGTCAGGAAAATAAGGAGTAACCACACAGGAACAGTAGCACTGCTTTTACGCTGGGTGCCGCCAGTCTGCAAAACCGAGCGGAGAACTTGCGTACGACAGGGGATGAGATACCGTGGAAAAGTGCATGGCTTTACGCCAAGTGTAGGTTTTATACATCGCGATTTGAATGTGGAAAAGTTCTTACGCAACATTTCTGTGCGTACGCACCGTTTATACATGAGGCCCCAGGGCATTACCTATTTTCTGGGACATCAATAGTCATGAACTGAGGATGGACAAGGGTGAGCTAGCAGACCAGCAAGTTTTTATGTTCAAAATAATGGTAGTTTATTAAACGAGCAAGAATAAACTGCTCAAGTGCAATAAAACAGTGCATTACCATCAGTCAATAAATAAATCCGTAAAATCCATGTCTTAAAGCAATACCAATGTGTTAGGGTGTTAAATAAATGGCAAATCCAAATATATAAGTTAAAAAGCTCAACAGTTGAGAAGTAAAACCTCTTTCATTCTTTTTTATGTGCTCCCTCAAACCTTGTCAAGGCAAAGGGAATCTACCACTCAGGCTAAAACTGCCACCGCCTTCAGTAACCCACAGTTCGCAGGGTGCTCCTTTTGTTGGTTACCGCCACTTTTTGCTCCTCCTATCTTCTACTTGCTTCTATGGTTTCCCTCTATTGGATCATGACATGGAACCTCCATGCAGCACTGAATTCTGCTCTCCCATTTGGTTGTCAGCACAGTCAATGCTGCTCTTTCTTACCACTTGTTCCAATACCTCTCCATTCAGTGACCACTTTCATCCTCTCATTTCAAAAACTCTTCTTTTCTTTCAAGTACAACTTCATCAGGGGTGTTATTGACAAGTAATTATGCAATTTGTATTATGCGAATTGTGTATCATTTGTACCAATGGGTGTTATTTATTTTTTACCTTTTTATTGTTTTTATTGCTCCATTTTAGCCCTTGACTCATTATGCTGTAAATTAATTTCCCCAATTACTGACAGCAGACAAGTAAAGTGACTCAGTGCCAAAGCTATGGGGGGAGCCTGGGGGACCCAGGCCCCTCCATTTAGAAGCCTGGCCACTGCCTAATTTTTCCATTTGATTTATATTAATCACTAGTTGTCAGTTATTTAACCACTTGTCCTAAGGGGGACTCTCCCCAACAGATCTTCAATCGATCATAAATAAACCAACCAGCTCACCTCCAATAGGGACCCCCCTCTCCCAGAATTGGTAATTGTTTGCCTACCCAGTTGTTTCTGGTCCCACCTACTTTGCAATTTTTAACTTTTCCCCTGGCACGACCACCATACCATGCACAATTTCACCCATGATCCATTATGTTTTTTGTAGTTAGATCAGTCATGTGTCAGATCACATTCATACCTCTTGCATATACTGCTCCAGAGATTCCTCAGTACAGCACCCTTTCTAAAAGGTCTTGGGCCTGTTGTTTTGGTCCACACATGAGTGCGATTGGTGAATGGACTGAACTTTCGGGGAAGTGAAACTGAAAGGACCTCACCAAATGAACTACGTGTGAAAATGCCTTAAAACAAGGGTCTCTTTAGTCTGACTGGACCTTTTCCAATTTTGACTTTGCAGTCTATACATATTTTTTATTACTTTGTGTAGTTGTTATATTAGCAAACCCCCATTCTTGTGCTCCTTTTGTGCCTGTTAATAAAGATTGTTGATTTTGTACTACTGAATGCATGCTTATGATTTTGCATTTCTACATTAATGGCATTTGCCATTATTGGAATCATATAATAATGTAGCATGCTGCAGAAAGAGGGAAATAACACCAAGGTTTTAGGTAAGTCTAAGGATGGTTCTATGCACCATTTATTTTTGTTACCCTGTACCACTTAATAGTCCTTTCTACTCAAGCTGTTAGGACCACAGGAGATACTTTCAAAGCAACAAAATGCAATATATTGTACTTAAAACCTGCATTAGCTCTTCTCTCGCCCTGAGTTGCTGAATAAAACCAATCACAATATCTCTTTTGCATTCCATCAAAATTTCCCAACTAAAACTGGCAATGCCACCCTCATTTATCTGTTTCCTGATGTCATCCGCTGACTCTGGCATGGAGAAAAACTAGGCTGTTTAGGGGGATTAGAGCTCCCAGAAAATGCTGACACATTTGGCTTTTGGTATAAATATGGGAGACATTACAATATAAAGTTGAACTTACAAGCTGATGAGCAGTACACACAAACTGTAGGTAGAATTCATGAAAAGCATGCCATACTGAATTTGAATACTGGCTAGTCTGCCATTGTGGTGTCTGCATGTTCTCTTCATTCTGACAAGTCTGATCATCACATTTTCATGGGGATGCAGGATAGCAGGGAGTCTCTGACCAGAGGTTTCATTTTATGTCTGTTCTCTCTTCAGCTTGGAAGTGCAGTCATTTTGTAACACTAAGCACTAAACTTTGCACCATCTCAACCAACTGATCCTACTAATGATCCCCAAATGGAACAGTCTGGCCCAGTGGTTCAAAGGTCATCAGGGCCCACATAACAATTAAACCAATTAGACATTTGGTATCCATTTCCCTAATGCAGTGGTTCTCATCCTTAGAGAACCTCAAGAATATGTGAGCACTCCCCTACACAGGCCATGACTTTTACCCTCTTGTCCTTTTGCTGTAGTCTAGACAAAGGTGTTTTTTAAAGTTACATTTATTAACAAAACATTTTTGCTGCTATGCTATTGCACTGCCTATATTTTCAAAAGCATAATGCAAAATTAAGAAGCATTTCCAAGAACAGCCTGTACATTTTTATTAAATTAAAGTTATTTTAACTAGTGCCTGAATTTCTTAATTCTAACACAAAATGAGTTGGCATGTTTAAGGATAAATAATAACTGGTAATTACCAAAATACAGAATTTGTCACAGTGTATATTTTTGATAACAAAAGCTGTTTACTTGGCATAAGTATTACTTTACTAAATTACTAAATTATGCATAAAATGATCACATATCTCTGAAAATAAAAAAAGTTATTTTGTAATGCAGAATTAATTGCTACAGACATTTTTTTTTCATAATCTAATTAGAGAAGCTACTTTGTTACCTTCTAGCTTCAGCACTAGACCATTTTCATTAGCGACATTTAACACAGTAGAAATGCAAACACATTTTCTTTCCACATACTGTACAAAAATCAAGTCAGAAAAAAAGATAACATAATTGTGTAGGGCTATGGCAGCAGTCAGGTAAGCTATGAATGGTTTGCTTTAAAAAGTAAGCAGAGTGGCGTCAGCAGTGTGTCTAAGGTCAGCCTACTATATCCTCTGTGAGACTGTCACATGTTTGGCATCAAGCTAAAACACCACATTTGTGTATGACAGGGTGGAGTGTCACCATCTTTTCACTTTTTCTGGTTGGATCAATGCGAGCAGACAACTTGCATTCTAACTACAGGCTAGTAGCTGTGGAGTGCTGTGAGACTAGAGATGCATTTTAATGGTAGATTTAAATGTATTCCAGCTCAATTACATATTCATGCACCCTATGAAACAAGTGTTAATCGGGGTCTTGGAAAAATCATACAGTCATTTGACACCATATATAACATATTTTGTATAATGATGAAGCAATCTTCTTTAAAAAGATAAGTCTAACACGACCTGCTGGAGGTTTATTTTTAAAAATCTGAGTATTTTGCTGCAATATTATAATTTTTTTTCAGTCATCTTACACCTCCCCTTCTACTTTACTGAGGCCTATTAGTGTGCCACGATCCTCTAATTGAGAGCCACTGTTTTAAAGGACCTAGAGAGTGAACTGACTAATAATGTGAATTTCTGGAGAAATAAGACTGAATCCTCTGTAAGGAAGGAAAAATGATGTTCTGTTTATTATTTCATATTTGTTTTCTAGTTAAGATTTGTATTGCATTTAGACCTGTTGATAGGTGTTTCCCTGTATTGTTGGTTGAGTTAAGAAATAATGTAATGGCTGTAACGTGATTGTTTGTAGACCTACCAAATCAATCAAGCACACCTCAGTACTGACTGCAGTGCTGGGTGTTTAAAGCACATCTTGTTAGTGTCAACAATATCCAGCACTGCACTGTTTGCTTGACTAGATTGACTGTGATTTCTGCAGCACCCAGACAAACAATTGCATTATTTCCTAAGTCATGTTATTCCATGTTATTGTGGTATTTGTATTGTATTACTGAATGCAAAACATGCTTATGCTATTGTGTTTTTCCCCACTTTTTAGCTCTTCACGTAGAGTATACTAATTTCAACAGAAATAATTGTTGTGTAAATTATGAAGTATGTGCTGTTTCTCCTGCTAGTATAATGAAGTTATTAGATTGTGCCTAATGTTCTATAAATACAAACAGGCATCAGTATTTAGTTGAATAACACACTTTTATTCAAAACAGATAATTTAACATGCTGTATTATTCTGAGACCTTCTTAATCCAGATGAGGGTCCCAGGACTGGATATATGGAAGGAAGCAGGAATGCATGCAATGCTACTATATCACAAGGTCCACTTTTGTACACACTCACTTACAGAGGGCAAACTGGGAATCAATAATTAAGCTGACCTGCACATCTTTGGGAATGTGGGAGGAAAACTGGAGTAGCAGGCTGTAAATAAGCATAAGTTTAATATGTCACTGTACTCTGTGCAAATATATCCTAGAAATCTGTCTTTTTCTACTCAAATGCACAGTTGACACAGAGCCAGATTTAGCACAGTGGTTCACCATATAGAACTGCTAGGCAAGCATTATAAGACAAAACAGATAGAGACAACTGGGAAATGGGCAGTCAGCCTGAGGACTGTTTTATACTATTTTTTCTCTGTCAAAGTCAGCATGAAATTGTATCCTCTTTCACGTTGTTTGGAATTGCATGATTCACCTAAGTGGGGGCCTGCACGTGAAGAAAGAGTATAAAGCCTTGGAACATTGCCCAGCACACCTTTGAAGCCAACATATGGATGGGAGATAACATTATTCGATTCTGAAAATCTTTCCACTTCAAAGGTGAAAATGGCAGGCTCTATACATCGGGCCCCACTCCCGAACTGGGTTCTTGTCATGGCTTCCTTCATCTGTTATGCAGTGTAAACCGTCATTAAAGAAAGCTAAGTTATTTCTCCTATGTGATTTCTTACTGCCGTATCACTAAGGGAGGAGTATCGCCTTTTTATATTATATCTGTTGTGGAAGCTGGCCCGGACACAAACAGGTGGACACGTTGACGTCACCCAACACATGTTTATTATACACTAGCAAAATACCTGCGCTTCGCAGCGGAGAAGTAGTGTGTTAAATAAGTTATGAAAAAGAAAAGGAAACATTTTAAAAATAACGTAACATGATTGTCAATGTAATTGTTTTGTCACTGTTATGAGTGTTGCTGTCATCAAGGATTTGATTATCATTATTTCTTTCAATCAGGTTCGTATTTGGAGGACGTGT
>JANRMT010062791.1:58217218-58224718 GCA_026402145.1 Polypterus bichir lapradei | reverse complement strand
GCCTCTCCTCCCGAGCTCCGTCCTACTCCACTCCCACCTCTCGCCATTGTCTGAAGGGAGGCGGCCCCTTTTATCCTCACCCGGATGTGCTCCACACGCTCCCAAGCAATCTTTCACCAGCACTCCCCAGTGTGGCGGAAGTGCTGGCTGCGCACCCGGAAGCACTCCGGGTGTCCCCACTTCTCTTCCCCCCAGCACTTTCGGGTGTGGCGGAAGTGCTGAGGTCCAGGGCTCCCAAGGCATCGGGGCACCCCCTGGTGGTGACCACGGGCCCCTACAGGGTTGAGCTTCAAAGCCCTGTACCCGTGGTCCCCATAGCAACCAGGGTGGTCGTCCCCACGTAGTCTTAGGTGGGCGTAAGCCCTCTTCCAGTTTTCCGGGGCATCTCGGCTGGGTCGTCCCCCCAGCCACCTGCAACACTGTATAGTTTTGGGTTATATAACACACTGCAATTACAAAAGAACTCATTCCAACAAGGGAGCTAACGCACTCTGCTGGATACACAGACACAGAATTCAAACCCAGAATGTCAGATCTTAATGGCAACAGTCTCGATGTGATTCACAGCAGTTCTAAGCTCTTTCTGGAAAACATTTCTGGGAAGACTGATCCAACTCCATAAGTGAATCATGCATGGTATGGAAGGGAAAAAAGTTTCATGATTTGATCACAAAAGGCAAACAAGACATTACAAGGGTAAAAAAAATCGTGCAGTTTCGGTGCTCTTAATCATCAAAGCTGTAACACCAACTCTAAATGAAATCTCCAGCTTGGCAGGGCTTCACATTTTCTCACCTAGCCTTCACCCTTTCAGGTTTGGGGTAACTTTACAGAAACACCAGAATACAGGTCCCCTTCAGTTGCCCTTAAAAGTCAGTGTCCATATTTATTAAGCATCTCAGGAAAGGAAAATGGTCTTCACTGGCACAAAAATCTCAGAGTGATGCAAATTTGGCCCTCCTCTTAGGAGAAGGAGTACAAGCATTTTATCAATTTTCCTAATTTAGGAAGCTTCACAAAGACTTAGGAGAGCTTGTAAGCTATTCTAACTCACTAGGAACTGCGAGAAGATAGTGCTCAGGCAGAGATCAATACACAAATTCTGGAAAAGGCTGAATGTTTTGGAAAAGCTAGCCAGAAAAATGAACTTGTAAAAAGTTATCAATTTGGCAGAAATGGAGCAATATTCATAATAAATTCTGTACATTATGTGATCGCTCCATCTATGCAGAAGTTTCAACTGAAATGAAATTGTAACATTACTTGTAAAAAGCAGCTTTGCAATAGTGATAATTTGGATATGTCAAAACCAGTATTTCTCAAATTTTGCACAAAACTTTGAAAGCCCTTACAACTTGAAATATTATACTGAGATTTAAACCATTCCCCAGCACTCCTCACGAGATGATGGTAAAGCAAACTGCATTCATGCAAATTGGCATGCAAATAAAGATTATTGCCTTAAGTGTGGATGAGCACACATATGAGAATCACAAGTGATATCATAGTATCAACACACAGGTGGTCATGGAAGCAAACTATATTGTAGTAGCCAGAATATTATCAAGCAGATAAGGGCAGGATGGGCGATTGACAGCAAAATGTTATACAGTTATGATGAGCTTTACATTCCACAAACCTGTGAGATATTCTTATTACATTTTTGCAAGTCTGGGAAGTTTCAAGAAGTCCAATGGAGACTCCCAGGGCATTGAATAAATGGTGCAATGCAGAAGATAAGGAGGGATCACAGAGAAGGAAACAGCATGGCACAGTGGAAGACAATCAGGACACTGGAAGTGTGAACATGGCTTCAGAAACAGAGCAAGAATAGCTGTGGCTAGTTTCAGTAAAATCATTGCCTTATAAGAAATTTTCTGTGGGCATAACAGCGAGCGGGTGATTCATCTGAAAGTATGGCTGCAGATTATTCATCCATCCATCTATTTGCTAAACTCGATTTAGCCTAAGCAAGGCCGCAGTGAATCTGGAGCCTGTCTCAGCAATCACAGAACATAAGACAGGAACAATCCCTGGAGCATTCATTGTTAAATAAGCATGCCTATTATCAGTCGGTCTTTATTCTCATTTGGTGTATGTCTCGGTCTTTCACTTCAGTGCTCATTACAGTAAGATCATTTTATATTGTTGCAAAATGGCAACAAATATGTGCAACTTAGAGAAATATCTTATTATGTATTCTAGTTTCCTCCTCCTCTTCATGTTCTGTGACTACTTATTATTATTATTATGCTACAGCATTAGCATTAGTATCATAAAACTGCAAAATATCATCATGAGCTCCGATTTGCGGCTCAGAGTGTTGAGAAATCTTGTTACTAATAGCTGGGAGTAGTTGTAGGACACTTCTTAAATACTGCTTATGTCCTACATTGAGGCACGAAAAATTCTTATCCTAGTGTGACTTTTAGTCCTGCTCCTAGAAGTAATTTTGAGTCACTTGATAAATACAGGCACTGGTCTTTTGGGCAGTAGCTGTTCCAGTTGAAGACCCTGTGCTACTACCTAACAGACTCCTCCTGCTTTTCATTACCTTGGATAATGTGCAGCCTCCATACATCCAAGTGATGTTCTAACCATCTGCAAGCCCTCTCGTCTATCCAGTCCATCTCTCTCACTGTCTATACTTGCATAGGTGCCCCCTATTATTGCCATACGTATGCACAACGGACATTCAGATGCCTTATAGACTTCTGATGGCCATATTACTCACAAAATGTTATCCAAACCTGTTTTCTTGCTGCAAGTGAGAAAGTCTGCTTCATGGAGGTATAAACTGAAAGGAAGCAGTCTCTCATTTGAGGGCAGATAATGGCTTCATGAATTAAGAAAACAAATTAGGTAGAAACTGAACAAGAAGGACCAGATATGTGACATGTATACAAGTGTAGGGGTATTATGCTGTTTGACAGCGATAAAAGAAGTACCCAGATGGCATGTTAAAGGGAAGTGCTCCACAAAGAGTAGACCTGATGCTATAGAAACAAATACTGTACATTTGGAATCAGTAAAGACTAGTTTACAAGCATTATGATCAAATGTGGGACGTCCATTCATCCTGTCAAACTCACTTCTGTGTAATGAGGTGCTAACACTGACCCATTTTACATTGGAAAAAAGGCAAGAACCAATCATGAGTGGAAAAAAGTCCAAGGTAGGGTACACTTGTGTACACACCTATGCTCACTCATACAGGGCAAATAAATTCTTAGTCTAAACTGCACATCTTTGAGATATAGATGATGCCAAACAAAACACACTGCCGTCTTATAGTGACAATGCATACGCCACACTGACAGTGACCAGGCCAGGACTCAAATAAAATGACTTGAGCTGTGAGGCATTAGTGCTATCCATTGTGCCAAAAAACTGCTAAAAATCATTCTAACCAGTACACATGTAAAAATTATACTCATATGTTGTAAATACAACAGTTTTGTTGAGATCTGCCTGGGAACAATCTGTATGGAGCTTACACTTTCTTTCCACATGTCTGTTGGTTTCCTTCCACATCCCAAAGACATGGAGCTTAGTTTAAAAGGTAACTCTAAACTTGTCCACCCTGGATGCATGTTGGATTGTGAATGAATGGTTCCTGCTTTGTGTCCGATACTGTCTGTATGGGATATAGCTTCATTTGGAGGATATCTATGCAAGATTTTCTAGTTAGAGGAAGCACTACTGTGCATAATGAAATGAAATGAAAACCAATCCACACCACGAAAGGAATCATTACAATAGTAATTCAATAAAGCAAAAAATTAAATTAAAACTTCATTCACAAATCACTTTATGTACTGTACATATTGTCAGTAGCTATTGTGAAGTGTTTTCTTAAAATCTGCTTACCATCTATAATAACTACATGTAATAAAAACAGGAAAGTAAATTAATGTAAAGACCTGAGAAGAGGACATTACCAAACACAAAGGGAAAATGGAGTTCTGTTTTACTTAAAAGTTGAAAAAATAAATACAGTTATTGTATAAGGAGCAGTTTAAAAGGGTTTTGATTCTGCATCTGTCAAGCATTTCTTACTATTGTCATGAATCAGTTAAGCCTGATTAACTATTATTAATCTTTCCCATCTATTCCTTTATACAACAGTTTAACTGGGTAGATAAGTAAGTATGCAGAACAACTCCATATCAATTATCCATCCATCCATCCATTATCCAACCCACCATATCCTAACTACAGGGTCATGGTGGTCTGCTGAAGCCAATCCCAGCCAACACAGGGCACAAGGCAGGAAAGAAACCCTGGGCAGGGTGCCAGCCCACCGCAACCATATCAATTAGACACTGCAAATGTCAGTTGTGGTCTGTAGAGGCTGATATTGAGCAAAACTTAAATATTGCCTGGGAGGCAAAAATAAAATAAAAAATCAATTTCTATATACTGAGTTTTGCTGTGTCATTAAGTATAGTATGTCCAGTCCCTCTGTATGAATCAGATTCTACATACATTCCATGGTTTAGTTTACTACTGGCTTACTACTGCTTGGAGTCAGGAGTGTTGAAAGCCAATGTTGGGTTTGAGGAAAAGATTTTTGCTTCTTCGTTATTTACCAGCAAGTGTGGGAGTGTGCATGTTCTAGTTGAAGAGAGTTGTGTGTTCACTGTGAAGTTTAGCACCTGTCAAAAGAGGGGGTCCCCCATGGGGTACATTAAAATAAAGAACAATATGCTGGGGCCATGCCTAGGCACTGGGAACCTCCACTCATCGAGCCTGCTTGGTGTGCATTATTTGTAATACGTTTTGCATAATACCTCAACGTATACATTTTTGTGTAGAATTCTCTGTAGAAGTGAGATTATTATAGATGTACGTGCACAAGTTAACATCAGCACAGAAAAATTAATGGGCATTCCATCAACTTGGTTGCTACAGTCACTATTCAGTAGCAATCACACCAGAACAATAAATTCTAGAAGCAGCAATAGTTTTTTCAAAATATCACCTCCTCTATGATAAGTATACATCGCTCGCTCTGAAAATTAGCTGATGCCTGTGCAATAAAGGCTGTAGAATCAACAAGTTTTATTTTTTATGCATGCTAAGTGCTTGACCAGTATTTCATTATCAGGGTTATCTAATTTGAATGAGATGTCGTACTGAATGTCCTACTGGTCTTTAATTTACTTATTGTATTGCAGTCCTTAAAAGCAATAAAAAATTAAATACAATAATGTAGAGGCTTGACAGCCTCACAAGAGCGTTCAAGTTCAGTTTATACTGTTTCAGGTCACGGACTTGTGGATTTCATTTCATTCTGACACTACATTTAGAAATATATAATGACTTCAACCATATGTCTTTGGATGGAACTAATACCAGTTTCTATCAGTTTGTATCTTGTTCCACTCAAGGAAATATCAAGCTCTACTCAAATATTAAAGATGCCTTTAAGTGTAAACTAATGGAACCTCTGACCACAACCTGATTCATCTTATTCCCAGGTACACAGCCTATTATTAGACAGCAACTTGTTAGTGTTGACATTGTAGTATCCTTAAAGAGAGTGAATTGCTTTCCAAACAATAAGACCTGGATTACTAAGGAGCTAAAAAAATCTCCTGAATGAGAAAAAGAGGCCCTAAAGGATGCACAGCGAGTGCTAAAGAAAAAGCTGAGTGAAGTAAAGGAAGTTTACAAAGCTAAAACAGAAAACAAACTCACTCAGAATAACATAAAAGATGTCTGGAATTGACTGGGTATAAATACTGGACTCAAGCAATCAAGGACTAAGGTGCTAGAAGAGGATATGGATAAAGCTAACACCCTGAACCGATTATTTAATAGATTTTCCCTCTCACTGCCACCTCCTTCCCATGACCAGTCTCACCCCGTCATCCTTACTATATCAACAACCAACTCCCTCTGGTCATCAGTACGGGCTGTCCATAACTGAAGAGGAAGTAGATAAGTGAAGAAGCTACATACAGGAAAAGCTATGGACCAGAAGGAGTCAGTCCTTGAGTTCTTAAGGCCTCTGCTGACCAACTTTGTGGTGTCCTCTGTCACCTATTCAATCTGTCCCTAAAACCTCAGAAAGGGGAAATGGTATGGAAAACATCCTGCATTTTTCCTGTTTCAAAGAAGGCAGGTACCTTGACAACAGACCAGTGGCACTTATATTTCTCACCTTTGAGAGGCTGGTCATGGACTATAGGAGTCCTCTTGTGGTAGACCACCTGGACCCACTACAGTTTGTCTATCGGACAAAGATTGGAGTGAAGGATGCAATTATCTCTCTGCTCCACAAGGCTTATTCTTACCTGGACAAAGCTGGAAGCACTGTGAGGATTAGGTTTTGATTTTCCCTGTGCCTTCAATACCATCTAGCCATTCAGTGATAAACTCAAAGATATGCAGGTGGATGAGCCTATGGCGTCCTGGATAATGGAGTATATGTTGGGCAGACCTCAGTTTATGAGACTCAAGGACTGTGTTTCTGATATGGATGTGAGCAACAGTGGATCACCACAAAGAACAGTCCTGTCTCCTTCTCTCTTCATTCTTCATTCAGTACACCTTAGGCTATAAACATATAGATCATAGATCATGTCACTCAGATCATTCTGCAGTTATGGAGTGTATTGATAAAGAGAAAGAGTACAGGAGTCAGGTGGAAATATTGCTTCTTGGTGCAAAGAGAATTATCTGCATTTTAACATCAGCAAATCCAAGGAACTAGTTATTGACTTTTGCCTCTATGTCTTGTCACTATTCAGGGAGTAGATGTAGAGGTGGTCCTCTTCTACTAGTACTTAGGGGTCCACATTAATAATTAGATGAATTGGTCTCAGAACACAGAGGAACTATATAAGAAAGGACAAAATAGGCTCTTTTTCCTAAGGAGACTGTGTTCTTATAATGTCATTTTACCTTGGAAACCCTGAAGATTTACATCATGACACTGTATATAAGGACACTACTTGTCTACTAGCTATTTATCTGTTTTTAAGATTGTTTACATTCATTTGTTTTTTTATTCTTTGTTACTTATTCTTTAATATTGTGGCCTAATCTTATTAGTTTCTCTTTTCTTGTTACTTTCTCTTTGACATCTTGTAATGCACTTTAAGCTACATTGTTTGTATGACAATGTGCTATATAAATAATATAGCTCTTGTTGTTGTTGGAAGTGACATCCTTCACATCTTCTGTAACTCTGTGATGGACAGTGAGATTTTCTATGCTGTGGTGAGCTGGGCTAGTAACATCACTTCAAGAGAGGCCCACTGAATCAACAAGCTAATTAAAAGGTCAGGCTCAGTTATAGGATGCACTCTGGACCCCCTGGAGGTTGTAGTGAGGTTGTAGTGAAGGAGAGAATTAAAACAAAACTGAGTACTAATATGAACAAAACTGCACTCTGACACACAAACCCTGAGCACTTTCTGCCAATGAATTGTTCAGCAGAACAATCTATCTATCTATCTATCTATCTATCTATCTATCTATCTATCTATC
>JANRMT010062791.1:58203891-58217208 GCA_026402145.1 Polypterus bichir lapradei | reverse complement strand
CTATCTATCTATCTATCTATCTATCTATCTATCTATCTATCTATCTAAAATCAACAGTTCTTTCAAATCACTGCATATGAACATGTAGTATGTCAGCTGTCTACAAAGAAAGTGGCCACATTTAAAAAATAATAGACTTTAATGTGGCACAATTTGGCAAACTACTAGCATTAGTACTGTATTAGCTGGTAGGGTAAGAATCAACCACTTAGTAATTAACATTTTGGGTGTATAATGAATTTCATATTAAACTACTTATAGTTATTCAACAAAACACATACACATAAATAATCTGAACAGATATGTAATTATCTACTGTATAACAAGAGCACAAGGGTCTCAGACACATACTCTGCTTATTACAGATATGTGCCACAGTAGCCACTGATATTCATTGCACCTTAATCCATAAATATCAAATAATGACATAATATCATTAAAAATTCTATTTTCTTCAATTGGCTGGTGGACTGTGTGGTGCTGTTCCTTGCCTTGTGCCCAGTGATGCCGGAATTGTCTCCAGCTACCCACATCTCTAAAATGGATTAAGTGGGCTTGTAAATCAATGAATGGCCAAGGGGTACTTTATTGGCACAATATGTAGTTCTGCCAACTATTTGTCCACTGGTTTGAAACCAGGTTTCTCTTACTAGGCCAATATACATTTGCCAATTAAACTAACACAGAAAAAAATGAAACTGGCAGCCTTCCCAGTGCTAAGAGATAAACAGTACAGAATGAACAACAGGTCCTAGAATCCATGTAGCATTGCATCAGACCACCAAAGTATATTACTTTCCTAAAAGACCAGATGACATTCAGTCTTCTAGCTGAATGTGCTTGCCGGTAACTTCAGCACGCCAGTCCCACAGTTTCCCTGTGAACAGATGTACCCCATTTCTCTTCAGCTTATCAGCAAGATTGATTAAAGTTTCACATGAGAAGCTAATTGTAAATATTTAAAAGGTTATGATGAATCTGAGGAATTTATTTCAATTAAAACGAGCCATACATGATTTAAAGCAGGGGAGTTGTAGATAATCTATCAACCAGCTGCTGGGTTAAGCCATGAAGGACCCTCATTCCTAATTCTATTCCCTGTCAACTCATTTCTGCATTTAAAAAAACCTAGAAGGGTAAATGTTGTCTTTCTCCAAAATATCAGCACAGATGTGTGTTCTTTTTGAGATCTCAGAATGGTGTTTGTTCTGCTCACTTATAAGCAGATCATTTATTTGCTAAAAGATTCAACACTTCGGAGAAGCAGCCACTGGCATGAGTGACAGATACAAAGTAATTCACAGCGGTGTCTGCTTAACGGAAATTTGCATCTTATTAGCAAGATTTTCAGAAACTGGTGACCACAAAAATAGCAGACATTTTTTTCATTAGAAAAGTAAACCAAAAAATGAACAAAGATTTCAATTAAGCAAGCGGATTGCATACAGTGGTAATGTGGTTTTGGATTGTTAGGTTGGTGGAAACAAAACCTTGCAACCTCTGTGGTCCTTCTGGACCTCTGAATTGAAGCTAATAAAAAAAAAACACGGCAGAAAACAAAGAGTCCCAAATGTCTTCATTATAAATAGTGTACACTGCAAGAAATGAATTCTGAAAAAGTTTTATATCAAGCCATTCAATCTTATTTTTCCCATTGTAGGATTTTTTGACTTATCAAGAAATTTTTATTTAAAGATATTTAGCTTATTGTATGAAATCTTGTCAAGTAAATTTTGGTTACTTCATTGGCACATTTTTTTGTTAAAGAAAAGCTAAACAACTCTGATTTTCAGTTTTTGCATATTCCCTTTTTAAAGTGGAACTTATACCCTTATACTGTCTGTGCCTTCATTTCCTAAGCCTGCTTCTTCCACACAGACACTGGGAAAATATGCAAAAAGCACAACAGCAGTGACCTAGCATGAGGATAGAACTCATTCTCCTGGAGCTTTGAAGCAGCAGCACTAATCACTAAGTCATCACACACCCCTATAATTCCGTATAATTGATATGATAATTGTCTGTCCGCTTATAATGACTTTAAACAACTTGGGGCTTTTCACACGTACAGTACATCAACTGCCAACTCTATTGCATAAGAAAACAAACTGCATAGATTAGATAATGACATATTTGTCTCTTTTTGTAATATTTTCATTGAAATGGTATGATTAAAGTATAATTATAAAGCACAGAAAAAAATGTAAAACAGATCATCAAGATAATAAATGCAGGAGGCAATGCAGAATCCAGCTGACAACTAAATTGGAAGATGTGGGTAGTTTTTTTAAATCTCCCCTGTGCCTCACTCCTCACTCCTCGTGGCCTCACTGACAGCAGCAGCTCAAGTTTGTTCATGTTAAGTGGCTGACAGATAAGTCATCTGGGATTGATTTAGCAATTGTCATCTTGGGCTCATTGTAAAGTGCATCATTAAAAGGTAATAAACATAAAAATAGAAGGGAATGGGAGAGAGGAGGTAGCAAATCAATGGGCCAGTTCCACACAATATTTAATGCACATCTCATGTTTCTCAGCTAAAAGACATGTTGGAATATAGAAAACGAAAAGATTTTGGAAGGAGGCTGCTGTTAATGTATGCTGCATGGAAACTGAAAGCCAACATAATTATCCCCTGACTGTTTCTTTCATGGAGATATTTTAGTGCAATGAAGAGGAACAGCAAGAGGTTTTTCATTTTTTGGCTTGATAGCAGACCACATAGTTTGATATGCAGAAAATCTCACAAATTTTAAACTAGAATTGCACATTACCAGTTAATTGCTTAAAAATAAGTTAACAAATGACAATTTTACCCAACAGAATATTAAAATGGCATAATACTGTACATGTGATGGTGCCACTGAATTTTGTACCAGAAACTATTTAAAGTCAAGCCCCACTTTTCTGTTTACATTTTCATGCTGCCTTTGCCTGTTGTCCCATACTAAGGCATGTGTTACATGTTTTCAGTTTTTATGTTTATTGCTTTTAAAAGCACTTTATGCACATTGTATGTGACACATCCAACTGGCATCCTTCAAGATTCACTTCGTTCAAGTAACAAAAGTGATACAGAATTGTTGCATGGTCATGGAGATTAACATTAGCAAGACATAAAATGAGAAGGGTCTAGCTGCAGACCCGAAGAGCTGTGTAATTTAGGAGCTCCATTGAAGAGCCAATCAGATCGCATGTTTATGTCACATGATTTGCACAGCATGAACAGCAGGAACTGAGAAGAGTCTGGCTGCACCCGCGACACTACACGACAATCCTATTACACAACAGGCCCACTACAAGACAGACATGTCCACTCAATACTTGTAATTACTCCTGAGTATAGCAACCCACCCACAATCCTAGTCTTAACCACAGTGATGTTTTATGTGAATGACATGCAAAGTTTGTCTTGAAATGGATATGTTGAGAAATACAAATACGACTGGTCATACCATATAACATTATCGTTGTGTAATGCAAAGACCGCTAAATGTCATCGGATCTGTGCAATTTGATTGGCTCATCAACGGAGCAGAGCACTGGATGTCTACAACTTGAGTCTGTTCCATAAAATAGAAGCAAGGAAAGGCTTTCATGTTTCAGCAACAATGGCAAAAAGCCAGCCAAAAAGGATTGGGTCAAGCTCAGTTGAAAGGTTACTCATTTTAAAATACTAATCAAGGACAAATAAACCTAGAAAAAAATCAGACCTGAAATTTCCTTTAAATAACTGCTGAGATCACCACGACAATGATTTCAATTGACATCCTTTATCACAACAGATCTGATGAAGCATCTGACATATATGATCAACCAAGGTTTACTGTGGTGAATGGTAATAAATATGGAATTGCCTGAACTTGTAAAGGTTAAGGTAATTTGCTTAGAATAGCTGTAAAATGTGTACTTTACATCGATCATAATAAACAGAATAGTAAAACCCATCCCACTCCATACATTTTGTACAGATAGAAAGGCACCAAACTATCTGGATAGATCAAAGGTCTTTGGTAAATCATGATATCTTTGAATAGCACCTTCTTATATTACAGTTAATGAGAGAGTTATATAGTCTCATCATCTAAATGGTAGATGTGCTAGAAGTGACAGGCATCTGAAGTCTTGGTTACACAGAAAAGAACACAATACATTTCTCTTATACCTTGTGACAGTAGGGGGCGCTGTTGCTCCCTTGAACCCTTCTCCAATACGCCAGACACCAGATAAAAGTCCAAAAGTAGACTTTATTCAAACTGCACAGTGCACAAAGCGCCCCCCTGTCCACAATACTCATTCAACAAACCAATAATCACAATAATAAACTCTCCACCATTCCCAGACGCGTTGCCACCCCTCCACCCAGCTCAGCTCACCATCTGGGAGCTCCCATAATCCTTTTATATTTCCTGACCCAGAAGTGTTCCAATCCCCAGTCCATGCGATGTCCTATCACTTCCGGGTCAGATAAAAAGTCTTCTTCTTCACCCCGGAAGCACGTCATTCCCCTTGTCCATGTGACTCGGATGTACTTCCGGGGCGTATGGCAAATAAACATCGTTCCTCCCTGCAGCGTCTCCTAGTGGCCCTCATGGTATCCAGCAGGGCTGTGGACAAAAACTCAATTGTCCAGAATTCCCTGCTGGTCTTCGGGGCCCCTCCATGCTGCAGGGAGAGCTCCATCTGGCGGCCTGGGGATATTGGCCGGCATGAACAGGCGGCCATACACCACAACCTGAATATTTTTCGGGAACAGACAAAATTTACCTTTCTTGATTTCTAGATATTTACCTTTTTCTTTTTTCTAATATCATTTTTCTTCTCTGTTTGTTAGAACAGCCTCAAACAGTAAGCTAGTGCTGTTGTTCGTTTTTTATGGTGCAAGTAACAATGACATCTGAAGTCACATAAAAGACAATGTTGCTAAATAGTAAAGAAGTTGAGACCAGATTTTTGAATCTACTCTTTCCAGTACAAAGCAAACCAAGATTCTAAGTGTTTCAAGGGAGTAAGCAGGGCCGCCTTAACATATGGGTACAATGGGCATTGACCAGTGGCCCACAATGTTTCTGATGCCTACGTATGTTTCTATTTTGCTATTAAGACAGGGGCCACAGCGCATTACTTTGCCCGGGGGCCTATGATCTATGATGCTGAGTTGTGCCTGAGATGTGAGGACCACTCTGAAGTTTCTTCCTTGACTTTTGCTTTGTTTTATCTTCTATGTTTTTCCAAGTGTAAGCAGGAGTTAATGTCAGGAAGTTGTAATAAAGTTAATTGATGGATTATTTAAGGGAGGAGAAATTTGGTGGGTGGAGTAGAGAGAAAAGAAAGAGAATTGTTCTTGGGTAGCTCAGTGCTGTATCTCCACCGTTGTATTATAAAAAAAATAAAATATAATTGGCAAATAGTCCACAAACTGGGATGACCATCTCTGTGTGCCTTTCCACACATCGAAGACTCAGTCTGCTATGCTACCAAGGTCGCCCGCAAGCCAAGAAGAAACGATGCCAAATTCTGGTAAGGAGAGTAGCGGACTCTCAACACCTGCTCTTACACCTATTTGCATTGCTTTTCATGTTATTATTGTGTAATTATTCCTTTTTAGTTCATTATTTCTAATTGCCTTTACACTATTTAACAAGATAATTTAATTGTTTTTATTTGTATGTTTTTTTTTTTTGTATAGAGAGGCCAAGCAAGTTGGGGCCACCTAATTATCTGGGTTTGCTGTTATTAGGCTATTAGCTACACTGTTCAAAGGTTTTCATGGCCAAAGTTTCATCACTGGGGTACTGAGTAATTCTCATAGTAGGCTCCCCTTCTCCATTTAGCGGCTGTCATTAATAATGTAAGTTCTGAGTTGGCTTTTGTATTTATTTCCTTTTATCATTTGTTTATCAATTAAGTGATTTTGTTTTTTCAGAAACTAGACTTTTCCTTCATTTTGTTATTTTTCCTAGATTTAATTTTTGGTAAAACATTTGTGTTAATTTTTAAATAATATTAATAATTCTTCAGGCTTATTGTTTTCAGGTAATTTTGGATAATTTAATAGACGTTCTATGTAGTACAAGAAATCTGTTTATAGAAAGGTTCTAAATTTGAATTATTATAAACTTAAGTTTAATTTTTCCATAATTGTTTAATTCTTACTGTAATTTATCATTTTTTTCTTTTAGTACTTAGTCTTCTCAGTGACAACAACAACAGTTCAATGGTATTATCATCATTTTCTTCCTTTAAACAACAAAATATTAATATAATTAAACCCACACATCCAGACATGTACAAGCGAATTAACCTTACATGTTTTTAAGATGTGGAAGGAATTAGTACAATGAAATCCCATGCATACTCAATGGGCAGTCCTGAATCTATGAGGCAGCAGAGCTAACCACAGAACCTTCATAATGTCTCTTTGTTTGAAATATTTGTCATTTCATTTTTGGATATGCTTAATCCAGTTTATGTGGTACAAAATGTAAAAAGGTTAAGTCCATATATTAAAAAAACATTAGAAACAAGATGTTTGCCTGTTAATAATGTCCCCCACCTCACACTGCTAAACTGTGGATGAAAAGAGATACCAGAACAACCCTGTCCTTCAGACCCAACCCTATGTGACTACCAGCTGTTCCCAAGTCTAAAGGGTTGTCTCCATAGAGCATACTATGCCAATGGTGAAGCCTTTATGTCAGCTGAAAAAGAGTATTTGCATAAGGTAGACAAAATGTTTTATTTGAGTGGTATAGAAAAGCTTTCTGAATGTTATATGAAGTGACTTAGTATTCATGGCCTTTCCATAGTACATTTGCTGAAATTATTTCCATAGCACATTTGCTAATATTGAGCCTGATCCATTTATGCAGCTAACATCCTCAGCTGAACATGAGACACAGTTCAATCTCATCACTCATGACAGATTGACAATTATGCAAAAACTGCAAATTAGTGCTGATGGCATTTTTTCAAGATGACAAGTTAGAAATCTAAATTGGTAGAATGATGGAGTCTGGCTGTCTAGCTGTCATGTTTGGGATAAGTGATTTAAAGGTTTAAATATAACTGGTCAGGGGTGAAGTCTAGGCTGGAAAATTCAAGAAATTTACAACATATTTGAACATTGTGGCAGATAGAATCAGCCACAAAATGCTCTAATGGAAGAAAATAGTTGAACAATGTATGTTTTGACATTAGATTTGTGGTAAGATTCAGCAAGATGAACTTGCATTGCTCCACAGTAATGTCATCTTAAAATGAGAATACATTAAGTTTAGCCAATACATAAGTACAGCTATGCATTATTGTACTGAAAGGCCATTGTATACTACATGCAAAATGGGAAACATTTAGGAAATATTTGAAATGAGACATAGGATCATTGCTTCCTTTGATATATATGAATTACAATACAGATCTTTGCCTTTTCTACCACTGGTTATAAGTAGACCACACTTTCAAAGGGACATTTAAATCAAATTGTCCAGTCTTCAGTCAGATCAGAAATTATGTCTCTTTGATACCTCTTGCAACAGAAAACACAAGTACAATGCCAATTTCTAGCTCCACATTATAAGTATTCAGCATAATTTACCTCTGTAAAAAAGAAGTGTAAAGTACAATCACTATTTTTGAAATATGTTTCATCACCTATTTGGTCCTGATTAAATAAGCAAATTCCAAAATGCATCAGAAGACCTGATTGAATATCTCTTTTTAATTCAGTTCCTTGTTAATATCAAGTTTCAAATGTTCAATGCATCTGGAAGATTGACTTACATTTGTGCGAAGCTTTGTCCTAAAATGTGTTGATTGTTTTGGTGGTTATTAAAAATATATTTGTATTCCTTTTTAAAATGCTGTTGTTCCAATTCTGCACTAAACATAACAAAACAGACTTACATGGCCAAACCATTGAACAGGTTACATTTCCCTATACCAACTCTCACTTTTCAATATTTAATAAATCTTGATTAGATTCAGTAAAGTATTCTTTAAACATAACTTGAGTTTTCTAATGAGAAAAATGCCATCTGTAAGCATTTGGTTAGTATACTCAAGGGCCTTGTGAATTGCCAGGTTGCTTATGTTGTCCATCTGCTGCCTGTTTGCTTTGTGTGTGTTTCTCACCTGTTATTTTTAGCTGTATGTACACTGCCTAGCTGCCAAAGGGTTACAAATAAAACAACAGTATAAGGCAACAGAGTGCCCAAGTGAGGCTTTGTAAGGAAAGCAACCACACATCTGCATAGAAGACCCCCTTCAAAAACCATTACAGGCAAACAGGTGCCATCAAGGAGTGAAAAATCAAGGAAAGTAATAATAATTTTTCAGGGCATCAGTAAAATGAAAAATGCTGAAAGGATACACTAATTTAATTTGTTGAAGCCACTAGACAATTAGATTCTCTAGAGAACAATACAATACTGTTAAATACAGTGTCATTTAGGAATGTCATCTAATTTAGAGGTGTAGTGGGGTATTATGGTCTAAGTCTAGACCTACTGAGGACTCCCCTGACCCATAAAAGAGGTTCCAGAATTGAAAATGACGCTGGGGTATAAATAGCCAATGGATTCTAGGAGTGAATTTATGTAGAAATGTAACTGTGGGTTATACATCATACTGGACAGAGAAAGAGAGAGAGAGATAGAGAGAAAGGGAGAGAATAGTTGTGTTTTTAGGTGGAGGGATCTAAATTAGTCCAGTAATGACAAACCAGGAGGAAACTACTGGGTCTCCATCGTTACTAGAAAACACATGTGTCTTTTCATCTATCCACAGAGCCTCATCCTTTAAAGAGATGTCTGGGATCAAAGATCCCTTAATGTCAGTGATATAAGAAAGATGTTCTGCCAGGAGGTGAAAATGTTGGCAGAGCAATTAATAAGAACCAGAAGATGAATGTAGGCCAGAAAATGTGGCCATGAAAAAAAAATTGAGATAAACAACAGTGATGTCTAAAAAAATTACAAAAAAAAAAAAAAAGAAAATGTCAAAAATCAGATCTAAATTATTATTAACCAAAACTGTCTTACAAAGGCAAAAAGGTAATCAAAGAATATCCACAACCTTGGACGCTTCGTAACACATTATGCCAGTTTCTAAAGCATTCTAAAGCATTGTTGGGCTGAATGGCCTGTTCTTGTATAGAATGTTTTAATGTTCTAATGTAATCACATGTGACATCATGGTCTACATCCTCAACAACCATTGCCCCAGCAATGCAGCATGGCAAAGGCAACCACAGTTTACAAAATGGCATAAGATGTAATAACAAAAATAACATTAATAAAAAGTCACTTTATTCCAGAATAAAAAAGAAAATTAAACAACATTCTGGTTGATTTTGCAACTTCTCTCATCATGTTAAGAATCATAGTTCGCTTGCAGGAGCAATATATTTGTGCTAATCCAAGACAGAGGCTGCGGGGTGAGAGGAGGGGGAAGCGTGATGTCAGGAGTGGGGAGCTGGGAAGGGTCTTCCTGACTGTCCTGTTTCACTAATACGGAGCCACGGGGAATGGGTAGTATTAAATAAGTAAACAAAAAGTTTTCATTTTATATTGCACCGTTCAGGAAACTCAAAAGTACAGAGCTGCAATGCCTTGCTACCACTCCACTACTTGGCCATTACACTTCTTATTAGAACTCAGTATGCACATTCCAGTGTGTTCTCAACTGTACTGTTCTCCCTTATCATTTACGTTCAAGAATTTCAGGAGAGGCAGCTGGCTGGATTTAATTCAAGTGGTTTTCAGACAGTCTTGTCAATATATGAACATCATCTCATGTGTAAGCACAAGACAGATGGTTCTCTACAATTCAAAGATTATACTAACCACTCATTCAGTAAACTAACCTTTTAGTGTAGTAAGTATGATGGCTGACCAACATTAGTCTGTACATATCCTGGATTATATTTTCAGTTGCCTGACCATCTTTTCTAAAAGCTGTTTACTATTATCATGTTTATAGCCAAGTTGAAATATGTATGTGTAATTTGAAAACCTAAAATATTAATAATGAAAAAGAATGGCAAAATAATATAAATAATGTTTTGGGGTATGGCAGCTAGTCCAAAACCTATAGCAAACTGATACTATTTTTTCATTAATGTCTTATTTTTGTGATGTTAAATGTCATTTTTACTTAATATTAACTCATTTCACAAACTGATATTGGCTTTGCCTCATTTTCTTTTTGGTTATTCAAAATCCCGAAGGCATTAGTGACATCTAATATTTTCTGTAGGCATATGAATATAAAGTGATGTTTTTACTGCTTTTCAAACATAAGGGGAAAGATTTTACTTTATCCAGAGCTCTGTTTGCCTGTGTGATAGTTCTCTGGAGACATCTACTGGTACTACTGTTCAAAATTGTTTACCGAGGTGTATTGCATTCTAAGGTTTTTAATGTGTTATTTGTGTAGCAGAATGCCCTTGTGCATCAGAACTTTGCTAAATTATGTAATAAAAGTGGTGTATTTAAAATCTGAAGAAGAATATTAACATACATTTAGTTTGTTATTAGCAACATATTTTATACATAAGAACATAGGAAGTTTAGAAGACCTTTTAGTTCATCAAGTTTGTTTGGTTAGCTATCCATTATGTTGTCCCAATACTGCTGCAATGACATGACTCAGTAGCACTTTCTAGATTTCAACAACTGTGAGAGGTATACCGTACACATATATGACATCACATTATCAGTTATTATTATAAGATTAATGGGTACATAACTGCAATAATTTAAAATATCCTGTGTGAAATCTGGTATATCTTCACGAAAGAGGAATGACATAAAGCAGAAGTTACTTTAAAATTTCAAACTGCTTAAATAGACCATTTTAGATTGTGTTCCTCTTGACTCAAATTCCATAGTGAACTGTTCCTTGCACTGGTTAAGAATCAGATCTTTCATATAGTCTTAAATGCTCTTCCTGTTTAGAAAGCATTAGAGTATTCAGTTATGTTCCTGTCTTTTCAAGGTCCTACAAATTAATTCACACAAAGCAATATTCATTGATATTTATTTATTTGGCTGACACCTTCATCTAAGACAATGTACAACATTTATGACCCAATTGGTTGCATTTTTTTTGTATTTCCAATTGGAGCACAGGCAGGTCAAGAGACTTGCTTATGGTCAGACAGTGTTAGTAGCAAGATTTGAACTCACAACCCAATAGTTTAGAGCCCATGACTTATCCAGTACACCCCACTGCCTATTCAGTCCTACTAACCGATGAGTTTTCCATATTGCCTTGCTAATCAAACAATTACCACCCACTGAAAGAACTTCTGTTTTTTTCTGAATTTAAACACACATTATTAACACTCATCTTTTGGATTACCTGACTTAATTAATTATATAACTGAAGAGGCATCATTTGGATTAACTCCGTAACAAAACAGAGAGCCGTCTGTGTACCGTATAAATGACAGTTATTATTAACATAACATAACCCACTTATCAAATTCAGGGCCAAATTGGGCCACAGTCCATCCTGCAAAGAAAAGGTCTTGTTGTTTATCCACTTGTTCTATGCATTGATCATTTTGAGATTTCTTTCATTAGAGAGGACCCATTTCCTTTTAAATATATGGAAATATCACTTTATTCTTTAATTAAAATACCTTAAGGTTGATTGAAAAAAATGAAAGTGAGTGGTGACATTTTCCCATCCAAATTTAATACACCAACTGTACTTGGTTAGTGAAACTTATAACACAAAATCTAAATGCTGCCGTTCCTTGGGAAAAAAAAAAAAAATCACAGAAAACATCCAAGCACACTTATTTAATTAAGGAGTGCCATGAATGTGCGTGTGTGGATCACCCTGCAGGCTCACCTGTACCACGTAATACCATGTCAGGTCGAGAGGGGACGCTTGTGCTAACTTTCTCTTCTTTTTTTCCTCCAAGCACAAAGAAGACACCCAGTAAGGGCAACTGACTCCGCCCCTGCTGCTCTCCCACGTTTAAAGCCCACTGCTGCTAGAAGGAGGCAGTCAGGTCTATACCAACTGACCTAACAGCCGTCAGTCAGTTATTCTTCAGCCCGCTATATCCTAACACAGAGTCACAGGGGTTGACCTAACAGCAGAGCTCTCCAAAACCTAACAAAGATGACTGCTAAAGAGAAATGGCTACTTGCCTTAGTATTTTTGTTCCATTGTATACAGTGATGCGCAAAGAGGCCAATTTCTTTTCTTTTGTAACTGAATTGAATGGGGACAACCAGGTTGGCGTCCCAACATTTTCCTGTGGGAACCTGCAGTGCCTTATTCAACCACAGGAGTTTATCAATCACATTTCTTATCTTTAGAAGTCTGCTTTTGCTTTAGTATTCATTAACACAATTTATCTAACACCTAATGGGAGACACTTTTTGTGTTTTTAAACTAATTAATTTCCGCGTGTAAATGTATATAGTTAGCCAATTGTATCTTCATATTCTGTGCAAACACTATTCATTCACATGCATAAAACATATGCTGAAATGTCACCTATCGGTTTTATAGAGGCAGTTGTTGTGTTTTTATTCCCTCGTGCCAGTAGCAGAATGAATTAATAGATTTCTAATAATTTCTCCATGGTTAATGGAAATAAAAGAGAACTGTCTAGTAATTTCAGAAAATAGATTACATAGATGCATTCAGGCAAACAAAAATAATGATGATTATTATTATTATTTAATTGGAATATGGTGCTTGCTGTCATAGGGCAGAGCAAGAAATGCCAGAATAATTTACAGCAGTGATATTTCTCAGTGTGTCTGCTGATCCGTGTAGAGAGGAGCTGTGAATCAGTGTCCTGGAGATCAATGCAAGAGCCAAATAAGATAAGAAGTGTATTACAAGGGCTGGCTTGAAATGCTAATGGCATTTGGATTTCATTTACTGTGTGCTGAAAAAACATCAAACTAGAAACTTGCAGCCAGCTTTAAACGAAGGCAGAGTGGCTTATGAAAACATCTATCCACATGTTTTCTGAGCTCACTTTATCCAAAGTCTATTGTAGTAAGGGGCTAGAAGTCTACCATAACAACTTATGAAACTTGGTTAAAGCAGGTGCAAAAATATCAACAGATATATTGTGTAATGGTGCTGGAAATATGAGACACACTTCTAGTCCTCTGTTTATTTTAATGTGCAGTTTACAATCCAATATAAACACTCACATGCTGACCTCCTAAGTAATCCCTGTCACTGTTTCTATACAGTCTGCCGCTTCACTCTCTCAGGGTACAGCTCATTAATAGATAGATAGATAGATAGATAGATAGATAGATAGATAGATAGATA
>JANRMT010062791.1:58163503-58195622 GCA_026402145.1 Polypterus bichir lapradei | reverse complement strand
TATCTGCTTGTCATCCAGATAGATAAGATTTCCTTACACTGTGGTTGAACTGTGAAACATCAAAGCGTAATTCGCAGCAACGTCCAGTTTTCCAAATGTAATGGAACTGGAGTGGTCAGCTGCATGCATATTGCTATTGCAATGGCGCTGGACAAGTTACATCAGCCAGGGATAAATCAACCAAAAGAATGAGCTGGGATTACATCATCTATAGCTGTAAAATGCACCTATAAAAATGTCAGCTCTGTACAGTCACAGGTGTTTTTTCCAACTAGTGCGGCAAAAGGCAAGCAGTTCTTTTAAAAGATAGCGAGTCACCTCAAACAGCCATGTAAAGATAAGAGAATCAATCCGTTGTGTCACTCGCCACTAATGCTACACTATAAAGCCACCTTCAGAGAATGAATTTGCTTATGTAAAATTCCAATATATTAATGTGCTGTTCTATAGTCCACAGAACGTGTGTCTCATTGTGCAAGCACGTTGTGTTCTTTACAGTGTGGCGCACAATCATGGCTTGTCTGTATCTGAAGAGATGCGATATGATGAACCTGACCCTGACCCACCAAATGATCAGCCAAATCGGACAGCATTAAAACTTTATTTGAATGTAATTAGCAAAATGTAAAAACAGGTAATCAGATGCAGTATTTATTTTTTAACCAATTCATTTAATTTGTGGTCAATATCACATAGTACAGCCCTTATATACCTTAGTTCATTGACCTCATCTCTTACAGCATCCACTATTACATTTTGTGACTCCAGAACACTGCATTAGCACACAGCCAGATGGTCTCCCAGCAATTTCCGAGGCAGAGGTGTGTGCACAGCCAACATCTAAAGTTGTGCTGGGCACAGCAGCAGAACAACAGAATAAACAGACAGTGTGCTGTGACTTGTAATTTCACATCGGCTCTGATGTCTGATCGCTTCTTTTTATTTCAGGAACTGTGTGACTTTCGAGTGTCTTCACTACACTGTATCGCTTTTCTTGCTTATACCACTGCTTAAGCCAACAAATACAGGTCAAATTCCGTTATAACGAATATCTTTATAATGAAATTTTCATTACAATTAAGTATTTTTATGGTCCCGACTGTTTCCCCATATGGCGCGAATATATACTGTAGAAATCTCGTTATTACGAAGTACATTCAGCAGATACTTTCATTATAATGAAGTGCCCAAAAGACCTTGAAATGCCTGAATGAATCATCGACAGAGCAGCTAGTTCTGTGGTCGCAGCTCAGTTGTGCACAATGATCCCCAAACAGAAACATTGTAATTTTTTTTTCTTTCTTTGAACTTTCCTCGTACTGTTTTTTTTTTTGCCCTTTTTGTTTCCTGTAATTTTCAGTGATACCTCTTGCTTATTGCTCGTCAACATTTAAAAAACATCCATTGGAATTTAACTCATTGTCACCCTCCTATAGAAATGGCAGACAGAAAAAAACGATAACAGTTCATATTAGAAAACAAAAACATTTTTGCAGCTCTCGATTGCGGCAAAAAAAAAAAGACGTTGCCAGTGAATTCGGAATTTTGCCATCGACGCTGTCAACTTTCTTGAAAGACCGAGCAAAAAAAGAAAAAAATATCTCAGGTTGCAAACATATGTGAACTGTTGCATTTGAGGACATCGAAAAAGCAGTTTTTATGTGGTTCAGAGATGCTCGTTCAAGAAACATTCCTATTAATGCGGCACTCATTCAAGGTAAATGTGAGGTTTATAAACTCTCTTGGGACCTCCCCTAACTGAACGACACGCCGAAGAGAGTTGCGAAGTTCGATCTCTGCGTCTATGGAAGACTGTTTATCTGTTGCCGGGGCAACAGTTGGCTCAAAGATATTCTGCGTCTCTCAGCTATGCTGCGTCTCTCTGCCAAAGCAAACAGAAAAGATATCGATGGGTGATGCAGCCTGACTGCTGTGTCTGTGTATAGCAGAGTGGCAGATCGCGCTACAAGAAATAAGTGTGCCGTTTCAAGCTGAATAAAGTTGGTTTTCCTAAAGTACTGAGACTCAGCCTCATGTTTTGGGGTGCAAGACAGGGACTTATAGTGCGACCCCAATCTTTTATGATTTGCTTCTGCGTCACTTCACTGCAGCTCTATGAGCTTGTTTTTGCCCTGCCCTGGCAACGGACAAACAATCTTCCACAGACGCTGCAATCGCGTATCGGGAAAGTGTATTATTGCAAGGGAATGCTGAGAAAAATTCTCGTCAGCATAACTTGTAGGCAGGAGGAGATTAAAATTAACGCGAAAGAAGCTATTAAAATGATTGCAAACGCCTGGGCGCAAGTTAAAAAAAGCACTATATTAACAAATACATAATCTCATTACAATGAAATTTTTGTTATAATAAAATATTTTTAGGTCCTTGGGAGTTCATATTATAATGGAATTTGACCTGTAGTACATTTTCCTTGCCTCCACTATGCATTCACTGAAATTCTTCTTTTTCTCCACTATTTTACCATTGTCTTTTAACAAAACATTGAATGGAAGGTGATATTTATATTGATTTGGATATTGAAATATGTGAAATTCTGGGAGCAGTTAGGGTGGGGTTGAAGGAGCATGCACATACTGTGATAAGAATGAGTCGGAGACATCATAAAGATTTGGGGCAGCCACCCGTATAATTGAATCGGCTGCAAAAGTAGTTGTAAATAGCACGATGTGCTTAGGTCGGAGTCCAGAACAGAACTGCTTGTACTGAGGCAAGATGACAGTTTTAAAGGGCTGGAAGGGAAGTGACGTCATCTATGCCGGAACTGGGAGTGGTGTCCTTGTGCCCGGAAGTGACGTCATCCTTGGAGCCGGCAACAGGCGGGATTTCCCGGAAAAGGTCTGCAAGGGACTGAGAGAGATAGTCAGTACACTCCGCAACCCCCTGGCCTGGCGTAGAATTACTAGTGTTTAGGCCCTTCAGCTGGTTCCCATGCGCACGTGTGTGACAATGTGTTAAATTTCTGGTTCATTGGGGTTTATAAAGGGGAAGTGCGTGGAACTTGCTGTACGCACAGTTTTATGTATCTGTTTTTTTTTATGCATACGTGCATTTCTGTTTTTGTCTGTACACCAGGTTTTAGTGTGAATTCTACAGGGGATGTTATACTTGAGGCCCCAGATTATTACAGTGTCTAGTTTAGTATCATCAACAAACTTGATCAGTTTAATGTTTACTTTCATATGCAGATAATTTATTTAAAGTATATTAAAAAGAGCAGTGGCCTCAACAATGAACCCTGAGGGCTATTACTTTGGAACTCTGCAGACCTGCAATAAAATATAATGGGTGGATGGATGGATTAATGCTGTGCACAGCTAAGGAAGAAGGAGAGAGTACTGTATGAAAACATCTGTCTAGAAAGAGAGCCAATGATAGACACTGAGGAAAAAAGAGTTTGTTTTATCGAAATTTGAATGGTATAAGGGCCTTTCTGTCTAAGACAGATATTGCCAACTGCATACAAAAGGCATTGTACTTTATGCAGGGTACAGCTAGATTTGTGGGTTTGCAAGAAAGGCATGTGTTCATCTACTGGCAAAATGTCATAACCATGCTTGGTGTTGGCTTGACAGTAAGGATTACATGAGCTGAGAGGACTTTGCATTTCACAAGCACACAAAGAAAATAAATATATTTTTGTTTCTATGAAATGATATATTTATTGTAATATTTGCTCACAACTTTTGAATTAGTTTGATAAATATGCATTGATATTTTTGACATGATGGCAAAGTAGTGCCAAGTGTAAATGGAGTACTAGGGGTCGCAGAAAACAGCCAGAACAATGTATTTCTTGTATAGTCTAAAAGCACACTGACTCAATGGATTTTAACAGGTGCTGTTTTTTGACAACCACCCCACCTCAGCCTTGACTATTTAAAAAGACAAGATAAAACTCCCAAGAGAAAGAAAACAGGACCCGATGGGGGCATTCACTGAAAGAAAATGACACATTTGTGACCAGAGAGCATATCTTCTAGCCAGTCTAGCAGAACAGAGACACAACCCATGTACACGTAGATAGTGCTCCTGAAGTGGCAGTCTGAGTGTCTCTCCTGAGGACCACACTCAGGGCAACACTGCCACTGACAGCTGCCATCTTCCCTGGGACAATAGGGATGATACACAAACTCAGAACATTCAGATTACAAGGAGCCTTTCCAGAAGGCTCAGCTAAAGGAGAAACCCCTTTTAGGCAGCTGCCATCAAAGCTGCTGACTTATGAAGGGGCATCCTGTGCCATAATTGGCTTCTGTCTCTCAGCCAAACAGTGTACTTCCCTCCACTTACAGCAAAGACTTTCTCAACCTAGTATGTACAACAGGAAATTTCTCCTTGGAAGTGGAATGACCCCAACATCCATTACAGTTACAGCTAACATTCTCTTTAAGTAAACCAGTGGTCTTAGAGATACCCTAGTAAGGTTTCATTAAATGTCACCTCTAGTAATAACACATTGAGTTGGAAGGCAGGTTGGTGTTACGGGTCAGCTGGTAGTGAGATTTTATGAGTGAAAAACTAAAAGAAGAGACAGAGGTAAAGACATTTGTGCTTCTTGCTGTGATTTTAAGAGACAGCAAGTTAGCAAGTCAACCAGTGTCTAGTCTTGTCTTTCTTCCTGTGAACAAGCATTATTGTTTTGAATTAGTGAATTGTATTTTACCCAATTGACACATTCCATTGTCAAGTAATATTTAAATTGGAATAACAAGTGCAATATGAAAACATTGTTTAAATATTATATAAATCCATGTCAGGTGACATTGCACATTTTGTATATCATACTTTTTTTAACATTTTATTGAATTTATTAAAATCAAACCACGTTACATACAAGCAAGTCAAATTTTACAAAACTATATCATACTTTAATTTAAAAAACTTGAGGTTTAAGTGTTGCCTGGGTTACTTGTCTGTTTTATGAGTATTTTCAGCAGGAAATAGTGTTGAGTACACATGAGCATACATGTTGTTAATGGTAATTAAGAGTGTAAATAACATAATAATAATATAGAGCAAAAGAGATTACATAATATATAACCAATGTCATCAACTAATCAGCAGATTTTGACTCAAAAGAAGAACATGGTATTGAAAAACACCAGAAAGAGCCTGGAAATGATCTGACATCACAAATCAAGAATAATACAGAGAAATAATTGAAGGAATTAAATTAAATAAGTAGCAAGAGAAGCTGCAGGACAGTGAAGTGCAGAAGAGTTAACTTAAGAAAGTCAACAACAGAAGAACGATTGTAGAAATCAAGAATGAAGAATATCATTAAAAAATAAACATGACTTTGGTGTAGGCAATGTAAGGGAGTGGGAGGAACACTCACTAAGAGACGAATAGTGAGGCTTTGAGACAGTGAAAAAACACAGCATCAGAAAATATCAGTTGTCTTATGGTTTATATTGGGCAAGCAAGTTATTCTGGGTTGTTGGTGTTGACGAGCATTGTAATTTAATAGCTGAGGCTTATAAAGGATTCTTGATCTGTCATGGAGCCAGTGGACTTGAGACAGCTGAAGTGTAAGGTGATCACTGGGTTTGCTCAAAAGGAGAGCCTTAGCAGCTGCATTTTGAACTTGCAGTCTGTAGTCATTCTTGACAGAGAAAATGACTGAGATTGAGAAGGGAGGCAATAATAATAATAATAATAATAATAATAATAATAATAATAATAATAATAATAATTTGTTTTACTTATAGATGTCTTTCCCATGCTCAAGGTGCTTCACAGAGTCTCAGAGAGAAGAGCAGGGTACATATAACATTGGATACAAATGATATTCAAATTGGACATTAATAGGACAAACATGATATTCAAAGCATTAAATAGAATAAAAGACAATAAACCACAGCAAAATACTAAATACAATACTAAAAGGAAACACAGAACAAATAACCTAATTTGTGATATAACATACACAAATTATTCTGAGCATTTGGACAGAGAAGTAAACTGAAAGAATGGGCAGAGGTGATCAAGGCTTGAAAAGAGAAGGACAGTCGTAGACTTCAGAAATTTTACAATGGTAGTGCAACAAAGTTTTGACAGCAGCCAAATTCAGGCTACAAGTTGGGACAGAAAGAATGATAGCATAGTTTGACACGATTTCATATTCATGAACAAAATAAACTGCGGTGGGCTGGCGCCCTGCCCGGGGTTTGTTTCCTGCCTTGCGCCCTGTGTTGGCTCCAGCAGACCTCTATGACCCTGTAGTTATGATATAACGGGTTGGATAATGGATGGATGGATGGATGAACAAAATAAAGCTGTGAAAATCACCCAGTGCTTACTAAGTATCTACAGCAGGGCAACTAACAGACGATCAGCTAATGTGATTCTATTTGCACCAGTGTGTCCATCATGTAATACCTGTTTCAATAAAATATTTTAAAAGAGAAATATTGTTCTGTTCAGGTCTCCTAAACATTCAGATGGTGCTTGCAATGAAATGAAAATGAACATTTCTGGAAATGCCTAGTGTGGCAGAACGAGAGCCCTAACAAGCAACAAAGTGAATTAAAGTGCTTCATTAAGAGCAATTATTGACTACTAATTGAGAAATTTGTTATATCCCCTGATCTCATTACCATTTGGCTGCTAGTTAATCAAAAATAATAAAACAATTAAGCGTTCTGAATCTTAAAAAGTAAGTCGACTACAAAGGCAAAATATGTATGTTCCATTATCAGAATTGATTGGTAACTAATTAATAGAGCAGTTGGGACAACAGCCAGTGGTCACAGTGGCCCTTACCATACATGTTCTGCTCAGTATATGATCTTTGTATTGTAAAATTAGAAGAACTGAGATGCATCATTATCTAAGAACGTACAAAATGTAGAGGTAAGTGCAGATTGCTCAACATGTGCATATTTGTCCAACTTTCTAACCTAATTGTTTTTTAAAACTGAAAGATCACGGCAGTTTACTTGTTCAGTTCTGTGTCAGAATTTGTTAATGTTTGTCACTACCAAAACATCTACACCCTATCTAGGACTTTAAAACACCCACACCCTATCTGGAACCTGTAGTTTTCCAAGGAAATAGCAGGCTTGAAAGAAACAGAATTTTTGGGGTGCCAACCCAGCTGTTCCCGTTTACTTCTAAGTCCAAACAAAAACAAATACATGAAGACATATAAGAAAAACAAAACTATTTCCATGAGAATAAAGTGGCTGGAATTAATCAGGATTTTTTGTCTGCCTTCAGTAAATTATGGAGCTCCTTAGCTCTTAATTGTTCTGGGTAGATGTGATGCCTTCTTGTGGGCGGTCAAGTTCTTATAGCCCAGGAACCAGAAGGGTGAAGTTCATCACTCTCACTGGCTGGTTTCTCTGTACCGTGGAAAAAGAAAAGGACAAATAAAGTTAGCAGCAGAGCCCCTTTTGGCCTGCAGTGGTAATGCATACCTGCGAAGAACCTGAAAGGTGATCCTCTGATTCACATGTGTGACAGACCATCCATCCATTATCCAACCTGTGTGACAGACCTTAACTACAAATACACAACAAAACCAAATCTGTATATATAAAACTAAATGTCTTGGGCTGAACCACTAATAAACGCACAAGAAATGGTCAGCTAATTGCAGGCAGTCTCAGCAGAAATAGTTTTCACAAATTGATCGATCTTGTGGCCAGTTTATCAGCCTTACCAAAAAGTAAATTTAATTGTGAAAAAAATCGAGAAAACCACAATGATGTTTTGCATTTAATAGTCAGAAAATGAAATCTTAGCACTGGTTTGGAATAGCTGCACAATACCGTAGATGGTAGTATGTTTTACTTCAATTCAGCAGAATCATGGTTCAAGTCCTAGTTATGTTCTTTTTTGTTTTTATATCTTTATCTTGTTTCATATGCAAAAAATATATACAGAAGAATAATTATCAACCTGATGTAAATGGTATCCAAAATATACAATTAATTATTGAATTCAATAAAAGTATCCCTTATCATAGAATAAATATTGCCCTACAACATTAGAAAAATATAAGAATTGTTATACCATCCAGTCTTTACTTCTATCTGTTTCTTGTTTATTAAAATATGCATCTATTTTATATTATTTTCTTGTCTAGCAGAATAATAACATCTTTGATTTACTTTGAATTTTTCATTGCTGCCTTCAGTATTCTGTAACTTAACCTGAATACATTACCAATCTGTGTTAAGAAATCAGATCTGTCATTGTCTCTGCTTCTAATTAGAAAACTGGTTGAAATAAAGACCTGCAGCTACAGCTGCTCTCTACACACATTATTGAGGATCATGAACTAGATTCTCCTAAATAATACCAAGTCAAAATCTGAAGATCTCTAAGGTTGTACACTCCACCACACTACATAGTAATGTGCTCTGTGTATTTATGGTTTTTTTGCACAAAAAAAAAATCTAATATTTGTGTGAAATTTGCCATTAAGTTTCCAACCATGTCCTTGTGTCCTTGTTAAAGAATGAATTTCAAAGTAACAGCTTGGATTCACTGTACTAATACTCTTCATAATTTTAAACACTTCGAATAACTCAACTCTTAATTTCCATTTACTTAAACTGAAAAAGTTCAGCTACTCTCATCTCTTAATCTCTGATAACTGGGTTTTCATTCCACAAGAAAAAAACAAAATGGTTTCCATAATGCAACGTTTAATTTTTATTAGTATATAACACCAAAGTTATGTTCACAGAAAATGTGGATACAAGGCATAGGTGCCCTGCATACAGCCTATAAGCAGCACAAATGCGCTGTTCCTTTTATAATTAAAACAAATTTTCACCTATTACTACATTACATCTCTGTCCAGGTTTCAAGGTTCTCCCAAATGTGCAAAAGAAAATTCTGATTTGCTTTCAAAAGAAGCTGTGTGCAGAGAAATATACAATAAAATGACAAATACTGCCTCTGTCTTCTGCTATCAATTGCTCTAACATCCACTCTCTGATCTGGAACTGTCTTCCTCTGTACAAGAAACTGTCATTTGAAACTGTTTACTATCATGTTTTAGGTCGCTGGCAAGTTGTACTCATTTGTATCACAGCTGGAGCAAATGTCTTTGGCCAGCAGGGAATCCTGGTTTGTGGAGGCCCTCATGACATTAAAACCAATTCCCAAATGCTCTTAAAATTCTGAATCCACTGTACATACATAGCCCAGGTCAGTATTACATGTATAGCACTACCACCATCCACCTTAGCCACACTCGGGTTACTTCTGAGTGAAGTCCTTACTCCCTAAGTGTGTTTCTATTTCTGCCTGTAAAAGCACTCTCTGAGTTTCAGCCATGTACTTTTTGGCAGGACTACCTGTGATGTAATAATATTTGCTAATTTTTGTTTTATTATGTTAAATTGAGTACAGGCATGGTAGGGAGTTTGACCTGCAATACACTGGTGTTAGTTTCCACTTTACTTCTGTATATACTTTTATATTAACTGTTCCAAAAAATGGAAGTTATATAAAAAAAAAAATAAATATTGGAAGAGCACTAAAAGTGGAAAAATACTGCATGGGCAAGTTCAGATTTAAGTCCAAATAAATGTAGAAAAGAAAAAGTAAAGTTAAGTAATTGTACATTTTTGAAGATAATGAGAATGAGGTCTTTATGAAGCAGACACAAGCAGAATGCAACACGCTGATTTAGAGATCCGCTGTAAAGATTTATATGAGGTTAAATGCATAGACAGCACTTGCAATTACTCAACTTCTGGGCTTTATACAACAGTTGAGAAAAGGCATAGTAAAGAATACACTGAAGCAGGTAAGAAGTGAATGTGGTGTCTCTGCTGAAGCCGTGCTCAGAGTACAGGACCAGCATGTCTACAAATTAAATGCAGAATCTATAACTTGATTCTATGGAGTCTGCTTTTATACAGTTACAGATTTGCTCTATCATAGAATATGTTTATGTAGTCCATACCTCCAAAATTTAAACTTGCCTACCATCTTCTTTTCTCAGTCTTCTGTTGGAAGAGTACTGAAAAAATAAACGGCTTGGAATATCAATGAAACAATTTCATGAGACATGACTCTGCTCAGGATAGAGTTTGAAAAATGGATAACTGGATGGAAATCAAAAAACAATCCTCAGAATGCTGTCAGCATTGTCCAGGAGAGAATAAGCCTTGAGGAGCTGATAGATAATTGTATCCTCCAAGAGGTTACTGTTATTTGTTATTTCTGAACTTTAAAAGCCTGTTCTCAGTATGGGCCCTGGACAGACCTGAAGCCTCCCATTTGCCTAGGGTCTGGCATGCTAGGGTGAGGCCTATACTGAGGCAGGTCTATGTGGATTCTGGCCTGTTTTGGTGGGTCCTTCTGAAGGCCTCAGCCATTTCATTATTTTGTGGTGCCAGAACCATAATAGTAGTGTTCTAAACGGTTTACGCTACAGACAGACAGAAGATCATTTGCCCCCATTACCCTCCACCCTACCTGTTCCTGCTAGTCCAACAGACTGAAGAGCAGTTTACACTGATAGACAGATAAAGAGCTGTGTTAACTTTCATTAAGCAAGACAGTGACATGCACAAACCTTTTGGTGGGAAGAGGCTCACAAAGGGAACTTTACGAGACCAAATTTCTTACATTTTAATCCTGGACACAAATTATTACCTACTTTTATTTGTGCTTTTAATTTCACTGGAAAACTGGGTGTAACAACAAAAACACTATAATATTCACAACCTTGGCAAAAATATGTGTCTAAGATTTCTAATTATGTTAGATTATCAATTTCTCCTTGAGGATAAATAAAGTGTACCAAATACCAAATATCAAATTATCAGGTTATCTACTGCAAATGTACTTTATATTCCTAATATAAGAAAACAAAAGCACCAAATGTCCTTTAACCACAGGAGTGCACAGGATTATAACTTAAATTACATGCATAAATATTTTAATTTTATACTGGTTTTTAACTTAAAAGGATAATGAACAATATATCAAATACCATCAGTGTATAATTCTGCTGAATGAGTTTCTGTTGTCACACTTTCCCTGTACTATATTTCATTTCAGGATTACAGAACTGCATTATGTCAGAAAAATATATGTTGTGATAGATAGTTGGCAGCTCAACCCTGCTAGGATGCCCTGAGGATGGAAGGATGGGGGGAGGCAGCTACTTTTGGACACCGTCTCTCCCAAAACGCTAGATGGCAGCTCCCCTGGAGTGTAATGGTGCCCCGGATTCCTGCAGGGCATAATGGGATTTAGAGTTCAGGTTTTCAGCCCTGTTAGGTGCCATGGGGAGCTGTCGTTTTCCTATAGCCACCCAGAAGTACGAGGTAGTCACGAGGACGGAAGCCCCGAAGTACTTTCTGGCTGAAGAAAAAGCCAGTTCTTCATTAGATCCGGAAGTGCTAGCCAGTTATGTGGTCAGAAGGACAGAAGCACTTCCGGGTCAAGGACTATTTAAAAGACTGCTGGGAACACAGCAGGTGAGCCAGAGTCAGGAGGAGGTGGACAACACTTGCTGGGAGGTGTGGAGGAGAGAATTATATTGTGTTTGTGCTTGATTTGTGATTATTTACCTATGCTATTGTGGCTGTGGTGCTTAAGGCACTGTCTCTAGGAAGAAAAGTAATTAGAATACTTCTTGGGACTTTTACTCGGTGTCCAGAGCATGTGTCTGTTGGGGTTAACGGGGTGACCTAATAATATAATATGATAACACCAAGATGATTCTTCTGTTATTATGAACTTTTAGCAGGTAAGGTTACATTTTGTCCATGTCCAAGCCCTGTATGTGTGTGTTTGTGCCTTTATTATTCATTAATGGAAAGAAAATACACTATGAAAAACAGCAAATCTCCATCTGTACTTTAATGCTTAATTTTTATAATCCCGTCAGCTTTCCAGAGTTTTTCATTAGAGTTTTTGCTTCTCACCCTACCAATATATCAATGAAATCAATAAAACACTCTTGCTATAAGTCAGCAATATTTATGTAACTCATTATAATGGATAGCTGTGTTTGACATGAAATGCCTGTTGTCTCATCTACTTGCTACTTGCAGTCAAATGACCTTTAATTTCATACAGAAGTGTGGTTTTAGTAGCAATAATGAAACCAAATTGTGTGGACTACGATATGACGGAGTTCAAGAAAACACATTAACAAACTGAACTGTCAAGAACCTAAATACAGTATACCTTGCAAACAGTTCTCTAAATTCTCTGAACTTGCCCTTATTCACAGACTCTCTGCTGTCATATGTCCCATGGAAGCAGACTCCTGGCAGCAAAACAGTGATATCATATCTGTTAGACACCAAAGAACAGCCCCATTCTTTTCAAATAGGTGCTGCTGCAGATTGCTCCGGTCTTGTTCTTTCTCTCCATTTTGTTGTTGTTCTCTTCCAGTTGACATTTTGCACCGTCAATATGTTCCATGCTCAGCCTACTGAGTATTCTCAGTAGTGTATCTACACTTAAATCAGGGGTTCTTTACTTCTTTAAGAACTGCTTTTAAATTTTTTTGCAACACACACTCCAAAAAATGGATCACTCTCTTTTAAATCAAGATAAAAGAAACAATCTCTTTTAATGTTAGTTTCATAGTAAATTTGACTACTTAGCTTCGTATTCCTCTCAGCGAGTACCCTATGACACCCACCCTGCCCCCGCTTTACAACTACGATGCTCTACCCTCAGTTAAGAACCCCTGACTGACTTAAATCTTGTTTTTTTTTTAATTTAGGCGTCTCTAATCTAATTGACTTCACTAAAATGTAAAACTTTGTCAAACGATGCTGCCAACACATTGGCTTTATCAACAGACATACTCATACACACAGTTGGTCACAGCATTAACAACATATCAAGCCACGCAATCTAAGTATACCACAAATTAAGGACCTGTTTTTGGTACTCAGCTTTCCAGCCAAATGTTTGGTATTTGTCTACTTTTCTGTTCAGGCAAATCTAGAAGGCTCCCTGCAACTACTTGACAGTGTGACAGGGTGAACAGACCACAGGGAGCCACATAAATTATAGGGGAGCCAGCCGGGAAACCTCATTTGATTGGTACAGAAAAAGGTGATCATGGCACAAAACAAAGTGCACTTTAATCGGCCTAGTAATCTGCACAAAAGTTTCTGCCAACTTTGTCCTCATTGAGGGACAATAATTGAGTTGCAAGCCTCCAGTGACCTCCCTTTTTATAGCATCTGGCACAAAAGGGACAGAGCCTGCTGTTTATGCTGCAGATGGGGCTAGACATCTTCCTTGGGCACCTTCTTAGAACTGCAGGGGAAAGAGAAGATGGTTAGTAACAGAGCCCCTTCTCATCCAAGAGTGTATCACTTACCTGAGCAGAGCCAGGAAGATGATCCCCAGGCACACATACATGACACCAGCTTCTGGGGATCACCAATGTGCCATGACAGGCACCAACACTAACAGATCCGTTTCAGTCTGTTTGAGACAGTTCTGTATGATGTGGTTAACAGCTCAGCACCCCTTTTTACCCGTGTATTCAATAACATATGGCACCAGATCAGATGACAAAACTACAAACCTGGTCATTCATCTTGGGTGCCAACCTATACTAATACTACTACTCCTTTTGAGCAACCTTGTGTTTAAACTCTTTTGTTTGTATTTCAATTCCATTAATTTACTGGGCATATTTCTCCTAAGAAATAATTAAATCTATTCAAATGCAGTACCAGTGACACTACTACTACTTATGCAACCTTGTATTTGATTTAGGTAGATTGCCCAGAGGGGACTGGGCGGTCTCATGGTCTGGAATCCTTGCAGATTTTATTTTTTTTCTCCAGCTGTCTGGAGTTTTGTTTTGTTTTTTCTGTCCACCCTGGCCATCGGACCTTACTCTTATTCTATGTAATTAATGTTGACTTATTTTATTTTTTACTGTGTCTTTTATTTTGCTATTCTTCATTTTCTAAAGCACTTTGAGCTACATTTTGTTTGTATGAAAATGTGCTATATAAATACATGTTGTTGTTGTTGTTGTTGAACATTGTATTAATTTTGAACACGACTAGCACACAAAATCAGTAACAATTCATTGTTCATATTTAGATCAAGCAGGTTATGTGCCACCAGGTATCTCTGTCATTCTCTATGTGAGTGCTGAAGTCTCTCAGGAGGTCTACAAATCTCAGTATCCTTTCCATTCAGAGTGAGACTAGGCAAATCATGTGAGGTAGGACTTTTTTAATGCAATGTTCCTTCTCAGCTTCATTTATTTAAGCAATGTGAGGAGTTACTGTATAAAATTAACCCAGTCACTAATTGGTCAACTGAGAACGAGAAAGGGTAGTTGTGAAAGAACTGTGGACTCAGGTGACCACTTGGTAAAGAATGTAATAAAGAGGGTCATTTCAATGATTAATTTGGTTACTATGCATTAATGATTAGTGAACATTTGTTTCGCTGTGATTTGGGTGAAATCACGGAAATGTTTTGAAACTTCATTGAACTGCATTGAAAATGCATTGAAGTCAATGGGGAAGGAGGAACAGAACTAGTTTTGAGTGAATCATAATGTACAGTGGTCCAACTATATCGGACCAATTATTGTGGCCAAAAACATTATCTGAGCAGTGAAGCAGCAGTGCTTATTAGTGCAAACCTCTGCCACAAACAATAAAATATGCAGATTAAACTAATACCACAACCAAAATACAATAAATGGACAAAAATTAGTAATAAATAAATCAAATATAGATCATTGCAGTCCCAGAGTTCCAATCTTGGGCCACAAATTGGCCATGCTACAAAGAACTGGGACTGACTTGTTACATAGTTTGAAGTTGTGGTTACAGGCACAGTTGGAACGTCTTTTCTTTCCCATACAAATAATAATAAATATTTAGCTATTATTATAATTTCACAGGGTTTCCTATGTTTTCTGATGAGGGCTCCTTTAAGGCATGTTTTGACTTGTGTGGCACATTGTTATACAGTATATACAGTGGCAATACTCACAATATTTTCAGTATGGTCAGCTAATGTACACCTCAAATAAAAATACTGCTAGGTTTTTGTTTTTTTAAAACACAAGTGAGGAGTAAGTTGGGAGTACGCACACCTAAAAGTTCTGTGCATGGCTGCTACTGAAAAAAAAAATCTAAACAATCTTAATAAGACCCACTGGGCACGTACTTCCATCTATCCATCATGCTATATCCTAACTGCAGGTGCCCCAACACAGGGAACAAATCCCAGGCATGGCGCCAGCCCACGGGACAATTTAGGACCACCAATGCACCTAACCCACATGTCTTTGGACTGTGTGAGGAAATCAGAGCACCCGGAGGAAACCCACACAGACACGGGGAGAACATGCAAACTCCACGCAGGGAGGACCCAGGAAGCGAACCCGGGTCTCCTAACTGCAAGGCAGCAGTGCTACCACTGCACCACCCTGGGCAAGTTCTTTTATTAAGTAATCGAGTATATGTTAGCAAGTATTTTTTAAATAATTTTTCAAAGTTTTTTTTTAATAACAATGTTTTTTTAATCTTTGAAACAAGCGTATTTTTAATTAAACATAATTTTTCAAGTTGTTTTTTTTTACAGAATGAAAGGAAAGCTGAAAGAAAAAGAAAACTGTGTTTTTCATCAGAAAGGCCAAAAAGATTACTACCAGCCAAGCAAAGCTTTATCAAAACTAGAATCCAATCCATTAGAAGTATTAAAAGACAAATAAAAAATATATCTCTCTATTATAAAAAAAAGACTGCAACGAGACACAACCTTTTGAAGAGAGATCTTTGAGAAAGAGAGATCTTTGAGAGACAGAGAGACAGAGACAGAGAGACACTTGCACTTTCTGCAAGACTGGCAGTTCACGTCATATTTACAACCTTTGGAAGCAAGTCCAGTGATACACATACAGAGCAGGTTAGAGATAATGGAAGTAAGAAAATTCGAAAGTCTCAAGAAAATGAGAGTAAAGCTTACATTAGCGCAAACAAATGGAAAATATTACTTGGTGAAATAACAGAAGAGTGAAAAGAGAACAAACAGTGTTTGAGGATGTCTGGGGGAGAAGAGAGACAAGGCAGTGACTTTAAAACCTTCGAAATGCAGATTACGCTGCACAGGAGCAGCAGCAAGCCAGCAGCTGCTTGAGCAAAGAGGAGATAAAAAAAACAACTGTTATTTGCTTCCCATCACTGTTAAAGAGGGGTTTCTCCTTGGGGTGTGTTCAGCCCCCCTCTTCAGAACAGCGTGTTGCGCTGGCTTTTTCAAGCAAAGTGCAGATCACGTGGCATGGCAGAAGCAGCAAGCCAGCAGCTGATCGAGCAAAGAGGAGGTAAAAAAAAAGGATTTTTTTTTCCCCATTGTATCACTGTTTAACAGGGGTTTCGGAGGAGCGGCTGCATCTCCTTGGGGTGCGTTCAGCCCCCCTCTTCACAATGGCACATAGTGCTTGGTGGGGGGGTTGGTGAGCAAAGCGAGTATTCACTTTAAAAAAATGCAGAAGAATGAGTTGGACAGAGAAGGAAATTTGCACAGATCAGTGACAGCAGCAGGGACCAGGAAGTGTCTATACCTTGCTTGGGAAGAGTGGTTTAGTGCCAGGTCCACAGTATTCATTGTAGTTTAGTTTGAAGAGAAACAGGTGGAACAAACTTATAAGAGATCCCACACTGAACCAAGACAAAAATGGCAAGCCTGGGTACTGCTTTGCCATGTGCTCTTCATGAGTATTTCTCAAATCCCTTAGGTGGGTCAAGTCAAGGTTCAAGGTTCAGGTCTGTTGAAATGTACAGTAGAGCAGATGGGTGATTGGCTGAGTCACAAAAACTGGGAATGTTTGTTCGCTGACTTTGAATGTAAGCTACAATGGTTCATTAGTGCAGCCTGCCTCACATACATAAAATATTACTGGTGTGTCCTGATGCCTTGTCCTTGTTGTAGTGGATACCATGTAAGGAGTAGCTATTGTGAAACACATCAGGGTTTGTAGATGGTTCTCTGTAAATTGTAAAAGTGGCCAACAATATGCAGTTATTCAGGCCACAAAGCATCATGGGGCAGTAGGGAAAATAATATAGAATAGAATTATATAGAATTTCCAGGAAAATATTCACTGAACAAGATCACTAGGTTCTGTCTACCATTAAATTCAATATTTCATAATGGGAAGACAGTCATAAATTATTCACCATAAAATGTCACATGAATAGGGTTGGAAGATCACCATATGATACTTCTTCCACCTGTTCTTGCAAAAATGATTTTTTAACAGCTATCCCAACATCCATAAGGGCACTCAGCCTACTGTCTCTTGCAATTAGAAGAAGTTTTATGGAGGTTGCATTGAGGGTGTGGGCCCTAAGTGAACTGACCCACCTCTCTTAGTACTCTGCAGTCACCTGCGCATCTTTCTGCTGCCTCATTCTGCCTTTTCAGAACACACCTGAGCCCAATTAGACCATCATTAGCTCTGATTGCTATCCTAGCTTTTAACTCTGGTAATTGGTCAGAGATAAAAAGGATCAATCAAATATTTATCAGGCTGCCATAGTGACAGCTGCATTCCTTCAGTGTCAGAAGGTTAAAAAAAAATAGTTCTGCTCTGCAAGTTTTAGAAGATATGCTAAGAAGATTTTGATTCTCACTGCATGTTGCCTGACTTGTATGTCAATTTTGAAATGTTATTTCTCAAACAAATACCAGTGAGGCTAAACAGCTTTAAATATTTGTCATTCCTAATGTGATTCCTTTCCGAAATCTTGTTAGCAAGACAACAGAAGTTGTGACAATGCTGTCACTATCCACAAGTAGAATATCTATCAAAAGGAAAGTCCTTAGTCAAGTATATGTAAGCTAAAGCATTAAAAATCTTTGTTGTAAGCATTTACAGTAAGTACCTAAAAGAGATATCAACCATTTTCTGACATGCCTATTATTTTCAATCTATAAAAATGTATGGCAAATAAGAGAGAGGTGATCAAAAAGAGTTTGACCTAGACCTATTAATAGAAAAGACAGCTAACTTAAACATGCTTTATTTTTCAGCATTACCCTTATGAACACTGATACATCCTCCCTGTGTGGATTTTGCATGTTCTGCCTGTGTCTGCGTGGGTTTCCTCCCACAGTCCAAAGACATGCAGGTTAGATGCATTGGCAATCCTAAATTGTCCCTAGTGTGTGCTTGGTGTGTGTGTGGGTGTCTTGCGGTGGGCTGGCGCCCAGCCCGGGATTTGTTCCTGCCTTGCGCCCTGTACTGGCTGGGATTGGCTCCGGCGGACCCCTGTGGCCCTGTGTTAGGATATAGCGGGTTGGATAATGACTGACTGACTGACTGACACTGATACATTTTTGATGTCATTTAAATAAAAGATATTGCTTTTGTGCAAATATTCTGTCGTTGATTTAAATTCTTCCACATTGGCATAATGTTTTCTGGCCAGTTGAAATATGATTTCAGTGACACTTCACATTTTATAGTTTTGTTTACATTGTTTATTTTAATCAAAATTGTTTTCAACTTCCATTTAACTACATTTTATTTACTTTATTTTCACAATCACCACCATTTAGCAGTTGTTTTTCATGGTTGTGGCAGTGTTGTTTATGGTAACAGTGTTAATGGTGTCATGAATGGCTGGGGACATCTCTGCCTGGGAAGGATTGGGGGAGAAAGCCTGGCCAGGGCGTTATCTCCCCCAGGATGCTAGATGGCAGCCCCCGTGGGTTGCAGTGGTGCCTCAGACTCCCACAGGGCTTCATGGGAGATGGAGTTGTCTACAGCCCTTTTGGGATTTAGAGGTGCCCCCAAGGGGTGCTGCAGCTGTTCCTGAGCCTGTGTGGGTGGTTCTTCTGCCACACCTGGAAGTTCTGCCAGAAGTGGGGCAACGAGCACCTGAAACACTTCCAGGTACCTTATATAAGGGGCCAGCGGACAGTGATCGGTGAGCCAGAGTCGGGTCGAAGGTGGCTAAAGCTTGTCAAGAAGGAGTGGAGGAGAGAAAGAGAAGGAAAGAGAAATATTGTGCTTGTGTTTGTGCTTGGGACTGTGCTTGTGGGAACAGGGAAGACGTTGCCCCTGAGTGAAATAAAAAATAAATATAATTTGTGTGTTTTCCAATTGTGTCTCCTGCGTCTCTCTGTGTTGGGTTGGGTGGCTGGCACATCCCCTAGTTATTCTGTCAGAATGGTTATATGTTGATGTCACCATGCTACCATTATAAAAGTATTTAATCCATGTTTTTCGACAGCAAATAAAACCACAAATTTCTGTATGAAAACTAATAACTTAGCAAAGACGCTTTTCTAGTCTGGATTTCATTCCCTTCTTGCTATTCTTGACTATGAATTTTGAGAAAGGCCATCCCGGTCACAGATCCTAGGAGTTATTTGACGACTCTTATTTTTCCCTTTCATTTTCCTCATCTCCTGGTCCTATTTCTCCCATGACAAAATTACATCCCTGTCCTATGCAAAGCATGTTTTCAGCTAAGCACAATAAGCACATACCAAGAAAGTAGACCTGCAGATTTGGAAGCAGCTGGTAGTCACACAGGATGAGTTCTCGATAACAGAATGTTTATGGCTTTTCCTTTAATTCACAGTTTTGCAGAACAACCCTTTCAACCTGTACAGCCTATGTCATGGATTCATGAAGCACAAGGACCAAAACAACTCAGTGTAATATTGACTAGTTATTGAGCTTTTGGGATATGAGAGATTTAATATTGTCTACACCCTCAACATCACAAATAAACCTGCACATAATCTTGCTGCTACAGGTTTGAATCTTAAATTCCTTTGGTACTGAAGAATTGCCAAGTTTCTGTTTCTTCAAATGTGGTTTGGACTGCGTCACAGTTTTGTAATGAAGAGATTTCTTAAATCTCTTAAAATCTGAATTTATTAGCTCAAAATTTTCATTGGAACAATTTCAGGAGTAAACATTTTGCTCACCCAGCATGTGCAGACATTAATTACTCTTGTTTAATTATCAGTTAAGAATGGATTCAAATGACCTATAACTCAGCCCTATAGTGTTTGTTATCTCATACACTATCCCTCTTTGGTTCTCCATTACCATCAACTCAACTGTGATAACCTCTTCTTCTGTTGTCATCATCCAAACTTGGCTCAGGCTTGGATACAGTACAATACAATACAATTTATTTTTGTATAGCCCAAAATCACACAGGAAGTGCCGCAATGGGCTTTAACAGGCCCTGCCTCTTGACAGCCCCCCAGCCTTGACTCTCTGAGAAGACAAGGAAAAACTCCCAAAAAAACCTTGTAGGGAAAAATGGAAGAAACCTCGGGAAAGGCAGTTCAAAGAGAGACCCCTTTCCAGGTAGGTTGGGCGTGCAGTGGGTGTCAAAAGAAGGGGGTCAATACAATACAATACAATACACAGAACAGAACAAATCCTCAATACAGCATAAAAATAAAAAATTTTTTAGAAGCACGGAGCAGAATTTAACAGTAGATGATATCACATAATAAGATTTGGATATTTTTAGAGTCCTGGAGACCTCATTCATCAAGCTGCCTCCCCCATTTGGCCATTCCACAGGTGAAACAGTGCTGGGCCAGCCAATCCGATGAAAGGACCCCTCTTTCCCATGATTCCTGCGATCCTCCATCAGGGACAACTTTACCATAGACAGGCAAACAACTTGGCAGGTGGGCCGTGGCCCCAATTTGCCACATTTGAGTACCGAGAACAGAAACAGAATAGGTGAGGTTTAGTATTCAATTATAACTATCATGTTACTTATGTTTTAGTGCTAATGACTAACAACAGAGATGCAGTATGTACAGTTAATCAGCAGCTCTAGTCAGGATATGCTAAACTAAAGTAGTGAGTCTTCAGCCGGGATTTAAAGGCTGAGACCGAAGGGGCATCTCTTACAGAAGCAGGAAGACCATTCCACAGTTTAGGAGCCCTGTAACTAAAAGCTCGACCTCCCACTGTTATTTTATTAATCCTTGGAATCATATGCAGACCGGCATCTTGAGATCTTAATGTGCGCTCAGGTTTGTAAGTCATGATAAGTTCAGACAAATAAGTCAGACCTTGGCCATTTAATGCTTTATATGTTAAAAGGAGGATTTTGAAATCTGCCCTAAACTTAACTGGGAGCCAGTGTAAGGATTAAGAACTGGAGTTATGTGTTCATATTTTCTTGTTCTTGTAATAATTCTTGCAGCCGCATTTTGGATAAACTGGAGGCTGTATAGAGAACAGTTTGAACAGCCAGTGAACACCGCATTGCAGTAGTCAATCCTACTAGAGATAAATGCATGAATTAATTTCTCAGAATCCTGTTTATTTAGAAAGCACCTTAATTTCCTAACATTTTTAAGATGGAAGAAACTTGTTTTGGACAACTTTGTAATATGTGCTTTAAATGACATGCTAGAATCAAAGATAACTCCTAGATTGTGGGCTGATTCAGTAAAATTAATTGGGATTCCAACTGAGTTAAATGATGACAAAATATTGTTGTGATCAGCATCATTCTCTCCAACAATTAACATCTCTGTTTTATCTGTATTTAAAGACAAGTAGTTCTCATTCATCCACTCCTTTAACTTTAACACAATTACTTAAAGACAACATCGGAGAAACTTCATTTGATTTAAATGAAAGGTATAACTGGGTGTCATCTGCATACGAGTGAAAATTAACATTATGTTTCCTAATGAGAGATCCCAGTGGAAGCATGTAAAGTGAAAACAGTAAAGGTCCCAGTACTGAGCCCTGCGGGACACCATATTGAACTTCTGTGTATAATGATGGAGTACTGTCAGCACATTTCTGTACATATTGGAATCGATTTGATAAATAAGAACTAAACCAAGCGAGCACGGGGCCTGTAAGCCCAACATCGTTTTCTAGCCTGTGCAGTAAAATAGAATGGTCAATAGTGTCAAATGCTGCACTTAAGTCTAACAACATAATTACAGTGGAGTTTCCTTCATCAGAGGATATCAGAATGTCATTTACAACCCGTGTTAGTGCTGTTTCTGTACTATTACCAGTGCGAAAACCAGACTGGAATTTCTCAAATAAATTGTAATGTGTAAGGTGTGACTGAAGCTGACTGGTGACTACTTTTTCTAGTATTTTAGAGAGAAACGGTAAATTTGAAATAGGCCTATAATTATTTAGTATGTATGGGTCTAGGTCTGACTTTTTAAGTAATGGTTTAATGACTGACACTTTTAGTGCCTCAGGTACTGTGCCATGCAATAATGAATTATTGATAATGTTTAGAATAGGCGCTGCAAGAACATCCATTGCACTTTTTACTAGTTTTGTTGGCACTGGATCTAGGGAACAAGTAGTGGGCTTCATTTTAGAAATTAAAGTTAAGACTTCCTGCTCAGTTACAGGATTAAAATTATTACAGTGCTGAATGCAATGTGAGGCACGGTCTGCTAAGCTAGTATGCGGTTTGTACTGTGATGCAGAGATCTGGGATCTTATATTTTTAATTTTCTCATTGAAGAAGTTCATAAAGTCTGTACTGCTAATATCTGTTGGTATTTTGCACTGTTGATCTGAGTTCCCATTTGTTAATTTAGCCACTGTTCTAAACAGTACCCGAGGATTTTTATTATTGCTATCTATTAATGTAGAATAGTATTCTGAGCGAGCTTTAAAGAGGGCTTTTTTATATTTATTAACACTCTCTGTCCATGCAATTTGAAAGACATGTAGCTTTGTTGTTCTCCATCTGCGCTCCAGTTTTCGACACTCTAATTTAAGAGCGCGAGTGTTTTCATTAAACCAGGAAGAGTTTGTCAAATCAAATCTGAGAGACATCCTGCCACAAAGGAATTTTGTAATCCAACTCTTGAATGATGCAACAAAGGGTCTGCTCTACATGAATGAATCTCTGAAAGTGTGTTATTCTCTAGCAAAAATGTACTGATAGCACGCCAGTTGATTCAATGAGTTTTATTCATTTTCTTGTATGTAATTTCTATTGTCTTGTTAATGTGTTTATTGAATTTTAAAGTGTCCTTGAGTATATGAAAGGCACTACATAAATAAAACATTATTATTATTATTATTAGAACACTAATTGCATCGAGGGTGGCACGGTGGCGCAGTGGGTCACACTGCTGCCTCGCAGTTAGGAGACCCGTGTTCGCTTCCCGGGTCCTCCCTGCGTGGAGTTTGCATGTTCTCCCTGTGTCTGCATGGGTTTCCTCCCACAGTCCAAAGACATGCAGGTTAGGTGCATTGGCGATTCTAAATTGTGCTTGGTGTGTGCACACCCTGTCTGGGGTTTGTTTCCTGTATTGGCTGGGATTGGTTCCAGCAGAACCCCGTGACCCTGTAGTTAGGATATAGCAGGTTGGATGGATAGATAATTGCATTGATACAATGCTCCCTGTGTGAGTAAGCCGTGTTGAAATAAACAAAAAATCTTTTTCAGAAATAGCTTTTTCGATCATGTACATCATATCTTGTTTCTGTTTCTAACCAGGCAAGTTAAATAGACACTCCAGTGGTTATTGCCACTCAAACATCATATCAGTGAATGAAGTGATGTGTCTGGAGAACATTGTGTTGTGGTCTTAAAATACACATACAGTACAATATTTTAAATGTATGACATGAATTCAAACAATGTCTTAATGGTAAGTAATACTGAACTGTAAATCTGCAAAGTGACAGTGTTTTTAGTTTACACCTGTAACTGGTATTTATTTGTATATACATTATACTTAATATAGAGTAAATACTATACTACATGAAAACTAAGACTTAAATAAAATTAATGAACCATACTTAAACATTAAATAGATTTAATATAACATTTATTTTAATGTGGGCATGACATAAAAAATCCAATATATGAAATGTAAAGACATTTTACAATTGCAAATGGAGTAAAAATCAAACCTAATAATTTAATTAAGTCATGTTAGTTACGGTAAGCTGAAACTGAAAGAGAGCTGTTCAGAAGGTACAGAATAAGCTTCCCTTGAGACAGCAGTTCGGACATATGCAGTAACATAATGCAGTCTTGGTCTGCCAAAATGATTTAAAGTACCATGAGGACATGGGAAATTTAGGACATGCAAGCATCACTTTGGGATTTCTGAGAATATCTATTTAAAGCTAAACCCTTTTTCAGTTTGACAAATGATTTTTCTATGAATCCTGTTTTTTCTTTCAGAAGCTTTTACATTTATATTGTACACTTGCAATTTAGATCTACTAACAAAAGTAGGACTACTTCAATAGATGTTGGATATATTTACCTAGAGAGTTACTGGACACCTAATAATTCAGTTTAAGTGCCACTTGAGATGTTAATCTGGGATTTGTAATGATTTGTGATTTTCAGTGAGCTGTTATATTTTGGTGATGACTGACTGACTCACTTTACTCACTTTAGTAAACTTACTCACAGGCTATATCAATTTTAAATGTATTCATGATTCTGTGGTTTCTTTCATACTTACACTATCCCAGGCTATGATGTAAGTTAAAGAAATTAACAGCTGTTTATCTACTAAAAACTAAGAGAGCACACCTAGAGCTATTAATTAACAAATACAGATATTTATATATACTGTTAGAACATATATAGACTATGGCATGATTTATTACTGAATTTGTATGCAAACTGTGCAGAACAGTATATTTCTGCAAAATAGTGAATAATAATCAATCAATCAATTATTTAATTAATTAATTATAGACTACATATGTGACAATCTTGTGTCAGTTTGAAAATTATAATTCTATTATTTGCTGTGATTTTTATGTGTAATAATTATTTGTTTATAACATTTTCTTTTAACCATTTTCCTATATTTTGTTGTGGCAGAAGATAGTTTTGGAGCAATGATACCTGCTGTCAGACATATGGGCATGGCTTATAATGCAATCATACCATGACTTTTTAAGGTGGCTGCATTCATCATGCCTCTAAATCTGTGTATTCATTCAAAAAATCACAAATAAATGTGTACATACTTAGGGAAAGGATTACAGGCCATACTTCTATTATGGTCACCTATTCTCTTCCATCTCTACCTTTCACTGCACTGAAGGTAAAATCATTAGTTCTTTTAATCTAATATACCCTTAATATTTAGAACAAAGTTGGAAAATTCTTAGGTGGTACTCCATCAGGGTACCCAATCTTGGGTCTCAGGGATATTCTTAAAGATGTGCAGCTCCATACATTCCAAATTGTAAGGTCTAGTTTTGCTATTTTTGCTTTTTTGTCGTCTAAAATTAGGTTAGATCTTTTTTTAAGACTTGTAATCCCATCCTTTCCCATCCTTTCTGTAAACTTGCATATTAACTATCCTTGTCCTCAAGGCTGGTGGCAATGAATAACTTTTGTGGAAGGCATCCTGCAGAGCCTTGTTCATTCAATCTGTTTGGCCTTGTAATCTTTTTCCTGCAACCCCTCTTTAATGGGGATTGATTTTCAAGAACATTTGTGCCACATCAAGAAACCCCTACCTTCAAACATTTAAGTTTGTATCTTTCTCCCCTCAAGCACTCTGTAACACAAACATCCCTGGTAATGTTGTATTGATGTCCAGTGATTCCTGGCTTTTGGTCTTCTACCTCCAATTTTGTCTCAATTGCCCTTTGTAAAAACACTCTTTTTCATCCTCATATCTACCTTCTACTGGACCTCTCCTCTCTATCTCTTTCAAATCTCTGCTGGTTATTCTCTCTGTACACAATTGCCACTAAGTCCATTACTGCACATATCGTTAGGTATGAGTAGATTGTCCATCTTTTCTTCTACGGAAAGCTACCCTATTCAGTTTCAGTTTTCTGAAACTTCTCGTCTCCGGGGCTCATCTGTTTGGGTCACTGTCCTCTCTCCTCAGTGTGTCCAGTCATTGCCAGCTTACATATTTTCTACTGCAGCTGTTCAGCGCTGTCATATTAGTGAGTGTTATAGGTGGGCACTAAGGGGGTGGGGTCCTGTTCTTAATTTCATTGTTTCTTTTTATTTTTATGTCTTTGGTAGTTTGTGCTCTATTATTTATTATTTTTATTACTGTGAAACATACATCTTTTCTTCCTCATTTCAATGTAACTTTTGTCACAAAAATTTGCCTTAGGACCAAGATTATTATTGCTAACAATAACTTTAACTAAAATGACTAAACAGGCACTTCATTGAATTAAATAAAACCTAAACTAAAAACTGATTGTAAAATGAAAAGTAAACTGAAAATAAAACTGGAACAAAATTAAAATGAGTGGAAAGAAAAATCTATTTTGTTCATTTCTTAAATAAACCAATTGCCGGTAGCTTTCCATAGACTAAAGATCTCTCTGAGGTATGAGTGTAAGCAGGCACATACAATGAAATGAAGTGGAAAAACCCACTCCAAAACTTTAGAAAGGCTCCTTGCGGTAATCAGCTATTAAAACTTAGCACTTACAATTAACAGGGAAATCCTTTGAAGCCTGATGTTAAAGTGACCCAACCAGTTGTCTTAAGGCCACCCATTGTGAACAGTATTCATGTTCACTTGCAGCATTTATTCACTTTGAGGTAACTAGGTTGTGAAACATGGCAAAGCAAACCTCAGAGCTCAGTGACCAAATATTTCAACAAATAACCATGACATGAGGAGGCCCTGATCTGAGTTTAAGCCATTGGATCAATCAGGAGCCTTAGTGACTACACTGCAAGAAGAATTAGGGTCATCATCAAGTTGCCAAAATTTGTAACAATTACTATATTTTGAAAAATAATGCTTTTTTATTCACAAAGACATTTGAAGTGTATGTGGTTTGTATACAGCACAACAGGAAATGCTGCTTTCTTGAAAATGCACAAACACAAATACACACTAGCATACAATATAAAGTATAATGACTGACATGAATTGTGCGGCCTGTTTGATTCTGCTATGAAGACAAAAGCAAACTTTAACTCTGACACCCAATCCACATCACCGCTCACTTTATTTGTTTATTTATTTATGTACTGTATTTATTTATTTTGCATTTTATTGATTTTATTAAAATCAAATAACATTCCATACAAGCAAGTTAAGTTTAACAAAACTAGGTTTGAAACACATCAACCCCCACCCATGAGAAAGAGAGCAAGGCCAGGAGTGTAAATCTTTAAACTAGTAAAAATAAGTAAATAGATAAATTAATAAATGAATAAAAATAAATAGAATAAAAAAGATGAGAGAGAATCTACTTCCTTCATTTAAATGTTTATTCTAAAATGTTATTGATTAGATCCTGCCAGGTTTTGAAAAACAGTTGCACAGATCCTCTAAGTGAGATTTAGATTTTTTCCAATTTCAAATAGTATATAACATCGATTACCCACTGATTAAAATAAGTGAGTTAGGATTCTTCCAGATGAGCAAGATAAGTCTGCGTGCCAATAGTGTAGTAAAGGCAATTACAGTTTGTTTGTCCTTCTCCACTTTAAGCCCATCTGGAAGTACACCATACACAGCTGTTAATGGGTTAGGAGGGATTATGACACCAAGGATGTCTGAGAGGCATTTAAAGATTTTGGTCCAGAATGATGTTAACTTGGTGCACACCCAAAACATATGGCCCAGTGAGGCTGGAACTTGATTGTAACGTTCGCAGGTTGGATCTTGCCCTGGAAACGTTTTGAACAATTTTAAGCGAGACAGATGTGCTTGATATACAATTTTTGAGTTGAATAATTGTATGCTTTGCGCATATGGAGCTCGAGTGAATTCTGTGCATTGCTACCTTCCACTCCTTTTCTGAGATGTTGAGTGAGAGATCCTTTTCCCACTGTACTCTTGGATCTTTGAAAGGGAGGGACTGTAATTTTGAACTACTATATTCATATCACATATTGATTTTGTAGTGTTAGATCTTTAGCCAGATGTTGTTTGTGGTTAGCCCTTTTGAAACACTTTTATCTCTCAAAAATCTATAGTTTGCTCTTGTGGTTTGCCAAATTCTTCCACTGGAAAAATAATATAAAATACATTTAATGATGAATAAACACATGGTGGTTTACTATTATAACAAACATGGGAAGACAGAGAGGTACAATGGTCACTACTATTGTTATAAAGCCCAAAAGGCTAAGTTTGATTTCTGGCCTGGTCACAGACTATATGAAGATTGCCTCATTCTCTGCTCTGGGTTTTTCTCCAGATATTCCTACACTCATTGCATTCCTCCATGCTTCAAAAATAGGATCTGGTTTTCTACAACCCTATGTAGGACACTGGGGGCTGAATACTCAGCTCAGCTGACATCATCAGGAAGTGCTCCATTCACAGTGTTTAGAAGCAATCTCTGCTCAACCAGGTCCAGCTCAGGTTGATCAGAGATTGCTTCTGAGGTCGACTGTTATCCAGGCAATGCAGGCTCATGACTGGCCACTGGCAGTTACCACAGTGCAGTCCTCTGAATTGCAAAGGCCTATGTGAGATGGTGTGAGTCCAGGCCAATACAAACAAAAAAACTGAATTAATGTAGGCATAGTTGATGGATGACTGGGTGTATCTATACCAGGCACACGACTAATCGTACACATACTTTCATCAGATCTCTTTTCCATAATACATTGGGTATATTAAATGTAAAACTGCCATTCAACATCAATGAAAAGAGTTATTTTTTTTCTTGTCAACTCTGTTTTTATGAATTTTATTATGAGATCTGTCCTTGAGAAAGCATATTCAGAAGATCAGTGAACTAATTAATACATTTGGCAAAAGAAAAAAAATAGGACATATGCAGTCTCTACAGGGTATAGCACCATTGTGCAAATATAATAGTAAATAAATTAGTTGTTGTACATCATCTTGATAAAAAACATTAAAGCATGGTAGGATAATGTCCGGGCGGCACGGTGGCGCAGTGGTAGCACTGCTGCCTCTCAGTTAGGAGACCAGGGTTCACTTCCTGGGTCCTCCCTGTGTGGAGTTTGTATGTTCTCCCCATGTTACTTTTTTTCTCCAGCTGTCTGGAGTTTTTTTTTGTTTTTTCTGTCCCCCCTGGCAATTGGACCTTACTCTTATTCGATGTTAATTAATGTTGATTTATTTTGTTTTCTTATTGTGTCTTTTATTTTTCTATTCTTTATTATGTAAAGCACTTTGAGCTACTGTTTGTATGAAAATGTGCTATATAAATAAATGTTGTTGTTGTTGTTGTTGTGTCTGCATGGGTATCCTCCGGGTTCTCCGGTTTCCTCCCAAAGACATGCAGGTTAGGTGCATTGGCAATTCTAAATTGTCCCTGGTGTGTGTGCCCTGTGGTGGGTTGGTGCCCTGCTCAGCATTGGTTCCTGCCTTGTGCCCTGTGTTGGCTGGGATTGGCTCCAGCAGACCCCTGTGTTCGGATTCAGCGGATTGGAAAATGGATGGATGGATGAGGATAATGTCCATGAGAGGTAATTCTCCCTTATTTTTAAAACTCCTCCCTTCCGCAAGACTGCAAAGGCAGAAGCCAAAATATAAAGAAAAATGTAACCCACATTCATTCTATCTGGGGAAAAAAAAATAGAGAACACACTGCCTCTGATAACGGCTTGTACTGTATTCTGCTATTTGCTTTTTAGACGACACAGCAGGCAACACTGAACCCAAGTTCACTTCCAATGTTTGTGGGAATTCTTCCAGGGACATGTTGTTAATTTATTAGCAGAGCTAAATCTGGCATAGTATGAATGTCTCTGTATAAATGGAGCCTAGCCTAATGCCTTTCAGAATTAGTACTTGCATTGCTCTAATTGCTGTTAGAATCAGCTTCCTATAGCCCATACTAAATAAAAACTACTTCAAAAAAATGAATGGATGGATATAACCTTTGCTGTTAAATCTTGTTTTCACGATCTGTTACAAAGATCAAGCATATAAAGCGCAAATTCCCCCTTTACATATGTTAGTATCACTTATATTGCAGTTGTGTTGCTCAGATTTGGCTCCTTTGTCAGTCCCAATATTGTTGGGGTAGACACTAAATCTCTAGAACTCCATACTTAATAAAAATGATCAGAACATAATAAAAACACTAAAAGCCAAATCTGCTGAATAAAAGACCAGCATAGCCAAAACTTAATTAACGTTATGAGAGCTGACCCAAAAATTCCTGGAATTGTTAAAAGCAAAAACTTTATTATCAAACTTACTGAAATTCCCTTTTACTCACCTATACAATATTTTCCTTAAGAGACAATACAATTGTCCCAGCTCTTCTCCCACTTCTAGAAACATTTGCAGTACTAATCCTTTGTTACCCTGTCTAGAGCCTCTAATATTTTTTTCTGGATTTTGATTTATGATAGTTAATGTGTCTTTCCTTCAGTCTCATTTTTAATTTTAGTAACAAAAAGAAATCAAAGGGAACTACATCTGACAAATACGATGAGTATGAAGCAGCAATCACATTGTTTTTGGTCAATAACTCTTTGACTGATGATGCAGTGTTTGCAGGCATGCTGTCATTCTGCAGCAGTGTGTGCAGGTCTGTTGTTTGGTGCAAAATCTAGTTTTGGGTGCATCACTTCTCCAGTCGATTTTTCCTGATGCTTTCCCATAGACACCTTAGAACATAAATGTACAAGTATTGCACCACAAGGTGAGTGTTTTGAAGGTGAACAAAAATTTTATAATAAAGGATCTTTTTTAACAATCCTGAGAATATTTTATTCCCCGTTGTATGTTATGTTGTTGAGGTATTAATTTAAAAAAATCAATTTTTACTATTAGCAGAAGAAAAGGCAAAATTTACATTTAATACCAGTAATGTCAGTCTTGTTAATTTGTTTTCCTAGTTTCCATTTTTGTAATCTCTAACAACAGAATCTGGTAACATTGGCTACCACTCCTGATGATCAAGGCACATGAATCTTGCCCTTACATGTATTTTGGAGAATGTTCCTTTATGCTTTTGGTGCCTCCATCTGTTTAAGATCTATTAAACAGAGCAAACAAGATAGAGAATACTGCATAAATCACATAGAAATGTGGCCATCAAATCTTTTTTGCTTTATTTCCAAAGAAATTACTTTACTTACTGCTTGAGTATAAATATGCATGTTTCAAGACAGTTTTAATTATTTACAGGCATTTAAACAAGTGTTTCTCATGCAATTTTAATATGAATTGTCTGACTAGAAAGATATGTGTATGATCTAGTGTCTATTTGATTTATTTTTAAAATCTGTTAGAGATAGCCACTTCGGAAATAATTGATGTTATCTCATTTCATCATGATCTTACTCCTGCTGCTGTACTCGACCAATTCTGTAGGCCCATCTCTTTGGGGATTCCTTTCTAAATAATGTCTGGAATGCCCTAGAAGGAACACATAAGAAATTCTTATTGTAGACCTGGAAATATGTTTCACTTTTTGGAATGGAAAGCAAGAGGCACACATTCCTGTTCTTGTACATCTCAGACCAGAGGGGGTTGTAGTCCCTCAGTACTTTATCTGATTGATGAGACACTGTGGGTAACGGGAAATCTTAACTAGTAACTGGATTCATGACCTAGTACTTGAAAACAAGCATATTTTACTTTTCTAACTCATACAGTGAGAAGTCAGGCAAAACGGCTAAGCCAATAAAAGATGTCATTTTGCTTGACTTCTCACTACATTCATAATGGCTAACATGGTACAGCACCCTAGTACTACTAACTCTTACATACATTTTTATGCTTGTCTAATCAACTCAATTTCTCACGGATGGACCAGAGTGTTGGATGATACTGTATCACCAACAATGGAAAAGAGAATTGCATCAGCAGTGTTGTGGTTCCTAAGGCATATTATGAAATTCTGCTGGACAAGCCACCCAACCAATGAGAAAGTTCTGTTATGATCTAGCTAGACATAAAGGTTGCTGCTGAAAATAAGAAAGAGAGAGATTTTTTGGCCTTATAATGAGAAAAGAAAGTATAGAAATTTTGGTAGATACAGGAAAAGTCAAAAATGGAAGAGATTACGGAAAACAGAGACTAACTTTTATGAAGAGTCTTTCTGATTGAATGAAAAAGCCCAGTCTGAAAACAGAACTGAGAGTTATGGAAGAACATGGTCATCAAACATCCGATGTAGATATGGTACCTAGAATAGAACAGAATCAATTCAATGGGA
>JANRMT010062791.1:58115582-58159744 GCA_026402145.1 Polypterus bichir lapradei | reverse complement strand
ATAGATAGATAGATAGATAGATAGATAGATAGATAGATAGATAGATAGATAGATAGATAGAAACATAAACACTATAGAAAACATACCAGAATGACTAAAAACAAAGAAAACTAAAAAGAAAGAAAAACTTCTGACTTAGCAGTGACAGTCACAGTCTGGCATTATTCAAGCGTTTTGTTGTTGGAGCCCAAGTAGTTTCACAGCTGAATAATTTGTTGGCTGGAAGTTCTCAGTGTTACTGTGTCAGAGAGAGGATGTGCAGAATTGTTTATAATGGTACTTAGTTTTGTTTTCATTCTCCACTACTACCTCCAGGGGATCCACAGTGTGTCCCATAACTGAGCCTGCCCTTTTTATTAGCTTGTTGATTCAGTGAGCTTCTCCTGAAGTCATATTACCAGCTATGAGACCAGTCCAACCTATCATTGATGTAGACCCCCAAGTACTTGTAGGAGTGAACCACCTCAACATCCACTCCCTGAATAGTGACAACACATAAACGCTGTTTGGTGCGGTTCATTGGCTTTGCTGATAATAGGTTGCAAACAACTCTTTCTTCACCAAGGTGACATTTTGCTTGACTTCTCACTGCACCAAGAAAAAAAGGTTTTCCACATGACTCCTATGCCCTGTCTCATTCCCTTTATCAATACACTCCATAAATGCAGAGTCATCTGAGAATTTCTGCAAGTGACATGACTTGGTGTTATATTTGTAGCAGGAGGTGTACAGAGTAAAGAGAAAAGGAAATAGGACTGTCCCTTGGTGCTCTTATGTTGCTCACATCTGTATCAGAGACACAGTCCTTCAGCCTCACAAACCAAGGTCTGTTGGACAGACAGTCCATTATTCAGCACACCATAGGTTCACCCACCTGCATATCTCTGAGTTTACCCCTTAACAGGAATGTTTGGATAGTATTGAAGACACCGGAGAATTCAAAATACAGGGGGTCCTCTGGTTACGACACAGTTCTGTTCCAACAATAGTGATGTAACCCAAATTTTGGTGTAAGTCGAAACACACCCTAACCTAAGTCACTTACCTATCTTAACACATTTGCAAAATCGTAATCTAGAACATAAAAACACAACTAAGCCACAGAAAAAGGAAAAGGACATAAATATACTGTACTGTAGGAACAGAAAAAATGAGTGTAAAAAAAAATCCTTACCTTTATTCCTTCTCACGTCTCAAAGTTTTTATGGGAGTGAGCGTGGTAAACTCGAAACGTTGTATGTCGAGATGTTGTAACCCGAGGACCCCCTGTACATAATCCTCACAGTACTGCCAGCTTTGTTGAGGCAAGAGTAAGCCTTGTGGAGCAGACAGTTCATTGTATACTTCACTCCAATCTTTGTTCAATAGGCAAACTGCAGTGAGTCCATGTAGTCTACCTTAAAAGGCTCATGAAGCCCAGGACCAGACTCTCAAAGGCCTTCATGGTGTGAAACATAAGGGCAACTGGTCTCTAGTAAAGGTAAAAAACTGCCTGCCTACTTTAGAACAGGAACAAAGCAGGATGTTTTGCACAGCAGCAACACTTTCTGGAGCCTTGGAGTCAGAATGAACAGGTGATAGAGGATACCATAAAGTTGGCTAGCACAGGTTTTAAGTACTCAAAGACTGACTCCATCTGGTGCCAGGGCTTTTCCTGTATGTAGCTTCTTTATTTGTCTCCTCTCTTGGTCTTCAGTTATAGACAGCTCATATAGATGATCAGAGATGGACTCATCACTGGCCATTCTGGTTGAAGTAGAAAGAGTTGTCAATGTAGTAGGAATGGGGTGGGAGGATTGGTAATTGGAAGAAGGGGTAGTGAGAGGCAAAATCTATTTAAAAATTGGTTCAGGTCATTAGCTTTGCCCACATTTTCTTCTTGAACCTGAGCCATGGATTGTTTAAATTCAGTAATTGTGTCCAGTCCATTTCAGACATCTTTCATGTTATTATGAGCAAGCATGTTTTCTACCTTAGCTTTGTAAGAATCCTTTTCTTCATTTGCCATTTTGTCAGGACTTGTTGGGCATCTCCAGAGTCTCTTTGTCATTGAATTTGAATGCTGTTTTTTTCTCATTCAGAAGACGTTTTAATTCCTTAGTAATTCAGGGCTTGTTGGTTAGAAAGCAATGCAGTGTCTTTGAGGATTACCACACTGTCGACACAAAAGTTAATATAGTCTATGATGCAGTGACAGAGTCCCTTTATATTGTCCCCATGTGAATTGCACATCATTTCCCAGTCTGTCATTTGGAAGTAGTCATTCAGAATCACTTTAGCCTGCAGACTCTACCTCCTCATTATTGTGGTGGTAACAGGTTGTCATCTAATAATAGGCTTGTAGCTTGTAGCATCTAGACAGTTTGAAAAAACTCAGCTTATCCTCAGTCAAGTCTTGCTTGCTTGCTTGATTGTGGTCACCTACTGCAGTAACCAATATTGTTAAAGCCTGCCAAACAATATATTTAGATTTTCAAATAGCTCCAATGCTCAGGGTACAAAATAAAATATTATCTTTGTCATCAGGACCCTTATCTGAACTGTAAAGATTTTTTTTTCTGAACTTGGCATTGATTTTGCCATTTTAACAGGAGTGATTGTTTGCAGTTTATGTGATATTATATCCATACAGGGATATCTGAAAGCGTTCTTTGGTTGGAAATGATACGCTCATCCAGATACTGTATGTACAATTTTAAAATGACTTGTGATTTATAAACAGATCACAAATGGGAAGGATTTAGAAATTGTTAGAAACTCTTCATAGAAGTTTTTAGGCGTATTTGTACATTCATTTTATGTATGTTTTCATAAGTTAAGCTGCAGGATCACATATAGGACAGTAGAGGTCAAACCAAAAATATATAACTATTTATTTGTTGTGCACCTGATTTAAAGGTTGTGCAGGCAAATAGCCGCAAACCACAAAGAAACCAAGCAGACAGGAATGAGGTAGTTGGTGAGAGGAGGTATTCAGCCATGTATTCAAGAACAAAGAATGCAGTCTTCTAAGATCGGAATTGGCCAGTTGTACAGAAAAAGCAAGATACTGCGCGGTTGTTTACCATTACTTTTTGGAGTAATGTGTGGTCACCATAATCCAGTGAAATGTGCTGCTGAAATTGGTTGCTATTCGCTGAATGTGTACCTGATTTCTGAAATATTACTAAGACATCTGTGAAACTGTTCCACAAAACATCAGCCAGCATAGCTGACCTCATCAACAAAGCTCCTACAAAACATGTCCAAGTATCATCCAACTTTTAAGATCAAAAATGACTAATTTTAAGATATGCTAAATATCTAAGGAAATGAAACCCAGAAAGGTATTTCAACATAAACCCAAACAATTCTGGAATGTTAATTACTGAATTAATGGTTTGCTAAGAAGCACCTCTGGATCCTTGCTTTTCAAGTTTCTGTTGCTGCTGCAGGCATCTAAATTTCTTGCTGCTTGGAAAATAAGACTACAATATAAAGTAATTCTGCAAAAATAAAATGTATACTGTATTTAAGAAAATATATACACATATACATTTCAGGCAGCATACATATTATACATTAATAGTTTTACTTACCTGCCAAAGATATGTAAATGAACAATACTGAATTTTAATGTATTTGATATCTCTTGCCCTATGTGTACCCATACCATTTCTTTTATGCCTTTCCTTGGTATCCTTGTGTGTCTTAGTCTCTCTTGCCCGGTGATTCCTCCATCAATTGCGTTCCCAAAGTCCTGCCTTTCAGACTGTGTCATTTCAAGGAATCTTGTTCACCTCCCTGTCCTCTTTTTGACTACTACCAATGAAAGAAGGGCACCCATTATCCCCTATAAAAACATCATTCATATTCTTGCAAATACTTCGCATCTTTGAAGGCAAATTGAGTTGTGCCTCATTAGAAAATAGTTACCCTACATTGTTCAGTAAGTTGTATTCTTCCTATGTTCTTCCTCAGTATCCTCGCGTGTCTTAACCTCTTTTTCCCAGTGCTACCTCTCCTAATCACACTCCAATAAAACCCACATCTCAGACCCTGTCATTTGAGGCACGTTCCTCACCTCCTGTCTGATTTTTGACTACCACTTATGGTAGATGCACTCCCATTACCCACCTAGAAAACATTTGTATTATGGCAAGTGCTTCCCGTCTTTGTAGGCAACCTGGGTTGTGCCTCATTAGTGTTTACTGACCCAGTGTTGCTCAGTAATTTATTACTTTGCTGTCATTAAAATGCTCAATTTTAACTTCTTTTTTAACTTTGCACCCCAAAAGTATTGTGTTATCATCCGTAACACTGAGCTATCACATCCATAACTGACCAATCAGACCAAACTAAAACTGAGCAATTACATTGATTAGAGGGACCAAATATAGACACACGCACACATATAGTAGTATTTTATTATATAGTAGATAGATAGATAGAATAAATTCAAGAAGTATTCAGATTCCATAACTTTTTTTACATTTTGTTATATGTTAAAATCATTTAAATTCATATATGTACTGTATGTTATATAATACTTGCCAAATAATACAAAGAGTACACGACACATGTGTCTTCATATTTGGGGCTCATCAGGTGTACCCAATTTTGCTTCCACTTATGGGGATCAAATGTCGGATGTTAGTGGCCGAGGCAAAGTCCGAGACATTGCACCATGGTGGCTGGTTCACTTACTTGACAGGGTATATACAGTGGGGTAGGTGTCACGCAAGAAGCCTCTCATGATGGGTAAACGCAAAGAGCTCTCTTAAGACCTTTGCAACCTTATTGTTGCAAAACATAGTGATGGCATTGGTTACAGATGTATTTCTAAACTTCTCAATGTTCCAGTGAGCACCGCTGGGGTCATAATCCGGAAGTGGAAAGAACATCATTTCTCCATAAACCGGCCACGACCAGGTGGTCCTCACAAGATTTACCGGGACATTCTTGATAAGAATCTGCTGCCATCGAACAGGATTATGGCCCCAGTGGTGCTCACTGGAACATTCAATAGTTTAGAAATACGTCTGTAACCAATGCCATCACTATGTTTTGCAAGAATAAGGTTGTGAAGGTCGTGAGAGAACTCTTTGCTTTTACCCATCATGAGATGCTTCTTGTGTGACACCTTGGTAATGAGAAACCTTTTTATAGGCCATCAAATAGGACTAAACCATCTGATATTAATTTGAATTGATAGGGTTCAGGATTAACTTTCAAAATATTGACAGATTTCAGCTGGTTTCTTGGCTTTCCATGTCTTTTTGCACCTCATTTTCTTCATGTGTTCAATACTTTTCCCCAGTGTCATTCCACTTTATTACACATAACTTAATTTATGGACTTATTTGTTTTGATTTCTTTGTATGTGTGCATTAATTGGGTTGTTATCGACATCTGGAGAAAATTTCATGTCAATTACCTCATTAGAAATATATTTACAGTACTAAGAAAAACATTGACACATTCAATACTTACCAGGATGTGGCAGAGTGCACTGACTCTTTTTCTTTCTTGCCTGGCTCTCCTGACGTCACTTCCGGGACCGAGCCTATCGACAGAGACCTTGCCGGCTCCGGCCCCTGTGATGTCACGTCCGGGCTCGAACCAATGGCTGAAGACCTCAATGAGCCCGACCCCTACAATCTCACTTCCTATCTTCCCCTTTAAAAACCTCCTCCTTTTCCCTATGCCCTAAGTTCTGTATTGGACTCGGTTTTGTGCACAGCAGTGCTATCATTTGAAATGACAATTTGCAGCCAGGAAAACAAATTAGACGGGTGGCTGCCCCAAACCTTGCTTTGTCTCATCGTGACAATATATACTGTATATATATATATATTTATATATATATCCTGATTGAATGGTCTCAAAAGTGAACAATAAAACAAACAATATATAGTAAGCATTCATTTACAGTAAGAATTATCTGTAAAACCTTCTGAAAAAGTAAAAACATAACAAAGGCCTATCCATCCATTTTCTTAACTGCCATCTTCTAGTACATTATTTTTATAAACTGCCATTTTCTAGTACATGATTCCAGGAAGCAAAAGTTTAAATGGATGAAGTCACTCATGCTGTAATCCAAACGAACTAATTCTGTGGTTCCAGCAAACCTAACAACATTTATTTGGCTTTGGAAGGAGATGAGACGCAAGTGTTGTGAGCCTGGACGTATAGCGAATAAACTACACACAGAAAGTACCTCAGAAGGGAACTTCCAAGTTCTGTAAGGGAAAGTGCCACCCGTTCTGTCACGATTGCCGTGCATAAATAACAGGCCCGTCTGAAAACATTATGAATTTATGATCGTGCTTCACATAAATCACATTTACAGAGTTTTCAAAACACCTCGTGTGCTATTTACTGTGGCACAAAGAACCCTTTTGGTATATGAACTGTGAACCTTTCAAAAAATTCCACATAAAGCCAGCATTACATAAAGATTGTTTACTTCATGCATTGCCTATAGAGTTTAAGGAGCAGCAAGTCAACGAATTCACCATAGTACAACTTTTGCTGGTAAAATAAAGTACTGTTTTATGAAAGACCTGTATATAATAGGAAGGACAGAACTCGATGTTATTATTAGTTGCATATCTTACTCGAGGCTTCTGTCATGAAGAACAGGGAGCGACACCGGGGTGAAGAGAGGACAGACAAACTGGGGACTTTAAGTATCAGCGGCGACCAGCTGTGGAAACCTGACTCTCCCGCGCGAGTGTAGCCACATAACACCAGGAAGCAGCTGCTGCCCAAGTAGCCGGGACGTGGTATGGTACGGGGGCAAATGTGACAAATAACGTCTAACAAATGCATGGCAGGGGGCGGGCTCAATTCGTCCACTGGTGAGTGGACATCTGTCTGAAGGCGGAGCGGCGGAGGCACCGTATCGTAAGTGAGGCAATACCTGTACGGTGCGGAGAAGGGGGTTGGTTAGCTTTCTAGGTTGAACGTTTGACGTTGTCGCAACTTGACGGACGGCGGAGCACGCGGATGTTCCAGGCACTCAGCCATGCAGTCTGTGGAGCTGATTTTTGACGAGCTCGGGCATTTCAGCAGGTACCTCTGAATGGGGATGCAGTAGACGAATGAAAATTGACGTTTGTTTTACTTTTTGGTAGATTCGGCTGTATGTATGCAATGGTCACTCCAACAGGTGCAAGTAGAGAACGGACTTCATGAGAGCAGAACGTTTAATCTAACTAAAAGTGTGCCGTGCCTCCCTTAACTTGGCATACCGTATAAGTGTGGTATGTATGTCCTCATATAGGGTTCGCTAGATGAGCTGTGTAGTTGCCATGCGCTCAGTTTGATCAAATATGCTTATGCAGAACGTCAGGTTTGGCTTACATCACAAACCAGGTTAAAAAGATTTAACAGTATAAAATAGGTTTTGCCACAATCGGAGGTTTAAGGACCTGCTAACGTACTGTACTGCGTGGTCAGCTACAGTTCATTTTTCACCACATTAAACAAAAGTCAATACTCCAGAATGACAAAGCATAGGCAGGATTTTAGACATTTTTGCAAATTTATTTAAAAACAAACAAACAAACAAAAACTACACTAAATGGACTCTCTCCAGGTTTAAATCCCATAGAAAATCTGTGGGACCAATTAGAGCAATAAACGCTGGCGGAGCTATCCGACCAGTCGTGTCAAACTGCGGGATTTGGTGCTGGTGAACACTGGTGGTGTTCATGCCAGACAGAATTAAGTTGTTCTTCAGTCTCATGGAGGAGTCACTTGCTACTAGACAAGACTTAAACGGGGTGATTAATTTTGTGCTTATAAGTGACCTTTTGTTTATTTTAGAGTTTTCTTATACAATAAGTCATATTATTTGTTCCTTTTTTGTTATGTTTTCCTTGGGGGCCATTACCTGCTCAAATTTTATAGTATTTTCTATTCCACTGATGTTTATTGGGCATTTGAATGCATCCATGATCTCTTACAATAAAAAAAAAAACATGTACACAGTGAATTCACAAAATATTCAGACTCTTTCACTTTCTGCACACTTTATTGTGTTGCAAATTTAAATTTATATAGCTAAATTTGCAATTTTTCACAAATTCACATTTCTCAATTCTACAATCAATAACCCATAGTGACAAAATGAAAGCATGTTTTCAGAAAGGTTTGCAAAATGTTAAAAATCAAACATTGAACTCTCTCATTTATTTAAGTATTCAGACCTTTTGGTGTGGCACTCCAAATTGTGGCCATGTGCATCTTGTTTGCTTTAGTTGTCCTTGAGATATGTCTAGAACTTGATTGGAGACCACCTGTGGTATTTCAAATTGATTGGACAGTGTTTAGAAAGGCACACACCTGTGTATATGAGGTCACACAATTCAAACTGTATTGTCAAGATAAAAGCAAAGCCATGAAGTCCAAGGAAATCTCTGCAGAGCTCTGTGATAAAATTGTGGTGGGGCATAGATCAGGTCAAGGGTATGCAGCAGAGTGAGTACAGGAGCACAGTAGCCTCAATAACTGAGAAATGGAAGAGGTTTGGCAGCCCAGGACTCTTCTTAGAGTTGGTCATCTGGCCAGACTGATTAACTGGACAAGAAGGGTCTTGGTTAGGGAAGTGACTAAGAACCTAATAGACACTGTAACCGAACTTTAGAAGTCCTCTGCTGAGATGGGAGAACCTGTCAGAAGGATAGCCATCACAGCAGCACTTCATCAACAAGGCATTTATAGTAGAGTAGCAAGATTAAAGCCACTCCTGAGTAAAAGGCATATGACAGCCAGCTTGGAGTTTGCCAAACAGCATTTAAAGGACTCTAAGAGCATGAGGTAAAATATTCTCCAGTCTGATGAGACAAAAATTGAATTAATTGGGCAGAGCTCCAAACACCACAGTATGTTTCACAAAGATCAGGTCATCAGCTGCCCAATACAATCCCTGCAGTGAAGCATGGTCATGGCAAAATCAGTCTGCGGCAGTGCTTCTTAGTGACACTGGTCTGAACTGAGGGGAGGATGAAGGCAGCCAAATACAGAGAGGTCCTTGAAGAAAACCTGCTCCAGAGTGCACATACCCTTAAACTGGAGCGATGGTTCACATTTCAGTACAGTAATGACCCAAAGCATACAGCTAAGACAATGCTGCAGTGACTTCTTGACAAGTCTCTAAATGTCCTTGAGTGGTCTAGCGAAAACCCTGAATTAATCTCATAGAACATCTATGGAGAGATCTGCAGATGTCAATTTGCAGACACTTCCCACCCAGTGTAATGGAGCTTGAGAGGATCTGTCAGGATGAATGGGGTAAACTGCCCAAATACAGGTTGCAAAGCTTGTACAGACTTACCCAAGAAAAAATTAACCATTATTACTGCCAAAAGGCAGAGTTAATGGTCTGAATATTTTTATGAATTAGAGATTTAAGTTCTGGATTTTCATAAATTGTCTTTGTGGGTTATTGAGTGTTGACTGATTGGTAGAAATGGCAAATCTTTCATTTAAAATAAAATTTATAATGTAATAAATTGTTCAGAAAATGAGGAGTTCTGAATATTTCCTTAATCAACTATATATTTTATACATTTAATGCAGAAGTGTAGCTCAAAAAATAGTTTCAAATGAGTCAAAAATAAATTAATCCATAATCATTTTGAATGTGTATTTAGTTACAAGTGAAATTATATTGTTTATAAGGCTGTAATGGCTTAAAGTAAATATCCAGTTTGATAACATGCACTCCAGCTTGTGTCCATGCTGGAAAGAAAACCTTCTAGGGGTTCCAAAGCCAAACGACCACATAGCCCCACCTTAGTGTGACAACGATTTTCACAGTTACCCTGTGTGAATGTCAGGCAGCATGGAAAAAGGAGATGAAAGGGGCAGATTACAAACCAGCACCTCCGACAATGTAAGAGTGTTTGGTGGTGCATGAAATACTGTAGGTACAAGTGTTTAAAGGAGTCTAACTTTGTAAGCCTTTTTATGTGATGAGACAAAACCAAATACTTTAGATTTTTCACCTCTTTAGTATGTCATTTTGGCTTGCAGTATCCCCACAATTTGTCTCTGTTGAAAAACTTTAATTTCCAAATTGTGTACATATAATAATGAAGCAATTAGGCATGATCTACATATCTTTCCACACATATACTCACCTCTTTAAGACATTAGTCAGGCAAAAATTAAATCTGCAGATGTCCAGTGTTGAATTTTAGCTATCAGCGACACTGATTTTTTTGTACACAGCGCTTGATAATTACACTTTTCAAACTGTATACTGTACAATGTTGCCTGTATTTTAAAAAGCCAGTTGCTGCTACTTCTTAGTGGTGTCAAATGCAGTGGCATCAAATGGACAGAGTTAGCTATTTAATTGACAGTGTAGAGAGGCCTTCACAGGCTGCAATTGGAATTCGTTTTAAATGCCCACATTGTTGTCTTCTATGTTTGCACTTGAATGCTCATAACTAAGAGAAAATCTGTTAAGGTGGTCATATTTGTATACAGTAAGTAGGGTTGCACAGTACCCTATTTTGCCAGAAGACTTTAAATTTGTTTTAGTAATCTGTTAATACAAGGTGCCTCCTCACATTGATATCAAAAATTACATTTCTGATAATACTGACCTAAATTTAGAAGCCATGAATCTAATGTAGGGTTGATTGTGCTCTGATTCCAAAAGGTGCGCTATTTTGTCATAATGTCTTAGATGCCTCAAATAATTTATATGAGATATGCAAATGTTGTGGGATATTTAAGCTCTGAGCTTCGTAGCAGAAGAGTATTAGGAGTAATATGATTGTATTATTTGAGATTTATTAACTAGGTACAGTATTCTAATCCTTTACAGTACGAATACTAATTTTGCTTCATGTTTCAAAATTATTCAACTAGTAAAAAAAAAAACGAGTAGGCAGAAAGTAAATTATGCATTTTAAAACAATGCTGTCAGTTTAGTACACACCCTAATCAAGTCAAAATGGCTATTTGTTTGCAGCATGTTTATACACACCCACATTGGTATATAAATGAGTGCATACATTATAATTTTCTGTATTTATGGAAGGACACAAATTATATTCCAGGGTGTAGCTATTGTGAAGTACTGTCGTGCAACTGAAATATATATAAAAGCAGGAGTTACCAAATTTTCTGTTGGCTTGCCAACCCCAGGAATTGAAAGGATTTGATGTACCACCTGTTTTTGGGGAAGGGTCATAAATTGTTAAGTACTGAACTCTAATTAGGTAAACTAAATGTGATATTTCTTTATTTGCTAAATAGTATTGTTTAGGGGGTGTGGGTTGTTTAACAAGGTATTACCAAGGACCTGTGTCGTTTAAATTTTCTTGTGTACTAAATTCAGGATATTTTCATTTACACATACTTTTTAAAGCAGCTTTTATAACAGCACACTTTTCAAATCAGGTTGGTTAGTAAATCAGGTCAGGCTTCTGGTATTTGCTATTGTGGGATTGCATCAGTGTATGGAGGGGGCATGAGATGATTAATAATGCTTAAGGAAAAGTAATATTTAATGGACAAGTCAAATAAAGTCAGATTTAAAATGCCACAAAACTCCAGATGCTTTAATTTTCCAGATCTTTCCTCCTTTTTTTCAATTTGTCACAACTTTAAGGCTACTGTTAATAAAAAGTAGTATTATTAGTATAATATTGAATTTGTTATTTTAAGAATTTTATTATTTCAGAATTCCTGTAAAACAGCCTTTCTTCTGTTGTTTTCAAGCTGCCTCATTTAACTGATCAGGGCTGCATTTCCTGACAGCATTGTAATGCTAAGAATGCCATATAATTGATCTTAAGGTTAATCATTAATTTGCTGCTGTTTCTCAGATTCCATCATACGTAAAGTAGCGTGTTAAATCCTTCATAATCTAGACCCTCACGGATCCACACGTTAATTGGTAAATGCTTCTTAACAGCCTAACTCTTGCACAAATTGTAGTCATAGACAGCAATTGCCACACAGAGAACAATAAAGTCACATCATGGCAGTGTTATGCACATAATGTTAATAATAACAATTATAAATACTGTAATTTCATGAAAAAATGCATTAATGCACTGTAACATCACATTTTATAGATAATATAATAATATAGCAAGGAAGCTAGTTGTATTTATAAGACTGTTTACATTTTCTATGTATAAAAAAACTACATAGTTTGTGTCTAAACATTATTTCAAAAGAGGTATTATATCACATTTTTGAACATCTTATTAGCATTTCAGTCCTCAGAGTAGAATTTAAAAAATGGATAGGCAATTCTTATATAAGATATCCATATTTCATAAGACTAACATTAATATTTTTCTTTTCTTTTCCAGGTTCCAGGCGTGCGTATATTTTGCAGCTGTCTTCCAATCAATATCTTGTGGCATTCATTATTTAGCCTCAGTATTTTTATCTGAGACTCCCAATTTTATATGCTATGTTGCTGAGAACATTACGAGTTTTACGCTGGCAAATTACAGTGGTAATGGATTGGACCACATATGGAATGTATGGATTCCAGAGAAAGGATATGTTCTAGTGAACACAAAGGAGGGTCATCAGTGGGAGCTTAGTAAATGCTCACGGTCTTTAAGAATAAACAGTTCCCATTCTGATTATGAGTTTAGTGGAAATAAATCTGACTTATTGTGTTCAGATGGGTACATTTATGATAATACTGATATACATAAAAGTATTGTAACAGACTGGGACCTTGTTTGTGATAATGAGTGGCTTGCCAAGCTAACACAACCAACCTTCATGCTTGGAGTCCTTATAGGAGCACTGATATTTGGAGATGCAGCTGATAGGTATAGTATGTTATCATAATTATTCTTGTATATTCTAAGACCTGTTTACACCTCAATTATACTCTCTTTCAGTCACTGTATGGAATTGTAAAAAATTTGTAACTAAGAGTGTAAAAGGAATGACCCATTTTTTTGTTGATTATTTAGACATACAGTAAGATATATTGAAATACAACTTTTTTTTTTTTGGACATTTTTAATGTCAGTTCTATCCTACGGTCATTCTATACATACTGTACTTTTGTTTACTTGGCATGGCTTAACTGAGCTATAAAGTGTTATTGTTATTGTTCCTTAGAGTGGGGAGAAGACCAATGCTGATTTTCACAAGTGTGTGCCAATATGTGCTTGGAATCTGCGTTGCCTTTTCTTTTAATTACTACATTTTCATTGTCTTGCGTTTTCTTCTTGCTATGGTAAGTAACCATTAAATTATCTACTTGTTGTAGGTGAAGTTATTTTCATAAATGTAACATTAACTATACTTATGTCTGTATGCCAGATCTGTAGCCTACCTATTGCTTGATTAATTATTGTGGCCTGCAGGGAGGCGATCCAACTTCCCCAACCTGACTCAGACATGACACCAGGCACAAGTCCAGCACAACACAGGCTTTTTATTGTTTCGTGGGAAACTCTTCCTTAAGTGTTTCCCACAATTCAGCCACAGTTACATATACAATAAGTACAAATAAAGCACACAGCTCTTTATCTTCCTCTCTGTGTCTTCCTTCTCTTTCTCTCCATCTCCTCCTTCTTTCAGCAAGCTTCTTCCTTCTCCCTCTTCTCTCTGGCTCCTGGAGCATTGGGAGCTGGCTTCTTTTATGTGGTACCCGGGAGTACTTCCGGTGTCCCATAGGCTTGGTCCAGAAACACTTCCAGTTAAGGTGGGAGTCTGATGAAGCAGGGCTCTGCTATCCCTGCAGCAGCCCTGGTGGCACCCCTATAACCCTGTAGGGCTGAGCTACCAAACTGCAAGTCTCAGAGTGCCCTCTCTGAATCCGAGGTGCTACAGCAACCCAGGTGGACTGCCATCTGGTGATACAGAGGAGATAATACTCTGAGCACGCTTTCTTCTCCAGTCATTCCATCACAAAGGCATCCTGACTGGGTAAGAACACCGGCCGTCTGTCACACAATATAATAAGGACAAAGCAATCTGAACAAAACAATGTGCAATGTGCTCCTTAGTGTATGGAGCTTCGAACAAGCCAGGATGCCCCTGCATCGGAGCGATGAGGTAGGCGCTGGACAACTGTTGTGATGTTTAACCTCCGTTTGCAACTTCTGAGTGCATACTATCCATACCCCTTTACTCAGTCACTCGACTTTTCATCAGGATGGTGGTGTACAGTATTGAGCAACACGTCTTCATGGTGCAAACCTATTGGGTCACCAATTCATTTAAGTGATGTCAGAATCAACTGGATGTTCATGAGTTAATGGAAAGTTACTTCCATCAAGATGGAGCAACATGTCACACATCGGCAAGGAGCATGGCAGAAATTGAGTCCTTCTTCAGCAACAGGGTAATTTCAAGTGGGCTTTGGCTACCATGGTCACCTCATATGACACCACCAGGCATCTTCCTTTGGGGTATGCTCAAAGGAAAAGTCTTATCGGAACAAGCCTCGCACTGTGGAAGATTTAAAGGAAAATATCCAATGTGAAATTGCTACTATTCTTCCTAAGAAATTTGCCGGAATATGGAGCTCCGTGTTGAAATGTGTCTGGAAGAAAACAGAAATCACTTCCAGCATCGCATGCAATCCAATTGATTACACATATATCAAGGTATGTAGCGGATTTTTTTGGTTCAGATTGTTTCATCCTATCAGGAGTTACGACAAAATATTCAGGGCCTCTTTCGAATTAATCTTCCTGTACTTTGCCTGTCATTCTCTCACCTCTCGTTGGTGGACTATAGTGACATGAAATACAAAATCCTGAAATTTAAGAAAAATAATTTTAAATAGATTTGCATGATGTTTGTTTGTGATCTAGCACATGGAAAGTCTTTACTTTGAAATTATTATAAAAAATTCAGTTTGCTGAGGTATAGTTATAAAACAAAATAGAAAACTTTTTGTATTTATTTTTTCAGATATTGATTTAGGATTTTTATATTTTCTCTGATTGTTATTGCTATAGATTTATTTGTAGTAGATTATTTTGTGTTTGCTGAGTACCATTATGTAAATGCTATAATCCCATTGAGTCCAAGATTAATTTTTATACTGATTTAAAACAGCCACTGTATTAATGGGTATCATTTATTCTGTTTTCCTTCTACCCTGTAAATGTAGCATTTATTTGAAATACTGTATATTCATCTATCCCTTTTAATTTAATTTTTTTCTAAAATGAAAATAGTAAAATATTAGAAATTCATTTATCTAGAGTAATGAAGCAGAAATATCAGAGTTAAATGTGAAAGTAAGCAAAAACATTCATTTTTAAAAATTAATCACGTCAGATAGACTGTCATTCAGTGGAAGTTTGTTGCAAATTCTGTCTTTAAGTTCTCCCATCATTTTTTGCATTAGAATTACTCGATGTTGCCAATAATCCATCAGAATTCAATGAGCTGCTTTGTATATGTTTTCATTCCAGTAACATATTAATCTTAAAACACACACTGAAATGAAAACAAAATGCTAGGGTGGTATTTTTTTTCTAAAAACAACCATTTCTGAGTTGTTATTTCTTAGAGGAATACTTGGAGGAAAATGATTAGACTTACATGAATCCAAGGCAATATATAGCAAATAAGGAGGGGAGGGTAGGTGGATGTGGGGGGTTGCATTGATGGGGTGGGGTTCGGAGGGTGTTGGTCATAAAGTCTTATTTATTATGTGCGTGTTCTTCTTTTCAATCCTGCACGTGCTGGATTCATGTCCAGATGTATATGGAACATCACAATGCTGTCAGAAGAAAAGACCCCAGTCTCTGATTTACACACATATGAGTTCAACTGGACATACATTTAAATGGGACTCGTGCAAGTAAAATTCAAGGCTAATACTAAAAGTGCCAGAGAACTGACTGAAACATGGCTTTCCAATGAAAATGTCATTAGCAGACATTTGGACATGAACCCAGCATATGCAAGGTCCAGAGTCCAGATATCTTTTGAAATTCTGCTAGTGCTGTTAGGGTTCCAGGCGCAGAATTGTGGGTCTGATACTGTATATACAGTACCATATCATTCTGTTCAAGTCCTTCTCTGAAAATCCCCTTGATCTCTGATGTATTTCGAAAGTGAACAGCCAAGCCAATGGCTCAATGGCATTCACAAATAGCAGTGGTGACAAGGGGCATCCTTGTTTAGTAGTTATTGTAGTCTGAAGTAGTCTAAAATAATGTTGTTAATACAAACTGAAGCTTCTGGACTGGTATAGTTGTAGTCTGATCCATGCACATATGTTTGGGCCAAACCCAAATTTATGCTGTGTGGTAAATAGGTAGTCCCATTCAATCATATCAAATACCTTTTCTGCATCCAAAGATAATTCGATCACCAGAGTATTAGACTTTATGAGTGAATATATAACATTAAATAGGCGTTAAAGACTGGACGGTAAGTGTCTACCTTTAATAAATCTAGTTTGGTCTTGTGATATTACTGAAGGGAGCAGTTTCTCAATCCTTCTAGCTAGAACTTTGGAGAGTATCTTAACATCATTATTCAGAAGTGAGATTGGTCTGTATGATGCACATTATAATAAGTCCTTATTTTTCTTAGGAAAAACAGTAATTAATGCTTGCCGAAAAGTGAGAGAATTTTATTGTCTCTGGTTTATATAAATGTTGCTAAAATATTATATAAATGTTTCTTAAATTTCTTCAGTTGGAATGCTCATATTGTCAGCATCATCTGTTTTTTTTAAATATTCTTATTAGTTGTTTTTCAACTCTGACTATAACCTTCCTGCAATTTTTAATAGAAACTGTTTTTCAGAAATAATAGGGTTAATATGAATTAAACATAATTCTAAAAATGAGAATACTGTCAAAGAAATAACAATATTAAATAAAAAGTAGAGCAAATAGACTATACATATTTATATCTACATATACATATATTTATATATATTTTATTGATAATTAGTGTTTCTGGAATACATAGCACATGGCTATTAGAATTATTAATGGCCTTAAAATCTGTTTTAATGGGTGATTTTCATTTTCCTATCCAGGTATGTAGCGGTTACCTTGTTGTGGTTTTCGTGTATGTGACAGAATTTACTGGAATTAAAGTTCGAACTTGGACTTCAATGCATGTTCATGCTGCTTTTGCTGTGGGAGTCATGGTTGTTGCACTAATTGGATATTTGGTGCGAACTTGGTGGATTTATCAGATTATTCTGACAGTCACCACTCTCCCCTTCCTTTTGGTGTGCTGGAAACTTCCAGAGACACCATTTTATCTTCTGGCAAAGGGAAAATATAAATCAGCCCAGGACCTTGTAAACTGGATTGAACAGACCAATGGCATGAAGAAGAATTTTGATGTGCTTGCGTTGATACAGCCACAGAAAGAATGTCTTTTGGAGAAAAATCTGAAAAATAATATAGATTCAAAGGTCTATAGAAAACTAAGCATCCTTGATCTATTTTCTTCATGGGAAATAGCAACAAAGACTATTACTGTATGGCTTGTGTGGTTCATAGGAAGCCTGGGATACTATGTAATCTCACTTGGATCTGTCAATCTTGGAGGAAGCAAATATATAAATTTATTTATAGCAGGTAAGGAAGCTCTTGTTATGATTTTGTTATAAATAACATGTTTATGATTAATTACAATCTTTTCAGATAGAGTAATTCTATAATTTGTTACAACAATGTATAGAAAGAAAAGTGTTGTCTGTCAGAGAGCCAGACATCTGCAAGTAACGATTTGGTAACACTGAGCTACTAATGAGGAATTAGAGTTACCCATGTCATGCAAGGAGTAGAATCAACATATTACAAGAGCATGTAAAAAACTCAGTTGACAGTTTTCTGTTTCAGCCATGCTCCTGTAAATGCCAAAAGGGACTCTGCTCTGTTGGGCCCTTGAGCAAGGCCCTTAACCTGCAATTGCTCCGTCCTGGGTATGACGTTAATCTGCATCCAGCCCTGCATGTAGGCCCTCCAACCTGCAGGGAATAACTATGGGGTTGGTGGCAGAATTGGCACTCTAGCCACCATAAAAAAACTTGCACTGTTCCATTCCATCTGAACTAGTGTGGTGCTGAGGTATCACCCGTTGCTTGGCTGTGCTCGGGTCCGAATCTGGATCCTGAGTTGGTTTGTCGTGTGGTGGGTGCGGCAATGCACTGTATCAGTGTGTGCTCCTAACCTCATCATTCTCATGTAAAACTGCAAATAGTAGTGCATTGTAATGATATCCCATTCTTAATACATAGACTTTAATATGGAGTTGGCCCACAGTTTGCAGCTATAATAGTTTCAGCTCTTCTGGGAAGGGTTTCCACAAGGTTTAGGAGTGTGTTTATGGGAAGTTTTGACCATTCTTCTAGGGGAGCATTTGTGAGGTCAGGCACTGATGTTGGACAAGAAGGCCTGGCTCGCAGTCTCCACTCTAATTCATCCCAAAGGTGTTCTGTTGGGTTGAGGTCATGGCTCTGTGCAGGCCAGTCAAGTTCCTCCACACCAAACTCATCCATTTCTTTATATACCTTGCTTTGTGCACTGGTGTTGGAACAGGAAGGGGCTATCCCCAAACTGCTCCCACAAAGTTGGGAGCATGAAATTGTCCAAAATGGCTTTGTATGCTAAAGCATTAAGAGTTACTTTCACTGGAACTAAGGGGCCAAGCCCAACCCCTAAGAAACAACCCTACACCATAATCCCCTCTCCACTAATCTTTACACTTGGAAATCCATTCCATGAAGCTCTCTACACACTGTTCTTGAGCTAATCTGGAGGCCACATGAAGTTTGGAGATCTGTAGCTATTTACTCTGCAGAAAGTTGGCAACTTCTGCACACTGTGTGCCTCAGCATGCACTGTCCCCGCTCTGTGATTTTACGTGGCCTACCACTTCGTGGCTGAGTTGCTGTTGTTCCCAATTGCTTCCACTTTGTTATAATATCACTAACAGTTGACCGTGGAATATTTAGTAGCGAGGAAATTTCACGAATGGACTTATTGCACAGGTGGCATCCAATCACGGTACCACGCTTGAATTCACTGAGCTCCTGAGCTCTGCATGCCTAGGTGCTTGATTTTATACACATGTGGTTATGGAAGTAATTGGAACACTTGAAATCAATGATTTGGAGGGGTGTCTCAATACTTTTAGCAATATAGTGCATCTTTAAAGACATATTGTAAACTTATTAATAAATTATCTTAGTGTCAGGTAAACAGTTACATATGCTAAAGCTCAGGGCATATTAAAGGTCTCCGTTTTCTGTTTTGACAAGATGGTATGTATGACATGGAGAGACATAAAGAATATATATATGAGATATAAAGAATTATTGGTTTTAAGGGAGAATTAATATATTAAAATGTATGCAAGTATTTATATTAAATTGCAGTAAAAGTTTGTGGCCCAGTGACAAAGACATTGAAGCGTAAAGCACAAAATACAAGTGGTATTAGTAATTTGCAAAGTATAGGGTAAAATACTTATCTACGTTTCTGACCAACATGTAATCACTCTCTGGTGCAATATTCAACAAGGAAAAAATAGTTGTTATGTGCTGGATCATAAACATGATGAAGGATGGGGTTGAGGCCTTAAAAAATCATACCAGCAGGACAGGAACTTTAATGGACTGCCATGAATTGGCTCACCCAGTCCAGCTTACTCCGAACTGCTATTAGTAGACTTCATCCTAAAGCGACAGAAGATGGGGAAACTCGCTTTCAGTGTTCAAAATACTCCTTATTTTCCAAAATAAATCGAAATGCCTTGTGAGGAAGCAAGACCGTGATGATCCAAGATGAGGATCTTTATAAATGAATATTTATTTATCAAACAGAAAAACAATAAATGGTGCTCAAAAGAGCAAAAAAGATGTTGCCTAAAGGGCAATCCAAAGCATACAAGTACCAATTCATAATTCAAAATTACAGAACTAGAAAACACAGAAAAATAATCAAAATAACTAGAATATCCAACTACAAACAGTAATACTGCAAACTCCCACAAACCTCAATTAACTGCTCTTGATGCACTTTTTCTGGCAGAATGTATAGCCAGGGGGAGGTCTCAGCATCAGCAACATCTGGGCGGCCCCACCCACAAAAGACAGGGGGCATAAAAGAACATTATGGCGTGCATAATTACACAATTATGGAAAGCATAAATAAACCCAACAGTAATAATAAACAAAGATGAAAAGTAATGGTACAGATTGAACAAAATCCACAATGAAATGGAAAATAAACATAAGCCAGCAAATAAATCCTGGCCTAAATTTAATAAATTAATGATTAAAGATTTAATATTTAAAATAAAAAAAACTGCTTGTAGCATCTTTTAAAAAATAAATTGCATGCAGCTACCACTATTATTTGATAAGAAAACTATGCACCTTTTGCATTACAGTATAAGGGCATTTTCCATAGTTAGCGATTCATTCATAATCCTAACCCTAAACAAATCACTTTACCCACCAGCAAAATATGAACTGCTGGAAAATATAGATAAACTCCAATTGATATAATAAAAATAATTGAAGCCTTAATTAGGAAGAGGAAATGAGAACATCTGAATCCCTATTGTTCAAGCTATAAAGGAATTATTTAGGATTTTAACAAACTGTTGTCAAAATGGGATCATGGCAGTCCTGGTGAGGCTGATGCTCTTAAAAAATCAATTCCAATTCAATTCCACTACTCCGTCTCATAGTGCTTCTGCTGCAAGACTCCACTCCTGTCTCTCCCATCTGACTCCGTTCTTCTCTTCTGTGTTCACCACACTTGCAAAATGGAAGTCTCCCACTTCTCCCACGTGGCCCCTCTCACTCCCCCTGCAAATTGTGCCGATTCATGCCAGAATCAAGAGTCCCCAGGATCAATGGATTTTTGCAAAAGAGAGCCTCTTAACAGGTAAGTGCTCTCTATTGTACTATGCTTAATATCATTAAAAATGAAACTCGACATAAAGACCCTTTGTGCCAGCTTAGCCTTCACATTATTTTGGAATCTTTTGTCAGTTATTTTCCTCTTTTTCTGGCCTGAGGTTGTATGCAACTTATGAGTTGTTTTTCTCCTTCTCTTGAACTGAATTCAAGTGTACCTGTATTGTTTTGTATATTAAAAGTATTGAAACTTTAGGTTTTCTCATTTTAATTCCATATCAAACCAAACTACTGTTCTTATATTTAAAAAAGAATTTGGCATGCATAACACAAATTAAAAGACACATAACCACACAAATAACTATCTGTAATTCTTTGTCTTTCAAAAAACATCTGGAATACTGAGTCATCTGACCACAATACACATTTCCACTTTGTGATGGTCCATCCCAGATGCCTCTGAGCCCAGAGAAGTTGGCTTCTTTTTTGCACAGTAAAGTGGCAATTGTGAATGTCACTCCGTATTGTAGTGATTGACAAAGGTTTGCCAAAGTAATCCCTTGCCCATGTGTTTATATCAGCTATCAATATCAATAAATGATGTATCTTGATGCAGTGCCTTACAAGGGATCGGAGATCATGTGTTTTCAGCTTATGCTTGGGCCCTTGCCCTTTATGCACTGACATTCTTCCAATCTCATTAATTATATTATCTATTGCAGAGGGGGAAATATGCAAATCCCTTGTAATCTTTCTTTGAACAACACTGTTTTTAAACATTTTGTTTTTTAAAACATAATAATTTTCTTATGCATTTGTTGACAAACTGGAGATCCTCTGCCCAACTTTGTTCCTCAAAAACTCTGGCCTTTTGTGGAAATTGCTTATGTATCAAATTATGATTACAATAACTAATTGACATCACCTTTTTGAAACCACATCATTATTTAATTATTTTACCTCGTTACTACCCATAATTTGCCTCTGCTCCAACTTTTTTTTTGAATGTGTTGCATGCCAGAAATGCAGGAATGGATGTATATTAACAAATTAAATGAAGTCGACCAGACAAAACATGAAATATCTTGATTTCATGCTGTCTGCAATGAAATAAAACTGCATTTTTTTAATTGGTATTTTCCATACCGTCAATGACCTTTTCTGATTTGGGGTTGTACATGTAGGAAGAAAAATGCAAGATTTGAATACAAAATTTGGGTCCGAAAGCTGAAAGTACAACTAATGAGAAAGACCTTGGAGTCATAGTTTACTTGTCACCATCTACACTGTGTACAAATGCAATTAAGAGTCTAAAACTAAATTAATTTACATAGTAGGCGTAGAATAGAAGTCAAGTATGGTTATGCTTAAGCCAGACAATGCATATGTGAAGCCTCATCTGGAATATACTGTGTGCAGTTTAGGTCTCTGTATTAAAAAAATCATAGCAGCACTAGAGAAAGTCCTGAACTGTGGGGTGTTATGTATGAGGTATGAAAAAAGATTGAAGTAGTTGAATCCTTAAAGTTTAAGCAAAGTGAGATTGAGGTGACATAATCAAAAATTTCAAAATTAACATGGACATTAATATATTGGATCCCAGTGGTTTCTTTACAATATGTTGTAAAGGTCATTCGGTTCTTCCTGCATATCTCCTCTCTGTATCCATGAACTGTCAAAATGCCCTGACTGTCAGACATACATTCATAATGCTAATGCTCATGACTTCACTTTGGTTTCACCATACAGTTTACTGACTCATCAAACCAGTACCATTTGTGAAGTACTTTCAATTCCTAAATCACTTTGTCATATCCTTCATTATCTCATTCTGTTCTTCCTATGAGAACAGGTGACAAATTTCTGGATACATTCCACAACTAAGTCATGCTTGGAGAGCTTTGTGTTGCCATGCTTTCCTGTGAGAAATGATATCCCCTTAAATATGTTTACTTCAGCTGCCTTTGGTTTAGCTGTGTGATTCTGCTCAGTTGCTCTATAATTGCCTGGAACACTCACTTATATTTCAGTTGTTCAGTTGCAGAATAGATACCATATATACTAGCTTATAAATCAGGTCTTGAAACCCAAAAAATCGATCATAAAATCAGACCCTGACTTATACACCCATTCAAAAATACGACACTTAATTTAAAATTTTTTTTTTACATCTTCTTGTCTCCTTCAATCTTGCGTCAGTTTCTCAGATGCATCGAGAAACTGTTGCAGCAGCACAGTTATCAATTTCTTTCACTACTTCAACGACGTTTAATTTAAAACCAGCTTAATAAATTCTTCTGATCGAACGCTCCATCGTAGATAAGGGATGCTCTTATGGTGTATGAGGGTTTGAGATACAAAAAACACAAATGAGTGCAAACGTTGCTTCGGAATAGTTTGAAATTACCACATGTTCTCGTAGGCACGCTAGGGAGAGAGAGAGAGAGAGAGGGGTTAGGAGCACATGCTGATACAGTGCATTGCCGGACCCACATAGAAAAAAAATGCAGTGCGCTCTGTGGTTACTCTCTCAGGTGGGCGTTAGTATATCATAATCCCAATTATGTACCAATTGCATGAGTTTTCCGCATTCGACTTATACGACCGACATTATAAAATACCAGAAATTATACTGTAAAATCAAGTCCCGACTTATCCGTGGGAGAACTTATCCGGGAGTATATATGGTAGAATAGTTAGACAGACAGACAGTGCTTTATTTGTCCAAAAGGGAAATTCCGCTTTTATAGAAGCTCAAGAAATATAGTAATAGTAGAACAAACAACAATCCCCTGAAGCACATAAACACAAATTACAAAAAAGATAAAAACATCTATCCTGGATTATGACAAGAGAGTAGTCAAAGTGAGGCACAATAAAAGTGTATTCTTGTTGTGTATTGTCTTCATTCTCTCCTCCACTACTACCTTCAGTGGGTTGAGAGTGTGTCCCATATCTGTTCATGCTTTCTTTAAGAGCATGTTGATATAATGAACAGAAAACAAGATAGAGCTGTTCCTTGTGGTGCTCCAGTGTTGCTCACATCCACATTAGAGACACAGTCCTTGAGTCATTCCTTGACACAAATCATTCTGTCAGGTTTTCTGGGACCTAAAACTTTTGTCTATTACAAGCCAACTAACTCAAACAGTTGCCTTCTTTACAGCTTCTTTCATCCCCAGCACACTAAACACTCTACCTCTCTACATCTGATGGTTCCTTAAATTCTGCAGACTCTGTAGCAATGATGATGACTTCTGTAATGAAGTACTCAGAATGAAGAGTTTGTTCATGAATAGAGGATACCTTGCTTATGCTGTGGACAGGGCCCTCAATCTATCAACCCAGCAGACCTCACTGGTAATCTCTTTTCTCCCTAACACTCTGTGGGCTCATTCACACTGGAATTGTAAATTTCCAGTGTTTTTTTGGCATATTTTAAGTATTTTATTTGAGTTTTAGAAGAGTTGTTCAAGCATTTTCCATGTTTTTTTGGCCATTTTTCAGCAACTTTTCCATTGGACTTGTAGAAACTATATTGTATATACTTAATAAACGTCAAAGATGTATGACTCCCTTTACATCATCCTGGAAAATAAATTCAAAGGTGTTGTCTTCAGAGCTGACAGGCTTCAGAGGGCAGGGCCACAACCTCCATGAGTGGTTTGCATGACACAAGATTTTTATTTATGTAAGATACAAACTTTTTGTATGACCACAGTTAATCCAGCATTTCCCTGACTTCAGAAAAAGTGCATTTTCTCCATAACTGAACTGAATCTATAAAGTGCCAGATATGTCACACCCTCTCCCTCAAAATAGAACACAAGTTCCTATCAGCCCCTGTGCATTAGTATGCACAGTGAGAAACTCCAGTGTGACTTATATGGTCAATGAAAAGAGAAACAGAATTTCAGCAATGTAGGAATGCTCTTGTTTGTTAAATAAACCTCACCCTCATACTAAAAAAGGAAAAAGATAAAATATCAGAAAAAATATTATTGTTATTTATTTCTGTATCATTGTATCATTTACATTTATTAATGTTCAGTGGGGCATAGGGTCTGCACGCAATCTCCAGGAAGGCAAAGCCACATTGAACATAAGCAGAAAAATGTAAACTGTTCATCTATACACATGTTGTGCATTGAATGGCCCATTAAAACCAAAAAAATTCAGAGAAAACAGCTTACTTAACTAAAAAAAAATCTCCAGTTCTCATAATATAGAAAATAGAAAATCTGAGAATTATACAATGTGGCTAAATATTATTTTATGTATGTATTTTATGTGTTTTTATGGTTTACTACTGATGAAGACAGAAGTGTTTCTGGTTGGCTTTAACAGGTCTTCTATAAATATAACATTGATTTAGTGTCTATAAAAATAGTTTTTCACCAATGTAAAAATCTGTCATTAAAATTTGTTTATTATCTTTCTATTCATATTATTAAATCTGCCAAGGACAGATAAGGGTATACATTTGTCTTATGCTTTAGTGGTATGTATTATTTTAAATCTAAATCCAAAAAGAAGACATAAACAGCAAACACTCAATCTAATTATGTTAATAACTACGTACAGTATGTGTATTTTTTAATTTTAATCCATTGTGGGGCAAATTCTGTGTATGCATGTACTGATATATGTTTGAAGGAATACTTTTTATGTTAAAAGGCATATGCGGTTTCGAAAAGATGGACCACTCTCTAATCATCCAACATCCACTATTTTGTCATTGGTTTTTTGTTTTGTTTTTGATGTCACTGTTTTAACCATTTTTAAATTATATAGCCTCAAAGGCTAACTTGTGCACATGCCCTCTAAGGTTTTTAGTTCATTTACACTTCTAGGTTTATAATATGACTTACTGCACAACTACTCAAAATGCCTTTACAGAGTGTTGCTCTTAGCTGAAGCCTTAAAATAAAGAGAAATCCTGGGCAAATGTAACTACAGTCATCTAAAACTGAAATAAATGAATCATAGTTGTAAGAGACTAGATTGCATTATTTACAAAAACACTGATAGATAACTGAAATGGGATTACTAAAGGAACATTCTGTCTTAACAAACCCATTCAATAGTTTTGAACCTTTTTAATTCAATTATGGTCTGGACAGAACATGCTCAGGTAAACAAACACATTCAGTTATTCTAGTGCTGACAATTAGCACGTTTAACGTGCTTCAATAACCCAATTATTCACAGAAACCAGTAGTCTGCGCATGTATTAGCTTTGCACATGCTTTCAGCAGGCATGGGTAGAAGAGTCCACAAAAAACATTTCTAGAGGCAAATATTCAGATGATCGCATTATTCCTTCTCCTGGTTAAAATAATCTATCTCAATATTTCAGAAATCACAAAGTTTATGTCATTGAACTTAATGTACAGGGCTAAACTCAGCAAAACAATCTCGAAAGCAGTGACATGGTAAACATAACATACATTGCCTAGTCTGATTATTTTTTAAAGTAATGAGTAACCTAATGCAATTCTTATTTTCCTGAAGAAAAAATACCTGTGTTGTTAGTATTCTAGCAGCACTAGATGTAAGTCAGTAAACACATGTAGCAGGTCCTTAGCATGGCTCAATCGCACAGCCAAGCAGAAAAGACTTTGCTGTTATCAATCCAGTAACAGAAATCTGTAAAGAGGCAATTTGACTAAATATATTCATAAAACACAAGAACATTATCACAGGCATAATGCATATTTTGAAATTCACATTGGCCGATGATGACATTTTAATTGTTTTTTTGCACAGTTTAAATGATGTTGGTGGAGCATTTTGCCAAAGAAGATTTTTTTGTTTTGTTCTTTATTTCGCCTTATACAATTTCTTGTATTAGGAATTTGTTCGTTTTCACATACCCCTTGGGGTCAGAGTGCAGGGTCAGCCATTGTACAGCACCCCTGGAGCAATTGAAGGTTAAGGGCCTTGCTCAAGGGCCCAGCAGAGTAGGACCTCTTTTTGGCAGTGACGGGGATTCAAACCGGCAACCTTCAGGATACCAGCGCAGATCCTTAGCCTCAGAGCCACCACTCCGCCCCAAATTCTTGCACATGCAAACACAGATTATTAAGAAACCAGGTTTCTGCCTTAATCTGGTTATTCGCATAAACCAAATACGTGTGTGTGTGTGTGCATGTAGACACACTGACTGATCCTAAGCTGCACATCTTTGGAATGTCAAAAGAAAAAGGTGGACCCAGGGAATACCACAAAAAGCTCTGGGAGATGTGCTGTCTCCACATAGACAATGACAGATAGAATGAGAGGAAGACGTTCTAGAAGAATTGTTTACACACTGTACAAAAGTCATTCATTATGGTTTATTACAGTGATTCTAAAAATTAGTCCTGGGGACCCCATGCAGCTGCACATTTTTGTTCCAGACAGTTTCACAGTAAGTTAGACTTTTTCCCTCAAACTGATCTCATTCAATTTGACTGTCTTTTTTTCTTTTCTTTTACTCTGCTTTCAAAAAAGCACAGCAGTGTGATCTTTACAGTTAGAAGACATCTGAAAATATTTGTAATTCAGCTGTAGCTTTAAATGCTTCACTCTGTTCTGTTGTTTTCCTGTTAATTTTCCTTTTTAATGTAGTCTGCTTTTTAATTGTATCAAAAAAGATAATTAACAATGAGCAGCACAGACACACAGACAAAAGACACCAAATGCTGAAAGATTGCAGCTACTTCAGCATCAGACTTACAAATGTGCTCATTAATAAATGATGGATTAAATAACTAGAACTCTTGGAAAAGCAGGACAAAATATATGATGCTTATGATGATGATGAAAATCTTAAAAACAAACTTATAAAACAACAAAACTAAAACAACACTAAATTAACCCCATGTAACATACATAAATACTTGCTACATACTAATAAAAATTATCAAACTTAGTTTTGTAATTAATAAATTGATCCCAAAACAAAGAAACTGGGATGTAACAGGTTGTGTAATTAGACTAGGAGCCCAACTAAACAGTGAAATTGGTTGGAACACAGATGTGGTTCCAAAAACTGAGTTCGAGAGTGCTAGTTTATTAGATTGCAGCAAAACCTATGCAACAAAAAAACATGAATACAGAAGTTACATTACATATATAATTACCATTTAATTTGCCTTTGATGGTTAAAAAGTTATTTTTGCAAAGCAAACATTTATATAGAAACTGCCAAAATATTGTGAAGTGTTCATGTTTGGTCTAATTATTATTCAATTTTGTCTTTTTTCCTTTTGTTTCCTATTGACTACAAGTAATTTAGGAAAACTGCAATGTTGTTCCTGTTGTTTGCCAATTAGGTATGGCATGATCATCACCACCCTAAAAATGTTCAGTTTTTCAATTGACAGGGGCTGTGGAGCTTCCTTCCTATATTGTTGCCTGTTTTGCGATGGACAGACTAGGAAGAAGAAACACACTGGCACCATCACTTATACTCAGTGGAGTAGCATGTGGACTAATTACTGTAGTGCCCCAGGTACAGATAATTCACTGATTCTGTTTTTAGAATTTGTCAAATGTTCATAGCTTCCAAAACAAACTTATTTCAAATTATTTTTTACTAACATAATTCAAACACAAACCACTTATGCATCTGTCATGATACTAAGTATTAACACAAAGCCACATATTTCTGTAGTTTTTTTAGGTGGTTTTGTTAGTACATAAATCACAGGTCATACTATTTAAATTTATGATTTTGCTAGACTTAAACACTCATTTTATTCCATTATGGGGTAATGGGTTCCTTAAGCCTAATTAAGTATTACTGAGCACAAGAGGAAGAGACAGCGTTAGACAGTGCATTGTGAGGCATGTGCCCTGGCACTCCCAAGAAGACACATTTAGTTCAATTTACAACAACAGACTTTTGGAAATGGTTACATAGAAAAAAAAGACACAGTGAAAGAGAAAATGTTTTCCCAAGTATCTAAAAAGGTCTAATTAATTTTGCTATTCAACCAGAACAGTGTGGGTCAATTATTTTTTTTAGTTCTATAAGTCTTAATTTTTTAGTACTTCAGGTATATGTAATTCAAGTCCTTCTACAGTCTCATTCTGAGTGGGCATCATTCATGATTTTAACTTGAGGTAATTTCAAACAACCTTAAACATATATTTCAGTATAATACAAAATATTTATAATATCTTGGTGAACCATGCATATTTAAACAGCAAACATTATATATACACTGAAAAAGAGATGTTTCCTTCTATATAGCTGCATTATTTTCATTAGTTAAAAATTTTTCCCATTATTTATTTATTTATTTAGATTAAAATGCAAACCTTTGTTTTGATTTGGAAAGGTTGTTATGACCTAGAACATTTATAATGCTGTTTTAATAATTCAGCTCTAAAATAAATTGTTACATTGCTAATCATCATAAAATTGTAAAATTTTTATCGTAATACTGTATGTACAATATTGTGTTAGTATATAGCCTATAGTTAAAATTCATGTTTATAATTATTCTGCCTGTAATGGTTATTTGCTGTATATGTATTTGTTGTATTAATGGATGTATAATTTTATTTCAAAAATTTTGGCCTAGTTTAGTTTTTATAGATATTTTATAAGGTTTGAAGTAAACAGTTATCTTAAGTTTCATTAGTGTTACTAAACTTTAATTTCTTACTTGCACGGTGTAAGTTGCAGTTTGGAGGCTATTATATTTTTTTGTGGGGAATGGGCATGGTGGTTAGCACTAATGCCTCACTGCTTTCTGATTCCTACCTAGCGACTGAATACACTCTGGTCCCTCAAAGCTATACTAGATTAACCAAGTTAAGAAATGAATGGGTGGATGGGTTCAGTTTTTGCCGCTGTAAAACAGTATAGGCAGCTTATACTATATTTGCAACCATGAAGCCTTCCAAAAGATGTAGGTTTTATAATGGACATCTTCTCTGTAAATCCATGTTTGAATAGTTTTCAGTTGAAATAATCATGTTACTCTTTTCTGTGCACATGACTCACACTTTATAGTTTTTTTAGTGGTATAACTCGCTAAAATATCTGTAATTTAAAATAACAAATCAAAACAATTTACTGTTGTAAACTAAATCAAAAGCATCAGTTCACCACAAGGAACAAGCTTCTTATCAATAGAGTAGAAGGGTAGAACATGCCATGGTTTATTGTGTATTCCTGTTAAATGGCTTCTAGCGACATTCAAAGAAAAATAAGGTAATGTTAACATTCAGTGAAACATTCCCTATTATGAAAATACTGTTCACAATGCCTTGTGTTCCAGTGATTCAAGGGACATTACTATTTCTTGCTCTTTGATATAATTATTGCATTGCCACTTAAGCCTTAGAATTCCTTTCAGCTTATTGCTGTCAGTATGTGTCATTAGATTTGAATCTGTCTGGTAGCCATTTTCCATATACTGGAAAACATATTTATCATTCTTCCCTTGAAAGCCTGCTTACCTAGGCATAAGGATGATTTTGAACAGTGACTTCTTTATTATGTGACATTTTAAAATAAGTAAAGAAATTAGTATGCTCACAGTATTTTTTCTTTTAGTTATACTGTTATTTAGAAAAGCAAACAAAGAGCAAAAAAGCAAGAAATAGCCTTAAGTATGTATTTACAGTAACAGTGGAAGATTCTTTTTTTTTACACTGTACAGTATTTAGTACTAAGAGAAAGGCTGTGAAGATAAACATGCAGGATAACTAAGTGAAATCATACGTACAATTCTGAATTTAGGAATCAGTTAATGATTATTATAATTTATAATATTATTAAATAATAGAGCCACTGTAATAGCAAAAAAGGTAAATGTGTTTCTGTGCCCTTTTTACAGACAAGTGAAACATTGGTGATTGTATTAAGCATGACTGGAAAGTTTGCTATTGCAATAGCCTTTGGCCTCATTTACTTGTACACGTGTGAGCTGTATCCCACTGTTATACGGTAAGGGACTGAATACATATTTTTTATAATAATTTTCTAGAGGAAGGTAAAATTAACTGAGAGAAGTGGTCATGATTAGATATGAACATAGAGAATTTTTTTTCTTGAAATTATAGCAAATTTGTTTTACACAGAGATTAAATTACTTTGGTTTTTGAGATGGCCTTTTATAGATTCTATAATGAATTGCAAGGATTGACAGTTCACTCAAGGCTATACTGTAAGTAGAGCTTTCTATTTATTTAGCAGCTAGGTCTCTTACTTAGCATGGGTGAGATAAGCCCATAGCACATCACTTGCTTTTCAAGGCCTGGCATGCAAAGGATAATTAGCAAATTCAGAAAAACCATGCTTGAAAGACCCCCACAGAAAAAGTCTAAATCTTGATTACTATTTAAGAAAACCCATCCAAACCAGATTAAAATAAGAAGTGATGAACTTAGTTGATAACATAAGTAATAGTTAATGGGAGCTTGATCTGTCAGCAATATAATGATTGCTCTATAAAATTAAAACTTTCCATAAATATGGGAAGGATAACATAAAAAGACAAAAACTCTTAAACCACGTAATGCCTTTTGACCTATTACCAAAGATATTTGGGATAGCTGTGTCAATTATTAATTGAATGTGGATGTTATTGAAGACAATATATGACACAAATTACAACTTGTATTTTTTAAGGAAACTATATGGAAAAATATTTATGGTCTGGCATGAACAATGTCATGATTATTATTATGATTTGAAATGTGCAGAGTTATTTCTAAGTTAATTGGCTTTTTCACAGAACCAAGATAGGTAACTGGAAAATTAAAATAATTAGAAAAAACGATATCTTGCACATTTAGATGCCTGTTGCTTTGCCCTGTACAATTATTAATGTAAACCTAATGAAACAACTTGCAAGAGAGCACCATGTGCACATCATTAATAGCATATACTGTATGTGGCACTGGATAATACGGCATTGGGGAGCTGTATCAATGTTTTCGTACTTGTGGCAGGTATTTAAAGTGCAATTTACACTGCATTGCTAGTAATACTGGAATTTTGTACATTTATGTTGTATGTAAATAAATATTTTCATTTAGAACTATTAAGTGCCTGTTTTGAATTTAAATCTTTTTTATAGCTCTCTTGCTGTTGGAAGTGGAAGCATGATGTGTCGCATCGGAAGTGTTGTTGCCCCATTCTGTGTCTATCTATCATCTGTATGGACCTTTTTACCCCAGGCAAGTTAATTACTATGTATTAATTTAGAATAGCATAATATGTAGAAGTTACAGGTTAGGACACCATAATAATATTACTATTTGTCTGTTAAGTTATTAACTTCTAGGTAACTCTGGGCAATCAGAAGTGCAACAGGTTTGGTTTATATCTTATTGTTTTGGATTCACACTTCACTTTTTTCCTTATTGACAAATAGAAAAGAACCTATATGTGAATACCATGTTGAGAAAAAAATACTTGCTTTTACTTTGAATTTAACACTAAAAAATTTTAAAAGAAGTTCAAAAAATTACAATGAACTTTTGCATTTACAGCTTTCTTAAAACAGGAAAAAGACTCTATTTGTCAATATATACAATAACAGACCAGAAAACTAAGAAAAATGTTTAAGGGTCGATGTAAACATTACTACCCCTGAAGGGGGGGGGTTCACTGTAATACATATGTTACAAATTATTAATAAAAATACTCAGGTAAAGTAAAGATGTACAGTAAAATATAAAAGAATGCACACAATCTATGGTCTAGCAAATCAGAATATTTCAAATGTAGTACTCAAAAGATGATATCAGGATGGGCATATTCCATTTTGGTTCCATATTGGATTGGAGCTATATGTGATAATATGTAGACCAAGTGGGCTATTTAAAAAAACAGTAAACCCTCCCATAATTGTAAGATATTGTTGTCTTGATGGAGAGCAAAATACATCTTTTCTTATATATTTTTTAGCATTCTTTAAATAACATTGTCATTTAATTCAATTTACAGTTAGAAGCACAGAGAATAAAAGTGTAACTAAATAAAAATAACATTCAGTATTAACTAAGTACCAATAGATAGTAAAGAATTAAAAACACTGGGATAAAAACAAAATAAACACAGGGAGCTCAATAAGTCTGTTGATAATAGGGTCATAAGAAAATGTCTAATAGTGAGGATTTTAAATTCATACAACCAAGGTGTGATGCTGGGTATGTCATTGATGATGCTGATATATCCCAGGCATTTTGAGCTCCCAATTCAAAGTCATTTAATATGACTTAATTATATATAAATAATGTCTTTGCATCCCATGAACAATTACACTCCAAATTTAGTCCCCCATTAACACAATTTTTCCACTATCTCCAAATTAGATACTTTACTAAACAAAATCTGTCCAATTTTCCTCAGTCCCTCCTATTTCTGTTCTAGATGAGATATTGATCAGTTTTGAAGACTCAAACAGCATTTCTATAATATATAAAAAATATTTTATAGTCCCTTCCTTTTAAAGATTCCATAGTACAGTGGGAAAAGGATCTCTTACTCAACATTTCAGAAACAGAGTGGAAGGCAGCCATGCACAAAATTTACTCTAGCAACATATGTGCAAAGCATTCAGTTATTTCACTTAAATTTTTTTATCAAGCAGATATATCGCGTTTAAAATTGTCCAAAATGTTCCCAGGGCAAGACCCAACCTGTGAACGTTGCAATCGAGCTCCAGTTTCACTAGGCCACATGTTTTGGCCATGTACCAAATTAACATCATTCTGGACAAAATTCTTTAAATGCCTATCAGACAGCCCTTCTGTGACAATCTCTCCTAACCCATTAACAGCTGTGTTTGGTGTTCTCCCAGATGGACTTAAAGTGGAGAAGGACAAACTGTAATTGCCTTTACTTTGCTATTGGCTCTTATCTTGGAAAAAATCTAATTTATACTTAGGAAAAGTTCAACTTTTTTTAAAAGCTGGCAGGATCTAATCAATGACATTTTAGAATAAGCATTTATATTTGGGGAAAAGACCCCTTTCTCTGTTTACTTCTCTGAAAACTTTTATTTTGGCTGTTGGCTTTTCTCTCTTTCCCATGGGTGGGGGTTGAATTGACTTTAGTTTTGTTAAGTTTGACTTGATTGTATGGAATGTTATATGCTTTTAATAAATTTAATAAACAATTCAAGAGAGCTATTTTGAACTAAGTGGCAGTAAATTCAAAGTGACATTTAGTGTCAATAAGAATAATGTAACAGCTAATTACAACAGTTGCCACAATTAATCAAAATGTAATGTGAGTGGTCTCGCCAGGAAGGTGCAACAATAGTAAGCTCTACAAAAATAATGGATCTTCTGTTTCTGTGTCTTGCTGTTTTGGTGACAGAGACTTTTCTCATATACAGTATTTGCAGACACATCATTCCAGAGTTTCGGACATTATATCTAAGTAGTTCTAGTCACCCTGAAAATCTTGACCTTGACATTATAGTGTGCACTCTAAAGCATAGACATTAATATGTTCTGTATACTGAAGGGACCAAGTACACGTATAGATCTATATGTCAAATGAAAGTTTTAAAAATGTCTTCAAATTTAAGTGGAAGTCTCCATAAATGTTTATGAACTGAAGTTACACAGTTGTTATTGCTTAGTTTAGTTATGATGTACCTACCGTATTCTGAATTAAGTGTAGTACCAGACAGAGGATTAAAGGCTGAATGAAAGATAATTTTGCAGTGTTGCAATGATTTGGTTGAAAACCAGGTTTCATATCTTCATAAGTCCACCCTATATACTGTGCTAAATCCACCATGATGTAGCTAAATTAAAATATGGAACAAATGAGCATATTCAGTAAGTAACACCTTATCATTTTACGTTTTGCAGTTGTTCACTGTCTTTTGAAACATTTTCTAAACTTCAGGATAATTTATAATTATATTTGACAAATGCCAAATGGTCAAACCAGTACAAAAATAGATGTAAAACAGTTGTGTTTTCATTTCCTATCAAAAGAAAGTAATATTTTTAAAACATTGGTATTCCAAAAGACATGACTGTATAAACTGACTTTAAAACAAATACTCAGTTGATTAATTTAGAAGTACAGCCGCTCCTTGCTTTGTGTTAGGTAATGTACAGTAAAGTTTTGACAGTCTACTGTGCTTTTTGATTTGCCACCATTTACTAATTCAGCTTGTATATCCTTTTTATTTAACATTGGAAATGTAAGTAGAAATGTGACACAGAGCAAGTAAAACTAAAAGTAAAATGTTTTCTGGACTTAAATAGTTAGCCTATGCAGCTGTCACTTTAAACTAAATTTGTTTGACTTAAATAAGGGTCTTTTATTGGAATTTTAGCTTTGCCAAACATCATCATTTTCTTATGTCTTCCTATGAATGACTATGGTGCCAATAACTCAGTATGACCATTTAGAGATACATGAATTATCATATAACCAATAATAAAATTAAATGAATTGTTAGGCCTTTCAAATGATGTTACTGTGATTACTTCTACATTTTATGTATTGTATGTATAGACTGTGCCTCTGATATTGATGTAAGCACCACACGGTACTGCCACCTGTTTCATTCACCCTGTACACTTCAGACTTTAAATATAACACCAGATAATATCACTTGCAGAAATGCACATCTGATGCACTGACAGACTAGCATTGAGTACCTTTAGCCAAGAAATCATCCAGCAGAAGTGTGTGAAGAAACACTACAGGGACTCCATTATACCAACAGCAATACGCCTTTATAACTCCTCAGTGTAACTGTGACTGCTCTTGTTAGCATTGGCCAAATCAGAAGTTTTCTTTTCTTTTTAGTGTATGAGAGTGATTGTTGTTGTTTGCTATATTATTTATTTATTGAGCTTATATCTATCTATCTATCTATGTATGTTAGAAAGGAAATACATAGTACTACAGCATATGAATTGAGGAAATGAAGTACTTAATTGGGTTAGTTATATTCATACGCCACATACAAAATTTACATTATATTTGCATGTGATGCCACAGCTAACTCGTCAACACTGATATATATTTTTTTCCATAGGTGATTGTTGGAGTTTTGGCCTTTGTGATTGGTGTGTTGACTCTATTTCTACCAGAAACTCTGGGAAAGCCAATGACTAATACCATTGAAGAGGCAACAGAACAGTGGTCGAAAAAAACTGACAGAAAAAAGGAAACAACACAAAATTCTTTGGTAGAGAAAATAGAAATTGTTCCTTTAGAATCCTAAAATATAGTGAAACCAGTGATATGTTTATATTCTAGGGAATTTTTACATCTTTAAAAAAAAAGTCAATGCCTGTATGAATTTTTACATCTGAAAGTATAATACATGTCTGCTAGAATTAGAATATGAAAAAAATTAATGCATTAATAACTTTAAACTGTGAAATCCTACAACAGTTAAGACTGGTTCTTCAGTGATATTTTGATATGTGATATGTGATATAACACTACAAATTGATGATCACCAATTACTATATGCCACTCTTAACACCAGCCAAACATATTTTTAAATGTAGAATATACTAAAAGTTGTTTGTGTTGTGCAAAGAAAAAAAATTGTAAACAGAAATAAATTACTTTCAAGGGTAAAAGGCGTAGTCATCCTGCATCCAGATGGTGCAGAGAGGGTATGTTGTCCCCACGACTAGATGAGCTTTTCTCCCATATACCACTAAGACATGTGTGTGTGTCCTTTGATGGGCTGGTACCCTGTCTGTTGCCATTTCCATCTTTGTACCCAGTTTTGCCAGGAAAGACTCCAGCCTGATGAAACTGAATTGAATTAAGATGGTTTGAGAATGGTGTGTGTATTTCTAGTGTGCCCATTGTTTTGTTCTTTTATAGCATACCACACATCTATCCATAGTACACTACAATTCCTGTAACAAAGTGTTCATATTCCTGTATTGTAGTACGCTTTGTACTGGACCTTAACTTGAAAAATACCTAGTTTATTTTTTTACAAGGGACAAAATAAAATAATTATTATCAATGCAAATTTAAGATGTTTAAGAGTATTACTTTACTCATGGGGAATAAGTCTAGAGTTTTACGCTGAAATGATTTTGTAGTTAACTGCTTATGTATCTCCTCATAGAGAAGCATAAATGATTTATGTTAATTAGCCTGATGATGTTTAATGAAACTGAATAATATAATGGATATTTACAACAAATAATTACTTTGTAAGCAATGGAATCTGTGTGTTCAAACACAAAAAAATGCCTATTTTATTGCCTCACTTGGTGAGTCTTGAATTAGGTGGTACTAGCTTAGATTGAGACATAAACATAAACTGCGTAACACTGTTAAAATAATTATAAAATAAAGAGATCCTAAGGCAAGTTACAGTATAATTAAAGTGGATTATGCATCAGCAGCTGTTGCACATTTACATGGTTCATTTTAAAGGTAGTATCTAACCACATAATTGGATTGTTTATGGTCACGAAGCATGGCAGTAACTTGGGTAGGATTTGAATAGCAAATCTCTCAGATAATAAAGGCCTTTTCTTAAAGATGTATCAGCATTCTGTTTCCTTGACTAAATTGTTTAGCACAGGCATGTCAAACACGCGGCCCGCATGACAGATCCTAGTTAGCACTGAACTTGTACAAAATGATTACTATCGTTTGTGATTGAATCATTCTGCATCTTCGGCATTACTTATTGGCTTTTCTTACTTCTGCCTTCTGACAAAAGCGTGTTTTCCCATGGCATTACGGTACCGGAAACGTCATCTGCTAGTATAGCCACGAGCCTTGACCAAAGTTAATGAGCCGCAATGTCACAACTGAAGTGCTAGGGGGCAGCAGGGGCGGCCTTAGGCATGTGTAAACTGTGCACCTGCACAGGGCCTATACGCCAATATATATCTCTTATATATCTCTTCTGGTTCGTCCTGCTTCCACTGCAAAACCAGTCCCGCCCACACGCAGCCATCACGGCATTTCTCAATTCCTATTCGTCCACTTCCAAACCTTTCCCCAAGCTGTCAGTGGCTCCTCTTCAAAACCGGTCCCACCCCCACGCAGCCAACATGGCATTTCTCGACAAGTACGCTTTGAAGTACGCTTACAAAATAAAGCAAACTCTGCATTAGGTGAAAATTTACTTCTCCAGCTAGATTCCATGCTCAGAACCATCAACCCCTTCACTAAACCATACAAACACATGCATGAAATCGATTTGCATCTATCCCATAGGCAACTCCTGTAAACAAATTTCCACGCTCAATATGAATTCCGATCCTATGGTTTACCCACTTTTATTCCCTTATGGAGACATTGGCTGGCACAAAAGATTTACAACATGTTCCCAATAAAAGACCCGCCAAACGAATAAGGCTTACTCAATGCCAGTTTTACGCGTACAGATTAGCAATGAGGAATACATTTAGTATTTTGCATTCCAGTGGCAAACTATTCCAACAGTATGTTGTAGATGCGTATGTTAAAACAGAGGGCACGGTCTCAACTATCTCAGATTACATCAACAAGGTCTGCAGGTGGAACAATAAAAAGGACTATCAGACGCGCTGCAAGAAAACGCTGAAAATAACAACGTACGTGTAGGCAAAATGATCATATTATCGTCCACATTTCCAGGAAGTCCAAGATACATGCAACAAAACTATCAAGATGCCATGGCCATAGTACGTAAATTCAGAAAGCCTCATTTATTTATCACTTTCACATGTAATCCTGCTTGGCCGGAAATTCTACATGCTCTGTCGGATACCCAAAGACCAGAGCATAGACCTAATATTATAGTACGAGTCTTTTGGATTAAGCTGTGGGAATTACTTAGAGACATTCTAAAACAACATCTTTTTGGGGTTGTTATTGATTATATTTACGTAGTCGAATTTCAGAAGCCTTCCTTATGCGCACATGCTGTTTACTCTTCACAATAATTCTAAAAACCAATCTAGCCACGGTCAGTTGTACATAGCTTTTTCTAGGGTTAGATCTTTCAACTCATTATCTGTCGTCTCCACCAAAACACCTATTAACAAGTGCGTCTTACATGAAGTATTTATTTCTTCTTGATTTCTGAATTCCTTTCTCACTGTTTTCCGTTCCTATTCTTACACCGCCGTATGCTACAGCGGGCGTCGGCTAGTTGAATATAAAACAGAAAGAGAAAATAACGACATAGCTGACGGCAATGTGGCTGAAAAACATTGTGTTTCTTGTTAATCAGTATGCTGTATTTACTAATGTCGCTAGAGTTGGAGCAGTAAGCGATACGTAGTATTATAACGTTCTGCCGTAATGAGAATATCATGGACCGCCACTTGGTTTTGAAGTTACGGACACGCGCATATAGAAGCGTGTCATGAGCACGAAGCGGCTATGCAGTGTCCACAACGGATGTGGCCATCAGCCGTGTATAAGATACCATATTGACATTGGCGGGCGAAGGGGCCACCGATTCTTTCTCTGCCCAGGGCCGCCACGAGCCTAGAGCCTCCCCTGCTAGGCTACACTACTGGCCGGGCTGCTGAGACTGGCCACTGGGCAAAACTGACCATCACGAGTAGTAATAGCCCGTATATTTTCAAATGTTTTTGCTCTAGTTTTATGTAATTTTGTGCTAGTATTGTAACGAACAATTAGTGCAGACTACAGCTGAAGATCTGAAGTGGATGCAAGAAGTTGGTGAGTTGTTTATTAACATATTTTTGTGATTTTGAGTTTGTAAAATTAGTGTAGAGCAGGTGGCTTTTTGCACATCGGCTTATTTTACAATATGCACTTTGAAGTAAACTTAGTAAAGTAAAATTTGATTTTTGGAGGATTTGTTTTCCAACTTGAATTACTGAGCAATGAATTCAGTGAGCATTTTCGTGATTTCAGTTCACACGAACAGGCCTTTGCGATGTTCTCTTACAACGTTGAGAATGCGCCTGAGAATATCCAAATGGAATTGATTGAACTGCAGTCAGATTCTATTCTGAAGGCAAAATACAATGAAGTTGGTGTGGCAGGCTTGTATGCTTACCTGCCACCCTCGTATGTGCAGATCCGTAAGTTGGCATCGAGAGTACTGTCAATGTTCGGAAGCACTTAACTTTGTGAGAAATTGTTTTCGTTAATGAAAGGTACCAAAACCCCACATTGCTCAAGACTTACTGTCGAGCACCTTTCATCCCTCATAAAAGTTGCAGCTGCACAAGATTTCAAGCCTGATATTGACGAACTGGTTACTAACAAGAGATGCCAAGTGTCAGGACAAAAGAACATAGATCTCACACTGTAAGACTCCTATATAAGCAATGAATATAATATAATAATACTAGCAGAATACCCGCGCTTCGCAGCGGAGAAGTACTGTGTTAAAGAAGTTATGAAAAAGAAAAGGAAAAATTTTAAAAATAACGTAACTTGATTGTTAATGTAATTGTTTTGTCATTGATATGAGTGTTGTTGTCATATCTATCTATATATATATATCTATATATATATATATATAGCAAAATACCCGCGCTTGGCAGCGGAGAAGTAAAAAGAAAACATTTTAATAATAACGTAACATGATTGACAATGTAATTGTTTTGTCATTGTCATGAGTGTTGCTGGCATATATATATATATATATATATATATATATATATATATATATATATATATATATATATATAAACACACAAAGACAAACACATATATAAACATATATATACACATCATATATATATATACATATACATACATATATACATATACACATATACAAATATAGACATTTATATATAGCAAAATACCTGCGCTTCGCAGCGGAGAAGTAGTGTGTTAAAGAAGCAATGAAAAAGAAAACGAAACATTTTGAAAATAACGTAACATGATTGTCAATGTAATTGTTTTGTCACTGTTATGAGTGATGAGTGTTGCTGTCATATATATATATATATATATATACACATATCCATACATATATACATATACACATATACACATATATATACACACACACATATATACATACATATATACACATACATCCACATATATATACATATATATATATATCTACATATACACACATACATATACATACACACACATATATATAAACATATATATATAAACATATATATACATACTGTACATATCTACATATATACATACACACACACACACACACACACACACAACTATCGTATATGTTGAAGTTCTATTTAAATTTTAAAATAGAAGGAATTTTTATTTAGCCGACAGAATATTATTCCGGAATAAATCAACTCAAACCTTAAATAACTTATAATATTTTGCTCTCCATAAAAATATATCCTGTCTAAATTATACAAGTTAGAAATAAAGTAAATGTTAAAAGAACATTCAAATTTCTTTACTCTTATGTAATTTTATATAAAAAATAAACTTAAATTTTAAATATCCCAAAAGATTTTGCTCTCCATAAAAATATATCCTGTCAAAATTATACAAATTCAAATATGAACATGGTGCATAACAAAACCTGGAAACATAAATAAAATTTGTTCTTTTCAGCAATAACAAATCAAATCATTCAGTTGTCTTTGCTCTTATGTCATTTTATCAGATTTGGAAGCCTGGCATCTTTTTTTGGCAACAAGTTCGTTTATGTTTGGTGTGAGGTTCTGTGTTGTGGAGATTCTTAGGATGGACTGCAGGTGCTCATCAGTGAGGCGACTCCTGTGTGCTGTTTTGTTAGTCTTCATCACTGAGAAGAGCTTCTCACACAGATATGTGCTACCAAACATGCACAAGGTTCGAGCCGTATGTAGACGGAGCTGGAGCATTTGTGTGGGAATGGAGTGAATAAACTGTGCGGGCCGTGCAGTATCGTACTTTGCCTTCAGTGTGCCATTACACTGCAGCTCAATCACCTCCATCTGAATCTGCACAGGTGCAGTTTCCACATCGACAGCAAATGGGTTGCGAAACAACTCAAAATTCTTTTTTTTGGTAACTTCAAAGTCACCAAAGCGCCGTGCGAACTCAGTGCGCAGTGTGCTCAGTTTATGAACAAAGTGCGTATTTGGGAACACCGAAGTGTCGACTTGGTTCAACATTACTTGGCAACAGGGAAAGTTGGGCAAGTTGCACTGGTGCATTTGTGTCTCCCATAAAAGTAGCTTCACTTGAAATCACTTTGTGATTTTGCACGGGTAAAAACGTCTGCTGAAGTGTCAGATTCTTCTTTAACTCTTCTGCTTTCTGTATCTTGTGCATTGCATTCAGGTCTTTCAGGTTATCTTGATGTTTTGTCTCATAGTGCCGTCTTAGATTAAATTCTGTAATTACACCCACATTTGCTCCAGAAATGAAACACATGGGTTTACCGGCAATGTCAGTAAACATATACTCAGCCTCCCATCGGTTTTTAAAGGCTCTATGTTCAGAATCACCTTTTCTCTTCGGCATCGTGTGGGCTAGCTTCGCAATAATTTGCAGCATCATAAGCTAGACTTGATTAACGCGGTAACTGTTTGGCAAGGCAGCTGAAGCGCTGCATTATGGGATCTGTAGTTTATTGTGTTACCAGCGCTTCATATCCCCGGGCCATTAATAACAATAATACAGTATATAAAATGATCTCGCAGGCCGGATATAATTACACGCCGGGCCGGATGTGGCCCGTGGGCCTTGAGTTTGACACATATGGACTAAATAGAACTTGAAAAGATATATTTTTTCAAATGTGATCGCGCAATTCAGATAGAGTTGACGCGCACTACAGTACATCGAGCCCGCGTGCTATTGTGGTTTTGCCTGCGTGCCTCAATAAGTCATCCTCCCCTCGCTCTTACTTTTTTACCGTTCATCTAATGAATACACTGAGTATGGCTTTACCAAAACAATCATTGATCGCGAATAAAGTATCCATTATTCATAAAACTTCAATTGGTGATCTGTCTTTCTGCGTTAACCGCATATTTTTTCATACGTCTCAAACCAAGGGGATGCGAGGCTAAAATGTATCGGGAAGCGCGCGTACATACTTAGTGCATCCCCTCTCGGGAATCGAACCCCGGAAGCCGGCGCTAGAGGCGAAGGCTCTACTATTGCGCCACGGCGTGTGGTTTGTCTATTTGAGCGTAGCAGTGTAATTTGGTTTTTGTTCAGCACTCTTTGGAACTGTTGGTTTTTGTCTGCGCACTGCGTCAGTTCACGTGAGCCGCTGAATATGGTTTTATATGTCACTCGCTCGCTTCTAATTGTTTCGCTGCCTTCTTAATTACTATATAATGTATGTTTTCTTCAGCGGTTTTTGGAGCTCGTCCTGGTTTTCTTCGTACTGCGTGATTACGTGGTAGGCGTGATGATGTCACACGAAACTCCGCCCCCCACGACTTTCGCGCTCAACTCCATTACAGTAAATGGAGAAAAATAGCTTCTAGTTATGACCATTACGCGTAGAATTTCGAAATGAAACCTGCCCAACTTTTGTAAGGAAGCTGTAAGGAATGAGCCTGCCAAATTTCAGCCTTCTACCTACACGGGAAGTTGGAGAATTAGTGATGAGTCAGTGAGTGAGTGAGTGAGTGAGTGAGTCAGTGAGGGCTTTGCCTTTTATTAGTATAGATAAGGACCTAGCTAAGAGGCTAAGACTCTAATTGTACGCTGTTGTACGGAGAGTGTATGGAAATAAATTGCTTTTCTTTAAACTTTAAGTGTTACTTATTTAAAGTTTTAAGTACTGGAAAGAAAGCTACAGTAACTTTGTATAATAGTATAATAGTATTTGTTACAGTGCGGCCCGCTGACGCACGTATGGCAGTAGAAGCGGCCCAAAAATGGTAGTGAGTTTGACATGCCTGGTTTAGCAGCATATAACAGAAAAATATATCCAATTTGCTCCCATGTTTCATTAACAAGTACATATTAAAATCTGCCTCATGACCTCAAGTTTCTTTTTCCATGACATAGAACCCATTAAAAATAGGAGATTTGAATATTTCAGTAATCATCTCATCCTGCCGCAGGTTCATAACTCTTATCTGTAGACACTTTAAATGGGTGAGACGAGAAACAAAACAGTAGTTTTCCCTTATCATTTCATTTGTCTGCATTGTGGCAGCATGAAGCTTTTACAGCTCTTTCTGACACGGAAATAATACTAGAACATGGACATACTGTTCTACTCAGTCTCACTGTATTGTATGTGTAAACATGTCTGTTACCGGTGGAGCATAACCTAAACTTAGCAGGATGTTTTGTGTCGCTGTATGTATATACTTGCATATATACAGTCTATACAATGCCACATACATATAAATACTTATGTATAGATAGATAGATAGATAGATAGATAGATAGATAGATAGATAGATAGAT
>JANRMT010062791.1:58102663-58113804 GCA_026402145.1 Polypterus bichir lapradei | reverse complement strand
CCAAATTCTAAACTTAACATCACAGGATGAGGTAGCAACTGTAACCCTAGCGCCTAATGTTAAGTTAGTATATAACATAAAGTACAACTTTACACATCAAACGTTTGGTTGACAGATAGATTAAAGTCATAATTACAAAATAGACAAACTTCCCAGACTCAAAACTCTAAACTTAACATCATAGGATGAGGTAGCAACTGTAACCCCAGCGCCTAATGTTAAGCTAGTATAATGCATAAAGTATAACTTGGTACATCAAATGTTGAGTTAATTTAAGGATTAAAGTCATAAGTACAAAATAGACAAACTTTCCCCGACTCAAAATTCTAAACTTAACATCACAGGATGAGGTAGCAACTGCAACCCTAGCGCCTAATGTTAAGTTAGTATATAACATAAAGTAGAACTTTATACATCAAAGGTTTATTTGACTTAAAGATTAAAGTCATAATAGACAAACTTCCCCAACTCAAAACTCTAAAACTTAACATCATAGGATGAGGTAGCAACTGTAACCCTAGCGCCTAATGTTTAGTTAGTATAATACATAAAGTATAACTTGGTACATCAAACGTTTACTGGACCTAAAGATTAAAGTCATAATTACAAAACAGACAAACTTCCCCGACCCAAAACTCTAAACTTAACGTCACAGGATGAGGTAGCAACTGTAACCCTAGCGCCTAATGTTAAGTTAGGATACACTAAAAAAAGTATAGCTTTATGGGTCAAATGTCTGAGATAAACAAACCATCACTAACAAATATGCATATAGAAAGCTGGGAATAAAATATAGAATAGCAGGTCGATAAAGTAAAAAACTTGCTGCAACCATAGCCTTCTGACACTCCAACCTTTATCAGATATGCAGAATGAACAAGGGGAGGATTGATACAAAAATTACATGGAGGAAAGGGGGACTAAGAAAGAATATATAAAAATAGAAATCGGTTACCAGTGTTTTTTTCTTTTCCTACTTTTCTCTTCCACTTTACTTAGTTAGGAAGATATAAACAAGTACATAATAGAAAGATGACCAGAAATAGGGAGTTGCGTAAAAACTAAAAAAACAAGAGGATTGTCAGTTAAGTAAAGGTTAGCATAAGGGAGGGAGACGCTGGAATAAAAAAGGATAGGACAAAATAGGAACAGTGTTAATGGTGAAGGGGGAAATTATATAAAAGGAAATGGACCAGGGTGGACCTCAGGCACAACCATGCAGAACCACAACTGGAACCACAGCCTAATGTAAGTATCCCCGGATACCAATTGATACGTCACAAACACAAAAAGTGAATAAGATAGAAAAAGGACAGTAAAACAGAGAATATAGAGAAATTAACAGACATGTACAGAGGGAACGGGACCGAGAGTTAACTTCAAGCTCACCCGGGCAGAACAACTCTTGGAGCCACATCCAAGTACATAAAAGTTTAATTGGATAAGTAAGGAAAACAACATAAACAGATAGGGGGAAAGGAATGAGCAAACAGGAAAGGGATAGGACCAGGGATGAACCCAAGCCCATGCAGGCTGTGAGCAAAATTCCAAGGAATATGAAACAGATAGGAAAGACAAATATAAGGCAAATGTAGGAGGAACTAGACAAATATAAAATAAACTAGACATAGGGATAAGAGGGGAAGCACGTACAAAGGGAAAAGGACCGGGGATGAACTCAGGCCCATCAAGGCAAAACATCTTCTGGAACCACAGCTGAGGGACCAGGGATGAACTCAAGCCCATCAAGGCAGAACATCTCTTGGAACCATAGCATAGAGACCAGGGATGAACTCAAGCCCATCAAAGCAGAACATCCTGTGGAGCCACAGCAGAGTACGAGTTAACCCTCTGACATAACAAAAAAAGAAAAAGAAAAAGAAACAGATAGGGAAACAAACAGACAAACAAAGGAAAGAACACAGTCAAAAAAATAGGATAAGACTTAACTTGGATAGGGGACACCATGTAGGATGATACATAGATAATCAATAGAAAAACACAGGGAGGGGGCAAGGTATTAGCCCAAAACAAATTGGTATAAGATGGCCAGTGCTTCCTGAAACCCCATAAGCAGAGAGAAGCACAAAGCTCATTATTGGAGCAGTGTAACCAAAACTCATGGGGATTCTGTTTTTCCTAACCTAACCCTAACCCTAATGGAGCCACACCCGGACTGTGAGCAAAATTCCAAGGAATATGAAACAGATAGGAAAGACAAATATAAGGCAAATGTAGGAGGAACTAGACAAATATAAGATGAACTAGACATAGGGATAAGAGGGGAAGCACGTACGAAGGGAAAAGGACCAGGGATGAACTCAGGCCCATCAAGGCAGAACATCTTCTGGAACCACAGCTGAGGGACCAGGGATGAACTCAAGCCCATCAAGGCAGAACATCTTTTGGAACCATAGCATAGGGACCAGGGATGAACTCAAGCCCATCAAGGCAGAACATCCTGTGGAGCCACAGCAGAGTACGAGCTGACCCTCTGACATAACAAAAACAAGAAAAAGGAACAAATAGGGAAATAAACAGACAAACAAAGGAAAGAACACAGTCAAAAAAATAGGATAAGACTTACTTGGATGGGGGGCACCATGTAGGATGATACATAGATAATCAATAGAAAAACACAGGGAGGGGGGCAAGGTATTAGCCCAAAACAAATTGGTATAAGATGGCCAGTGCTTCCTGAAACCCCATAAGCAGAGAGAAGCACAAAGCTCATTATTGGAGCAGTGTAATCAAAACTCATGGGGATTCTGTTTTCCCTAACCTAACCCTAACCATAGTTACTTTTTTCCTGTGCTATCCAAGTCATTTGTGTCCAACCATAGGATAAGTGTCTTAGAAAGACAAAACAACCTGAAGAGATCTGGGTGCTCTTCGAAATGAAATTGTTCAACCAAACTAATATTAATAAAATCATAAATATTAATATAAAATACATTTGTATTACTTAAACTAGTATTAGTGTAGTCTTACTGATGACATAGTGCCTATCTCAACCTCAGGCTAACAATTGATTTTGGTTTCCTATATACAGTATAACTTCAAGCATTGCTAAAGAAAGTACCCCATAACTCCTCTGTGTCTGGGGTTCCATTAAATTTATAAAAGGTCTAGCAGTACACAAACTCATTGACCATTACATAATTGCATATCAATAGTCAATAGTTCTTAAGCAGAGCATCATTACCCCATAGTGATTACATGTATCTTTTTTTGACAAATTTAATTTGAAATTTGCACTGTACAACGTACAGTGCCCAAAAGGAGGCCCCTGAAATGGGATATTTGTTCATGTTACTCTTATCCCTGTCTTTCTGAAGCATAAAAAAATCTGGATCATCACTGTCAACCTTTCCTTAATCTTATAAGTTGGCTTTTTATTTTTAATGTCTGAAGTTCTGGTCTTTAGAACTGTTTATTAGAAAGGAAAGCTGTTCCTTCTAAATAGTATGTTGCTGTTCAGGCTAATTTCAACATTTACCTAAGATAACCTGACCACTGCACTATAAAGTTTAAATCATTCCAGAACAAATAGATTATTTGGTAAAAATATGTCACTATCAGTCAAGGGACTGATGTAGAAAAATTGAGAAAATTAACATAATATGGTCTACCAGTTATTAAAACACGGTGAATATTTTGTAACCCTTTTTCTGTCTTTATGTAAAATAGGATAAAAGACCAATAGAAACATTCTGTTCTGAATGTTATAAGATTAAGATATCTGGTGAATGGCACCTACCACACGAAACCTGGACTCATGATCAACCTCCATCACTGCATACACTGTTCATCCACTTAAACAACTGATGATGAATGTCAGTTTAAATATACTTGTTCAGTAATAAATGTTATATACTAATCACTTCTAATTTAGTTTTATGACTTTGTGAAGCATTCACCCACGCACTTATAATTTGAGGCCTCAGGGGCTGGAGCCTACATGGGTAGTATTGAGCACAACATTGGAGAAACGCAGGAAGGCAAACCAAACAGAAAAATGCATCCAAACACCCATGCAAATGCTGCACCAGCAGTTTTGAAGTCAATCCCCTGGAGCCAGGAGACAGCAGTTCTGTGCCACTTTGTGACCCCAGATGTCTATTATGCTAACTGAATTTGGTTTGACTATCCTGTGGATTTTGAAAGTCTTGTGTCCAAATGAGTACTTCTCATTATGAAACAAGCTGATGCATTGCACTGGATATTGAGCAAAGCCACACAATAGCACATAACACAAGTAGCAAGGGAAATAAAGAATCAGAATATTAAGAGCCACAGACAAAACAGAAAAATATCACTGGAGACTATAAAATGTAAAAGTTACTCTAAAAGGTGACAAGAAAAGGAAAGAGAAAGCAAATGATTCAGATATTAAGTCCTACTAATTATAATTAAATATCTTTTAAATCTGTAGTCTCTCCTAAAAGCAATACACAGAGGATACACTAACACTTGTACCTTCTACTTCACCCTAGGCCCATCTAGGGTCTTCACTTGACCTAGCAACATGTTTTTGGAATGGGGGAAGAAACTGAAATTGCACTTCAAAGCCAAGGCCAGACAAAGGGCACCTCAGTTGGGATGAGAAGTACAACCGTGCCACTGTGTCTCTCCAGACATATGTTACAATAGCCAATATTTTATATATAAAGGTACAAGTTTACACACACACATCATGGCCAGGCAGCTTAAAGCATGTAGGATGTACAGCAAAAAAAACTATAGACCCAAATCCTTGGTTTTCCATCGCAAAAGGTTCTGGTGAGCTTGTTATGGTGTGGGGTACATTTTTCTGCCATGGTTTAAGTCCACATATTCTTGAAGAGACTTAATTAAATGTCAGTAATTACTTAACAATCATTAATGCTATTGATGAAACCTTTATATCCTAATATTAATAGAATGTTAAAGAAGCACATTAATCATTACCTATTACGATACTTTCTATACTAATGTCCACTGCCTTCATTTTTGCATTATACAACATGAATTGCTTTGTATCAGTCCCGCTTTAAACTGCTACTTTCATCTAACTTTTAAGTGATCATGCCATTTAAAAGAAAGTTTTTTGTGGGATGTATTTTGTATTACTAACGTGAGGTTCTTGCTTTGTTCTGATCTTTACATAATACCTTGAGAAAAGAAAAGTGCTTGATGAGTGACAAGTAAGTAGATTGCAAGTAAATCTCAATCTGTCATTAAAAACTGACCCTGGTCCCTCTTTGTCCTGGTCTAAAACTGTATGCCTCATAGTAGTTTTGAGCGAAAAGTACCTAGTCATCCATTAACACTTCTCAGGCATGTTACACAGCTTTTTTTTAAGCAGTTGGAATACAGGCATGTTAAAGCAACTTGCTCAACATCATAGAGCGAGTAAGTTGTTGGGAACAAGGTAGCAATGGTTTTGTTGTGGAGTCCACTTTCATAGTCACTACACTTTCAGACAACTGTTTATGACTGTGGCAGTTATATGTGAAATTATAGGAGAGGCCAATGTCTGAGACAAAATTATAATGCTGATGCTAAGTCCATCTACTCTTAGGAATATTGTAGATATTTAATTATTGAATTCTGAAAAACAATAACATCAAGATGCTAATTTTACCACATATTGTAATATGTGTATAATTGTATATGACAAATAAAATTTGATTTGATTTCTAAACATTTTACATAAGACATTATTGTAAATAAACTTTATATAAACTTTGTCTTTCACCTGGTAGTCAACTTTGCTATGCGAGTGAGGTTGGGAGCATGCACTGATGCAGCACGTTGCTGCACCTACCACATGACGAACCAACTCAGGATCCCAATTTTAGGGCCCGAGTGCAGCTGAACAACGGATGACACCTCAACACCACACTAGTTCGAAGGGAGTGGAACAGTGTGAAGTTTTTTACAGTGTCTGGAGTGCCAATCCTGCCACCAACTCCAGAGTTCTCTCTGCACATTGGAGGACCTCGTTTGAGAGCTGGATGCAGGTTAACATCACACCCAGGACGGAACAGTTGCAGGTTAAGGGCCTCGCTCAAGGGCCCAATGAAGTGAAACCACTTCTGGTATTTATGGGATTCAATTACCAGCAGAGATCCCTAGCCTCAGAGCCACCACTCTGCCCATTGTTGTGCATTATGGAAAAATTGTAAGAAATAGCTCTGCATAGTTCACTTATGTGTAAAGGCATATAAAGTCTATTTAGATAGATAGATAGAGTGATGGACGGCCGGGATACCCAAAGAATGGAAGGATGGGGGAAGGCAGCTGTCTCCCCCAAGACACTAGATGGTGGATTCCCTGAGCATAGCGGTGCCCCAGATTCCCACAGGGCACCATGGGATCTGGACTTCGGCTTCACAGCCCTGCTGGGTACCGTGGGTGCCACCAGGAGACGCTGCAGGGAGACCTGGGAGTTTCTACTTTCTGCATAGCCTGGAGCTGAAGAAAATGCAGGTTCTCCATTTGACCCAGAAGTGTTGGCAATTCACGAGGACGGAAGGGCAGAAGCACTTCTGGGTCAAGGGCTATATAAAGGACTGCTGTAAACCCAGCAAGCAAGCCGGAGTTGGGAGCCCGAAGACAGAGCTTGCTGGGAGGTGTGGAGGAGAGAAGTGCGTGTGATTATTGTATGGTTATTGACTTTATTTACTTGCCTGTGTATGGTGGTTGTGGTGCTTAGAGGCCATATTTATAAAAGAAAGGAATTAAAACACCTTTTAGTACTTTTACCTGGCATCCTGGACATTTGTCTGTCAGTTTAGAGGAGCGACAGTGCCCTCTAGTGTCACGATAGATAGAACTATATTTGTCCCTGGGGGAAATTTGGCTTTTTATACAGTAGAAATTCAGGAATGTACTGTCATGTTTTACTTTTTATCAAATTAAATTTCTTTCTTTATTTATTTGCCTGATCAGGAAAAGTGACAGAACAAAATAGTCTTACATGTCAAAGTAAGCTGTGTACTCACATGTGTTAAGTGCAGTACTGTATACCTGTATATCTATCCATCCATCCATTTTCCAACCCGCTGAATCTGAACACAGGGTCACGGGGGTCTGCTGGAGCCAATCCCAGCCAACACAAGGCACAAGGCAGGAATCCAATCCCGGGCAGGGTGCCAACCCACTGCAGGACACACACAAACACACCCACACACCAAGCACACACTAGGGCCAATTTAGAATCGCCAATCCACCCAACCTGCATGTCTTTGGACTGTGGGAGGAAACCCACGCAGACACGGGAAGAATATGCAAACTCCACGCAGGGAGGAACCAAACCCGGGTCTCCTAACTGCGAGGCAGCGGTGCTACCACTGCGCCACCGTGCCGCCACCTGGATATATACAACTTGATTTTAAATGCAAATAACTTGACACCAGTACAAACTGGTATAATCAGATCTGTTTGATGGTTGTCTAGTCAAGTCACAGACCACAGTTGAGTGTCCACCACTTGAGTGGTAGATTATGGATCACAACAACACAGCTCCTTGTTGGTTTTGATGCTCTCAAAAAAAGAGGCAGTCAGATGTATATTGAAGCCTTTAGGTGAATTTCTGTGTTCATAAGAATTACCTGTGAATGTTTAAAATTTTTTTTGTCTGGCACCTTCTGACTCGTTGGTACAAGAAAACCCCTATATATTATATGCCATATGACTTGTGTTAATGTCACATTATGCAAGACATTATGCTTTTTGGAATTCTCCCCTATTCTTTGTCCTCTAGACCAAAAAATCCCTCATTTATAGGCCATTTTTGGACCTTGTGTAGGAAACTATGCCCTTATGATAATGAGTAAACCAATGGGTGTCTTCAGCAAAAATGATCAGAAGGAATTGTTGCTGTGAATGCCAATCAACTGACCCCAGGGGTTGACCCCCTATTGGATTACGAGGGATCAAAGATACTCCTTTTCACAAAACTTTGAAAAAATTGGGATCTGTAGCATGTGGAGTTTTGTATTATGCTATTCTGAGGTTGCTGGGCACAAATATGATAATATTTTTAATATTTGATTCTTTAATTTTGGTCCTATCCCTCTAAGACCATATCCCAGATGGTTAAAAATAATAAATTTCAAACATAATAATAACACATTTTATTTATATAGTGCCTTTTCCATGCTCAAGGCACTTCAGAGTCTCAGAAAACAGCAGGTATGTGTAACATTGGTTATAAATATTTTCTGCATAGAACACTAAAACAGATGAATACAGGATATAACAAAGCATTAAACAGAATAAAAGACAACAAACCAGAATAAAATACTAAATTCAATACAAGAAGAAAAGCCTGAACAAATAATATAATTTGTGATATAGCACACACACACACACACACACACACACACACACACACACACACACACATTACCCTGAGCATCTGGACAGAGAGGTAAACTGAAAAAAGGGGCAGTGAGTTAGGTTAAGTTAGAAGTCTTCCTGAACAGATGAGTTTTAAGTTGTATTTTAAAAGAATGAATTGAGTCATCTGATCTCATTAATTTCAGGAGGTCATTCCAAAGTCTGGGCACTGTACAGCTGAAAGCCCTGTCACCCAGAGAGTGCAGGTTAGTGTGGGGCACAATAAGATTGCCAGAATCAGATAAACTGAGTGGGCAAACAGGAGCACAGCGATGAAGAAGGTCATTTAAAGCTTTGTAGGTTATTGATAGAATTTTACACCCAATCCCATAAGATACAGGGAGCCAGTGAAGGCAACACAGGATGAGTTTTATGTGTTCGCTGTTTCTGGTCCATGGCAGCAGAGTTTTGAATCAACTGGAGATGTGATATAAGATTTGAAGGGGCATTTACCAGTAGGGAGTTACAATAATTGATACAGGATGTGATAAAAGCATGGACAACTTTCTCAGCATTAGAAATGGAGAGAAAAGAGCCAACACAGGATATGTTACAGAGGTGAAAGTAAGATGGTTTCTTAATGTGGTTTATGTGGGTGGAATAAGAAAATGGGAAATCAAAAATTACACCAAGATTCCTTGCATCAGAAGGAGATCTAAAGGTCTGATGAGATCCCTGTCAAGAGTGACTGAAAAGGAGCTCATTTTCTTAAACTGCACTTTTTGCAGGATTTCAGTTTTGTTACAGTTAAATTTTGCCTAATCTTGCCTATCAGTAACATAAGAATTAAGCCACTGAAGGGCAGTACCAGAGATACCCTGAATGTCTTCCATTCTGGACAGTAAAATGTTATGTTTGATGGTGTCAAATGCTGTATTGAGGTCTAACAGAATTAATATGTTGGTTTGTCCAGAGTCTGCTGCCATAACCAAATCATTAACTACCTGAAGCACAGCAGTTTCACAGTTGTGCTGCGCTCTAAAACGAGACTGAAAGGATTCCTCAATTTATTAAAAGTCTAGTGTAGATTTAATAGGGGAAGACAGAAATAGATTAGAAATTGATCCAGCAAGGATAAAGGGAACATTTTTTAAGGTTTCTGAAAGAAATTTGATGTTTAAAGGTAAGAGCAGGGAGAAGTAAAGAGAGACCAAAATCACTGCTTTAAGTGCTGCCAACAGATAAGCCAGATGTGCAGAGTGGGTAGGAAAATCAACATGTTGCACCAAGTCAAAACAATCTAGCAAGGACAGGAATTCATTCCTCAGTTTACATGTAGTAATATAAATATGGATATTGAAATCGCCAAGAAGAATGACTCTCTGGGAAAGGCAACTTACGTGGGTTAATAATTCAGTCAGACCAGATAAGAAAGACCCATTGTATTTTGGGGAATGATAGAGAACAAGTAAGAGTTTAAGAGTTATTAGTTTAAGAGCCAGACAATGAACCATCAGTTAGGATTCTTTTGATATTTAACTTAGATCGAACAATTACTGCGACCCCTCTGCCTTATCTTGAGCTGCAAGCCTCTGTGAAGTAAACGTATCCAGATGGTGTCGCCTCCATAAGAGATATAAATTTGTTTGGTTTTTGCCAAGTTTCTGTTAAGCATATGTGGCCACCAGGGGGCTCTCCAGCTTCCCAAACACCTTTTACAAAGGATCAGACACAAGTACAAAACCACAAAGAGTTTTTATTGGTGTAAATGCTTCCCATAAGTGCTTCCAATAGCACCAATGCACAAGTACAGTTAGAATGAGCATATAGCAATGCTTTGCAACTCTCTCTGTCTTCTCTTAGCTCTCTGTCACTGTCTCCCCCACTCCTCTCAGCAAATGTTGTCCTCCTTCCTCCCGACTCTGGCTCCTCAAGCTATGGCAGGCAGTACTTCCAGTGTCCCCAAAGCTTGGCCCAGGAACACTTCTGGGTAAGACTGGAGCCCCACAAAGTAGGTCTGCCCAGTATCTGCAGCACCCCCTGGTGGAACCCAAAGAGACCATCAGCAATGCCACGACCAAAGGGGGCTGCCATCTAGTGCCTTGAGACAAAACCATGTGCAAATTATCTCCGCATGTCTTTCCAGGCTGTGGGCATCCTGGCCAGCGCCCTTTTACACATAGCATAACAAGGTTGGAGTCTGTAATGAATTCTGCTAGTACCAATGCATTGCCATTAAGAGATCTTGTGTTAAACAATACAATATTAGCTAATGAGGGTTAATTGTGCACAGATCCATAAGAGAAGGACACCTAACAAAACCTGAGAAGTTTATTTTAGTGTATTGCAAATTTTGGCACACTGACACTCTTATTTCCAAAGCCATGAGTAGGACAGCATGTGCATGAACAAACCTAACCTCCGATGTAAATATTTTGGGTGCTGCACAATACCATTGTCTTTTTGGACATTCCAGTCTTGACTGTTTGCTTTGTTCAATGTGCAGGAGTTTACCACATGAGTAGTTCAGCATAGCAGAAAGCCAATACTTATCTGACAGTAGTAGAAGACACTTTTGCAGAGCAGCACAAAGGAGAAGGTGAGACAGGCAGGATGGGGTGGCACAAATGACCGGAGATAGCAACATAGCAAGAATCCAACAGAAGAACAGTCTGATGTCACTGGACGATTGATCCATTAAAAAAAGAGGAGATATTATAAAATATAAAAACAACATTTATTACAATTATTTAGATAGATAGATAGATAGATAGATAGATAGATAGATAGATAGATAGATAGATAGATAGATA
>JANRMT010062791.1:57952214-58090685 GCA_026402145.1 Polypterus bichir lapradei | reverse complement strand
ATATATATATACCCGCGTATCGCAGCGGAGACGTAGTGTGTTAAAGAAGCTATGAAAAAGATTCGTTTCTTACTGCATCAATAAACAGCTCGTCTTCTTCTTTATCTGAGACCTGACACACTGCATGCACGGGTTGTTTTTTTTTAACACTGTCTTCCTTTAGCGGGACATTCACTTTTTCCACCGTGTGCTTTGTTTCTGCAGTAGCTGCAGTTATGAATAATATGTTTGTATGTATCAGACGCTTCATATTGTTTTGCTGCCTTTTCAATTGTGTAATTCGGCTTTTGTTCAGCACTCTTCGGAACTGTTGCTTTTTGTCTGTGCACTGCGTCAGTTCACGTGAGCCGCTCGCTGTACATGCATCGAAGGTTCCCAGCTGTGCTGCTGCCATGTCGGGCTATGTCCATGGCTGTATCTAATGCTACCGAAGTCCCGGTACTTAAAACTTTCTCTCGCAGTTTCGCTGTGTTTGTGCCAAACACCACCCTGACCATCTCATCTTCCTCTGCATAAGCACAGTCCTTCACCCGTGAATATTTACCCATGGCAGTTTGCTATTTGATTGCCGCTGACGGACGGCCTTATATGGGTAGGCACTAAATTACAAACGCCAGCGGCAGCCTGTCTATGAACTTAATTTAAAGTGTAGGTTTACACTGTGCTTTGTTTCCGAAGTAGCAGAACTCATGAATATGGTTGTATATGTCACTCGCTCGCTTCTTATTGTTTCGCTGCCTTCTCAATTATATAATGCATGTTTTCTTCAGCGCTTTTTGGGCCTCTTCCTGGTTTTCTACGTACTGCGTGATTACGTGGGAGGCGTGATGATGTCAGACGAAACTCCGCCCCCACGGGTTTCAAGCTCATCTCCATTACAGTAAATGGAGAAAAACAGCTTCCAGTTATGACCATTACGCGTAGAATTTCGAAATGAAACCTGCCCAACTTTTGTAAGGAAGCTGTAAGGAATAAGCCTGCCAAATTTCAGCCTTCTACCTACACAGGAAGTTGGAGAATTAGTGATGAGTCAGTCAGTCAGTCAGTCAGTCAGTCAGTCAGTCAGTGAGGGCTTTGCCTTTTATTAGTATAGATTAACAATCGACCCATGGAATGTTTTCACAGCATAAAGTCCTTCACTTTCATTATGTACGATTTGCCATGGTTCCATGACTTTACGGGCATTTGTACTTAACAACAACAATATTAATAATAGAATTGTAATTACAATATTATTGCTTTGGTCAGCATTTATCTGGGCTAGATGTATGACTTTTAGATATGACTATTTCTTGACATCTTTTTCTTTAGGGATGTTCTCCCTTTTAACTGGTACAGAGTTCACTGTGTACATTTCTGTTAAATCAAAAAATGTATTTTGCTATATCCAACTGACTTGTAACTTCGTTAAGACTGTACACTTTACTAATTTCTGTCTATTTACTTTGTCCCTTTCTACAGTGCTGATGTACAGTGGTGCTTGAAAGTTTGTGAACTCTTTAGAATTTTCTATATTTCTGGATAAATATGACCTAAAACATCACCAGATTTTCACTCAAGTTCTAAAAGTAGATAAAGAGAAACCAGTTAAACAAATGAGACAAAAATATTATACTTGGTCATTTATTTATTGAAGAAAATGATTGAATATTACATATTTGTGAGTGGCAAAAGTATTAGGATTAGCAGTTAGTTTGAAGGTGAAATTAGAGTCAGGTGTTTTCAATCAATGGGATGACAATCAGGTGTGAGTGGGCACCCTGTGTTATTTAAAGAACAGGGATCTATCAAAGTCTGCTCTTCACAACACATGTTTGTGGAAGTGTATCATGGCACGAACAAAGGAGATTTCTGAGGACCTCAGAAAAAGAGTTGTTGATGCTCATCAGGCTGGAAAAGGTTACAAAATCATCTCTAAAGAGTTTGGACTCCACCAATCCACAGTCAGACAGATTGTGTACAAAGGGAGGAAATTCCATCTGTGAAACATGGTGGTGGTAGTATCATGGTTTAGGCCCGTTTTGCTGCAACTGGGCCAGGACGGCTTGCCTTCATTGATGGAACAATGAATTCTGAATTATATCAGACAATTCTAAAGGAAAATGTCAGGACATCTGTCCATGAACTGAATCTCAAGAGAAGATGGGTCATGCAGCAAGACAACGACCATAAGCACACAAGTCGTTCTACCAAAGAATGGTTAAAGAAGAATAAAGTTAATGTTTTGGAATGGCCAAGTCAAAGTCCTGACCTTAATCCAATCGAAATGTTGTGGAAGGACCTGAAGTGAGCAGTTAATGTGAGGAAACCCACCAACATCCCAGAGTTGAAGCTGTTCTGTACAGAGGAATGGGCTAAAATTCCTCCATGCTGGTGTGCAGGAATGATCAAAAGTTACCGGAAACATTTAGTTGCAGTTATTGCTGCAAAGGAGGGTCACACCAGCTACTGAAAGCAAAGGTTCACATACTTTTGCCACTAACAAATATGTAATATTCGATCATTTTCCTTAATAAATAAATGACCAAGTATAATATTTTTGTCTCATTTGTTTAACTGGTTTCTCTTTATCTACTTTTAGGACTTAAGTGAAACTCTGATGATGTTTTAGGTTTAGGTTACACATAACATTAGGTTATATTTATGCAGAAATATAGAAAATTCTAAAGGGTTCACAAACTTTCAAGCACCACTGTAGATGTGAGACTTTCTTCCAGAAAGATTTAACTGCTCTTGCAAACTTTCTGTGCAAAACGTAGCTGAGCTGCCAGAGTCTTTTAGAGCATACATTTCTACACATTTTTCACTCGTTTCAGACTTAACTTTAACTGGAGTCACAGCTAAGACACACTCTTTACTGACCCCGGTATCAGAACAAGTCTCTATCATTTCCACAGAAATATAAGTAGAAGAAATGTTCTTTTCTTCTGACAGCGTTCTCCTCTTTAGGAGCTATGGCTTTATCATTGGTGCCTTTTTCCTCATTCATATGCAGAATTAATGGATGTAACTGAGTGCACATTTGGCATTGAATCTTTTATTCACAGTCTTTACTAAAATGTCCTTGTTTAAGGCACTTAAAGCATAAGTCTTTAGATTTCAAAAAGTCAATTTTACTTTCATAAGTTAATGTTTGAATTGCACTGCATTAATTAAGATCATGATTTTCATTGCAAAAAAGATAGTGCTTACCACTTGTACGTCCAGTCATCTCCGGTTTTTCGACTTAAGTGTCTGTATCCATTTTTTCGCCTGTAGCAGAAAAGTTTGTAGCAAAACTGCTTTCTCTCAGGATGCCTTTCAAAGGATACTTCTCTTGATCAGTTTTGTCCTTTTCCTTCTTGAAGGTATGGCTTTGTGGGGCTGAACACAAAGGATCGTACGTACACAGGATCCAAAGCTGATGTTGTCTGTTTGTTCATAAAGTTCACTGGATCGGCAAGAAGGGCTTGCCTGCTTTCTCAATACTATGAACTTTGCATTGCCACGGTGCTGGTAGGTCTTGAGGAAGTTTGGAGACTTTAGTATGAAGGTTATCATTACTTTCAAATTGTTGTCTGCTTTGTAAGTTGGGCATAATGTTTGTACATCCACCAAGAAAGTTTGCATAATTGCTCTGACCTTTTCCATCGTTTGGCTTTATTTGCAGCCGCCCTTTGTCTTTTCTCATATATGCATCTGCTTTCTGTAGCTGGTTTCCATAAAGACTTTAGAGCTTCATTCTGGCTTTTTGATAGCCTTCTAACGGTGACAAGTATTTACAGTTTTTAACAATCTTGTGAGGTGAACCTTTAGTAAACTATGCCAATAAGTCCAATCTCACGGATTCTCTGTCACATCATCGATATCTCAGTCAAATGCTCTAATAAAATCCACATATTTCAAGGGATCAAATATTGGGATTTTACTGTATGGCACATAAGGCGCTTGAGTCTTATACTGTTGTTCTTTCTTTTGATCGTAACGCTTATCATAAAGTGGTTGTTGAAGCGGTGCAGGTGCTTTATTCTGTTGATCATAAAGTGGTTGCTGAGGATTGTTTTTATTTCTGTTGTTACGTCGAGAGTCACGAATACTTGCTTCTTGTGACTTTTTCCTTCTCACATCTGGTTTCGGAGGCACATTATAAGGATCCAGTCTATTTGGGCTGCGATTGCACCCTTTAAGCGCTCTCAATTTTGCATTAGATTTTGTGATAGCTGCTTCCAATGCCAATTGTTCTCTTTTAGCCTTTAACTGTATTTCTTCAAGTTCTCTTTTGGCTTTCAACTGTATTTCTTCAAATTCTCTTTTAGATTTCATTTGTATTTCCTCAGCTTTTTGCTGTGCTTCCCACTGTGCTGCTTCTGTATCTAGAGCCTGTTGCTTTCTTTGTTTCTCTGCTTTAGCCAACAGCACAGCATGTGCTGCCTCTTGAGATCTGATGACACTACTTGAAGTAGCCGCTGAACTTGCGCGACTTTTATATTTTGCGGGGATTTGGGAGTCTTTAACTGTAGGAGAAATGTCATCTTTCGTTCTGTAATCCTTAAATTGGTAACCGGAAAAATCAGGTTGTTGATCGAGGCTTTTATTTTGGTATCCTTCCATAATCCAATCCAATGTATATCCCAAAAACTTACGTATAGTTTTCATTCTAGCATAAGATGGCCATCCGTCCCCGTTTTCGGACAACTGTCCCCACTCAGAAACATGTCCCCATTTTGTCCCCGGTTTAAGATTTCGTCCCCGGTTTCAGCTGGTTCACTTTTTTGAATGTATCTCATCACCAGGATAATTTGAATTTGGCGCACATGCGCGGTGTTTTGACGGAGGTTATGCTTTACAGCATCCTGCAACTTTGGCAAGAAATCACGTGATAAGCTTTCGCTTTGTATGTACGCTCCTCTAGCCCCACCAATCCCCCCCGCCCATGTCCCCAGGTTGGCCCAAAAAATTCTGGTCACGTTATCTAGCATCAAAATCTTTTTGTAACATTTTCCGTGTATCTTCGGTGTTCTGGATGGATAAAAGTTTATTACTTAACTTGTTATATTCCATTCTCAAGCTGGCGATTCTTGATAATTAATTCTACTTTTTCACAGTTAAATTCATATTGTTGTAAATCCTTTACGTACGTCATCATATTGGATAATTATTTGTATTTGTAATCCATTTCTGGCTGAAGTTTAGTTGTCACTGAATTGAACGGCTTTCTGTCATCATGGAGATGGTCCTTTGTGACGTCATGGTCAACATGACTTTCATTCAAACCACGCCGATGTTCGTTCTGCGTATATTTATTCTTGAGGGTCCCACAAGGCACTGTACTCCTTTGTAATTTATACAGTCTCGCGAGGAGTGTTAGCAATTCTCAAATATGTCTTACTCCGATCAAAGGCAAAGATTAAAGTTACCTGTTCAGTCTTGTTCGAGTTGTCGTTGCTTTCTTTTGTCGCAGTCTGATCTCAGGCGTAGAACACGCAGGCTTGCTTTTTGTTTATAATTTAAAGGAATTTTCAAGCTTTCAGTCCTTGGCAGGTTTCAATCTTTAGGCAGGTTTTAAACTTTAGTGTAGCTGCCAAAGCATAAGGCAAAGTCAAGCACGGGTAAAATGCGTGTCGAAAGAAATCTCTCAGTCCAAAAGTTTGTTTTAAAAATATTTAGTGAAAGTTAAAAGCAAATAATCCATACAAGAATAAAAGAAAAAATAGTTACACACTTAGAATAAAAGGCAAAAAAAAAGAAAATTGTATCTTCTCTAAACTTAGCTTTTCTTGAGAAACTTTACTTACTTCTGCACTTAAAAGTTCCTTACTTCTTCTTTCTATACTTAAAGGTTCCTAATTTCTTCTTCTGTACGCCTTAAGCGTACGGCTCAACACTTAAATATGTGATGTTTTACAATTTACTTTACACACTCAAAAAACCCGTAGGCGCGGGCACTGTGAAACTGCACCAATGCTGACAACTGATAATTCAAACTTAAAACACACACATTTGCTTTGGCAGATGTTAAACCACTGAACACACCATTAGAAGAGTTAAACTCAACAAAAGCTATGTAATCAAAATCACGACGGACTGACAAAACGATGAGCAGAATTTTCCCACGAAGAAATAAGCACATGGTGAGAAATAATGTGCAATAATGTTTACACATTTAAGGTAGGGTAAAACGTTTGATAATAATTTCTCAATTACATATACAGTACAGTCTAAATATAATTTCAATTATGATACAAAAGCCTACTGTGAATTGCAATTTTACCACTGAATTATTTACTCTTACTTTTATACAAATAATAAAAATGAAAAAAGAAAAAGTGGCAAAATAAAACTGGCAAAGCAAAACATACTGTGTAATACAGGGATAAACACCATATGCAAAAGGAGAGAAAATAGAAAATTATGTAACTAAAATGGTCACTGAGGCAGTCAACACCAAACTGCCCCACATTCTCATTACTAAGCTCCATGACCTGGGATTCAACACTTTCCTCTGCTGCTGGATCCTGAATTTTCTCATCGGGAGATCACAGATGGCGAGGGTGGGCAGTATAATTTCAAACAACCTCATTCTCAACCTAGAGCCACCAGAGGGGTGTGTCCTTTGTCATTTTCTATATATACAGCTTTAACTCCATTGTGAAGTTTGTGGACAACACATTGGTGATGGGCTGCATATCAACGGAGGACGACAGCTACTACCTGGATGAAGTGGTCAGCCTCATGCAGTGGTGCCAGGCCAGTTATTTAAACCTGTCAGCAAAACCAAGGAGATTGTTGTGGACTTTAGAAGGGTTTGACAGAGAAATTACACCCCCCTCAACATCACCTGTAGAGATTAAGTACCTCAGGGTTCATATTTCTGAGGACTTGACACAGATCACACGAACAAACAGATACTTTACCATCTTAGTTAATTGAGGACGTTTAGATCTCACCTCCTACCCACATTCAAAAGGCTTTTTACCGTGAAGCCATTGAGACCATCCTCATTAGGTGCATTACTGCCTGGTATGGGATCTACACTGTCCAGGTGCAGAAATCTCTATAGAGGATTGTGCGCCTAGCTGAGCACACCATTGGGACTTGACCTCCTGCAAGATTACAGATTATCTTCATCAGGGTGTGTTTGGCCAGGGCTCTCAGGACATCCAGGGATGTCAGTCATCCTTCACATAAACTGTTTAAGCTGTTGAAGACAGGAAGATGACTTTGCAGCCTAAATACTTGGACTGAAACATTTTGTAGGAGCTTCTACCCACATGCCATCAGACTGTTAAACAGAGACACCATTATTAGATTTTTCTTTTTTCTTCTTTCGATTTACTCTATTTTTGTATGGGTTAGTATTAGCTTTTTCTTTTAGGCACGGTCTGGGATCGACCAGAAAAATCATTTCATTGCATTTTACACTATTGTATGATTTTTTATGTGAGGACATTTTGAATTTAACTGAATTGAATTGCATTGAAATTAAGCTGGATATTTCTGGATTTGTAAACTTCTAACTCTGGGGGGGATGTATCCCGAAGCTCTTCAAAATCAGCAAGCACATCATTATAATGCACAAAACATAAAGCTAATAACATTTTAACATGACCTTAAACATTTTTGCCACTTTTTTGAAATGTAGACCAAACTAAATTCTTGTTTTTTCCTTCCACAGTAATTGTTTGAGATACAAAAAGCAGCCCCCTAACTGTGCCACTGGGAAGGTGGTTGGTTTTGCATTCTGGAAAGCCTGTATTGTTAATAAATGGCATTAAAGTCAAGGTGGCATGTTGAATGTGAATGAATTTGTTGTAGCTTCTTTTCCTTGTGTGCAATTGTTACTTTGTGCTTCCTTAGCATCCTTAGTTACGTCACCCAAAATCTCAGTCCACTGCTGTGCAGGAAAGCTGACACATTTTACCTTTTTCACCTAACCATAATTTGTGTTCATTTAATTTGTATTACGTAAAACTTGTGCATAGATGATGCATATATATATAATAAAGGTGTTTTATAAAGGGACAACCACGTCAGGATTGAGAGGCCTAGGTGTCGATTGTGGACCGTAAGTAAAAGCATATTTGTTTTACTCAAGACAAGAATTGACATTTTAAAAAATGCTTAGCAGACATATTTTATTCTAGCAAAATAGCACCACCATGAGAAACTGCAAAGATTGTAACTGCAGGAGACAATAGTCCCACCACGCAGTGCGACCAAAGACAAGACACAGAGTAAATCATCTTGATCAAGAAACAGGAAATGCACTCATCTTTTTTTCCATGTGTGCCAGTGAAATCTCCATGGGACCTGAAGAGTGAAAACTTCAGAACAAGACATCACCACAGCCTGGGATTTGACAGGAATTGGAGAAATCTGTGAATCATTGCTGTTTATATTTTTGATTTTGAGATTAATATTGCTTGTAACCTCATAGCTAGGGTAAATGCAGTTAATGACTATACTTTCTGTTTGTTTGTATTACCTGAACTGAAAGTAGTAACCGCTGTGAGGGGTAAGCCTTTGGCTTTTATAAGTTTCTCCTCCTAAATATACAGTGGTGTGAAAAACTATTTGCCCCCTTCCTGATTTCTTATTCTTTTGCATGTTTGTCACACAAAATGTTTCTGATCACCAAACACATTTAACCATTAGTCAAATATAACACAAGTAAACACAAAATGCAGTTTTTAAATGATGGTTTTTATTATTTAGGGAGAAAAAAAATCCAAACCAACATGGCCCTGTGTGAAAAAGTAATTGCCCCCTGAACCTAATAACTGGTTGGGCCACCCTTAGAAGCAATAACCACAATCAAGCGTTCGCGATAACTTGCAATGAATCTTTTACAGCGCTCTGGAGGAATTTTGGCCCACTCATCTTTGCAGAATTGTTGTAATTCAGCTTTATTTGAGGGTTTTCTAGCATGAACCGCCTTTTTAAGGTCATGCCATAGCATCTCAATTGGATTCAGGTCAGGATTTTGACAAGGCCACTCCAAAGTCTTCATTTTGTTTTTCTTCAGCCATTCAGAGGTGGATTTGCTGGTGTGTTTTGGGTCATTGTCCTGTTGCAGCACCCAAGATCGCTTCAGCTTGAGTTGACGAACAGATGGCCGGACATTCTCCTTCAGGATTTTTTGGTAGACAGTAGAATTCATGGTTCCATCTATCACAGCAAGTCTTCCAGGTCCTGAAGCAGCAAAACAACCCCAGACCATCACACTACCACCACCATATTTTACTGTTGGTATGATGTTCTTTTTCTGAAATGCTGTGTTCCTTTTACGCCAGATGTAACGGGACATTTGCCTTCCAAAAAGTTCAACTTTTGTCTCATCAGTCCACAAGGTATTTTCCCAAAAGTCTTGGCAATCATTGAGATGTTTCTTAGCAAAATTGAGACAAGCCCTAATGTTCTTTTTGCTTAACAGTGGTTTGCATCTTGGAAATCTGCCATGCAGGCCGTTTTTGCCCAGTCTCTTTCTTATGGTGGAGTCGTGAACACTGACCTTAATTGAGGCAAGTGAGGCCTGCAGTTCTTTAGACGTTGTCCTGGGGTCTTTTGTGACTTCTCGGATGAGTCGTCTCTGCGCTCTTGGGGTAATTTTGGTCGGCCGGCCACTCCTGGGAAGGTTCACCACTGTTCCATGTTTTTGCCATTTGTGGATAATGGCTCTCACTGTGGTTCGCTGGAGTCCCAAAGCTTTAGAAATGGCTTTATAACCTTTACCAGACTGATAGATCTCAGTTACTTCTGTCCTCATTTGTTCCTGAATTTCTTTGGACCTTGGCATGATGTCTAGCTTTTGAGGTGCTTTTGGTCTACTTCTCTGTGTCAGGCAGCTCCTATTTAAGTGATTTCTTGATTGAAACAGGTGTGGCAGTAATCAGGCCTGGGGGTGGCTACGGAAATTGAACTCAGGTGTGATACACCACAGTTAGGTTATTTTTTAACAAGGGGGCAATTACTTTTTCACACAGGGCCATGTAGGTTTGGATTTTTTTTCTCCCTAAATAATAAAAACCATCATTTAAAAACTGCATTTTGTTTTTACTTGTGTTATATTTGACTAATGGTTACATGTGTTTGATGATCAGAAACATTTTGTGTGACAAACATGCAAAAGAATAAGAAATCAGGAAGGGGGCAAATAGTTTTTCACACCACTGTAATAGGAAAACTAAAGTTGTTAAAGCACATTCCATTAATTGGCAGCAGAAGAGCTTTGTGCAAATAAGCTGCAAAGACAACCATGACACTCTGCCAAAGTACACAGACGCTGAGAAAGTCTTTTCCATGTAACTGACTAAAAGACCAGAACTCATATAAAAGCATTTAAAATTCGATCCTGAATGAACAGTTGGACAATTATATAGACAACAATTAAGAAGAGAAAACATGTTAATTCCCCCCTTTTACAGGGAGTAGAGAAAGAAAGCTAACTTAGAGTTATGTTTTGTGTTATATGTCTATTGTCCTGCTTCTGGATATACATTCATACATCCCATCTTCTATTATCCTTATGTTATAAATATACTATAGCATTCATTTATGTGCTGCCAATACAAGGAACTAATTTCTGATTGTGTGGGATTACAAATGAATTGGTTCTCATATTCTGCCTGTGCACATGATTTACATAGGGACAGACCAAGGTAACAGGGATCTGGATTTTTTTCCATATCTCCCAATAAATTTCTATCAGAATCCCAAAATATGCTTCATGTCTGGTCTTTAGAGCCTCTATGATTAAATGTCTAGATCCCCTCACACATTTATACCGATATACGCCTGAACAGCTTACTTGATAAATCTAGTAGACAAAGACATTGCTTTTGACTCTCAGAAATACCACAGAACATATGGTTTTCATGTATAAAAGCTCAATTTGACACAGAGAACAATGTATCTTATGTATCATAAGATCTGCATCTGTTCCAGATAACACAAATGTACCTGACACTGGGCATATCCAGCTCATGTTTGTACTCTTCATTCATCAGTTAGCATTTGTTCTGTTTGGGAGAGACACTGAAATCCAAAATGTATACAACAGGGTGGATAAATACATAAGAGAGAAAAGCAAATGGAAAAAACACAACACCAGAAGTTCTGCTATCTCATTTGCCTTACTTGGCAGTGACTAGTTCTGTTAATTATTACTTATTAATGTTTTGTTAAATATTACTAACTTGTATTCTTTTATTCTTTTAATGACATCATTGCAGTGCATTTTCTTTGCTGTTTTTCACGAGGAGCTGCACTTTAGCAGATTGTTTTTCCATTGTTGCTATCATGTTCTAGATTTTTTAACAGGTTTGACAATGGTCTCAGTTTAATGTTTTGGTAAAAAGACTCTAAAGGCAAAAGAAATAAAGGTTTTGATTGTCTTAGAATGTTGCCTAAGAATTTTGGACTACATGTTCATTTTGGTGACCACAAATTGATCGACTGCATGATGTGCATGACTTGTACTTATATCACTGACTACTATTTTGATCGGTCCATGAAAGGAAATCACACATATCTCCATCTTCTACAGCCACCTTATACATTTTTATTGACTGTGCCATCTCCAAATGTTTTGCAGCAGCCTAACTGATTGGTTGAGATGGTTCTACATTTTTATACCTCGCAAATACCCTGAAAAACCCATCTTCTCTTGCCTCCCATTTCTGTTCCTTTCTTTATCTCTGTCAATAAGCCCTTTGATCCACTAAATTATAAATCAAGCTCTTAGGTCATTTAGCCTACAGTGCCTTATGGTGGCCCTTTTATACGAATGCACCCCTAAGCTATGCCCTGCCCTGACCATAAACATCTAATTCCCAAAGACATCTTCTAGCAGAGTCCTAGAGGCTCCATGAGACATGGATCTGCTACCACCTGCATGGTCTAAAGGAGTTTCTATTGCTTTTGACAAGTTCATGTATCCATGTGTTTCTGGAACACCCTATACACAGAGAGTACTTATTGCTTCTCACAAACCTGACACTTCTTATAATTAATTTTTTCCCAAAGCAATATGAAAAAAATCAGACCACCATGCAAGGCACAATATCAATTCTTCACAAATGCAAATTACCTAATTAAAGTATTTCACTAACAATGGAAGAGTAAAAAAAGAAAATAAATACTAATTTAGATCTACAAAGTCTACCTAATGCAGATATTGCAAGAAATTATTAACTACAGTTTGAAGTACTCATAGACTGCACTTACAATTTGCAAAAAAACAGTCGTATCCAGCACAGAGCAACATGTTGAAGAATGGCTGAAGAAGATCAACAAATCCAGCCTTCCTGGAAAGTGAAAGCGCTGGATTTAACAATATAGTTTGCTTTCAAGACTGTCTGATGTTGCTGAGTTCACCAGTGTGTTCCGTCTTTTTAAGAATGTACTAAATGGTTGATTTGACCACTCCTCATGTTTCTGCTATCTCTCCAAAGGGTTTGTTTTGTTTTCTCATTCTAATGATGGACTGTTTTTACTTGCATGGACAGCTCTTTGGATCTCATATTGAGAGTTCACGGTGACAAATTCCCAATACAAATTCCACACTTGGAATCAATTCCAGAAATTGTATCTGCTTAATAGTTAATGAAATAATGAGGGAAATGCTTCCCCCTGGCTATGGAATAGATTATGAGTCAAACGTCCAAATACTTTTGCGCCACTGAAAATAGGGGGACCATGTATAAAAATGTCTGTCATTCCTAAACAGCTCATATAATATTTTTGATAAACCCTTTAAATTAAACCTGAAAGTCTACACTTGATTTCTTAATTTCAGATCCTTTGTGGTGGCATACAGAGCCAAAAGTATGAAAATTGTGTCACTGTCCAAATACTTAAGGACTTGACTGAACAGTAGGTGGCATCCTGTCAAGATGACTAGAAAGAAGCGCACAGGAAAAAAGAGCACAGTTATATAAGCGCATGGGAAATAACCGTACACGGAAAAATGCGCACACGGGAAAAACCGCACGTGGATAAATGCGCACATGGAAAAATGTGCAAACGGCAAAGGTGTATATGCAAAGAAGAAACAAATTTTATATTATACATCGCAGTAAATGAAATTGTATAATTGTTCACTAAACGTATTTATAAGCTTGTATGTTTTAATGTGTGCTAATTGGGGTGGAGTGTATAGGTGGAGTATATTTTATATTTTTAATAGTTATATGTTGCTGCCGTGTGCCTTTTTTCGCGTGCACACTTTACCATATGCGTATTCTTCCACATGCGGTTTTTTCTGTGTTCACATTTCTCTGTGTGCGGTTATTTCCCATGCGCTTATATGACTGTGCACTTTTTTCTGTTGCGGATATTTCCTATGCGTTTCTTTCCAGGATTCTCCTGACAAGGTGCTGGCAATGCTTGCAGACACCTTGAAACAGGAAAGGAGAAAGAAATATCCAGCAAAAATAAAGCCACTTCTGAGCACCATCACTTTTATAAAAGAGGGTCAATGGCCGGTCGCTGAGGCTTAAGCAGTTGACCCACGGATGGGAAATGAAGACTGAACTGAAGAAAAAAACACAATGTTACCAGAAGAGTTACTGTCAATAACACTGAAACCAGTGGTCTACTGAGGGAAAGAAAAACATCCTGGTGGAATGGGGGGCCGATATATACTTCACTTTCAAAACATGTACAGGCACGCTTCATGGCTGCCATTTGTTCCCAGAATTCATTTAATGTGTCCTCTGAGCATGTCCTCAAAAATTAATGTGAGTGAGTTGCAGTACCAGGAAAAAATCCAGGGGTGGATTGTGTTCAAGTTTGAAAATGATGTTCAGAGTCTCTGTTTACTGTCAATATGTGACAGCAAGCCACTTTGCAGATCCTACAGGATCAATGTACCTGCTTCGATGTTTGATGAATGGTTTGATGTGATGACGCAAATCATCAAAATTAAATGCTGACATACAAATGTATTTGTGGTGCTTTTCTTCATCTATTTCTCGCATAGGCAATACAAGCGTTACATATTCCCCATCGTAATGATGTAATACATTTTAAAGGTCTCACATACCATCCAATTGTATTGTCTGTTTTACCTTTGCAACAGTAACAAAATGTATTTTTAAAAAAAACTAGGGACACATTGAAGGAAAAAAAGGCCTATTTCGTGATTAATATGGAAAATTCGACTTTAATCTTGCAGCTTATTTTGTCATTAGAGTAGAACGTCATAAATATCATCTTAAAACTGACCCAGTTGTTAACTGCTATGTGCCTCTGGGGTTTCCTCCTGTGCTGGCAGCAGCAGCAGGCAGTGGTTGCCACACAGAACACATTAAATATATGATATTCCAGTTTACTAAACATTTAGAATCCTTAGATTTATACTTGATATCACTATCATGATGAAATGTGTTAAAGCATGTATGTTACATTTTACAGATAAATTGTTAACTTCATTTAAATAATTGACACTGTTAATAATTACATATGTAGGGGTGGCAAGGTGACAGAGCAGCAGCACTGCTGCCTCGCAGTAGGGAGTCATGTCCTTGATGTTCCCCGACTGGAGTTTGCATGTTGAGTTTGCATCTCATCGTCAGGTCCTTCCGTGAGAACCCTAAATCCAAAGAGGACTGTTTCATTTATGTTACGTAGAATGTCCAGAGGGGACTGAGCAGTCTAATGGTCTGGAATCCCTCAGATTTTATTTTTTTCTCCAGCTGTCTGGAGTTTTTTTTTTTTTTGTTTATTCTGTCCACCCTGGCCATCGGACCTTACTCTTATTCTATGTTAATTAATGTTGACTTATTTTATTTTCTTACTGTGTCTTTTATTTTTCTATTCTTCATTATGTAAAGCACTTTGAGCAACATTTTTTTGTATGAAAATGTGCTATATAAATAAATGTTGTTGTTGTTGTTTTCCTTGTGGGTGTCCACACTGTGCTCCGGGTTCCTTCCAAGGACATGCAGGTTTGGGGATTTGTTGATGCTAGTGTATGTGAGTGCTTGTATTCACTTTGCGAAGAGCTGATGCCCAGTCCAGGGATTGTTTCTGCCTCATGCCCGATGCTAGCTAGAATGGACACGTCCCTGGAATGATGGATGTAATCATTAAACATCCATCCTTTTCAGAGATATTGTGGCAAGGTGTTCAACCCAAAAATGTTGCGTACGGCCGTTTCCACGTTCACATCATGATGTATAAAAACTAAACTTGGTGTAAAGCCATGCACATTTTAATGCCAGCTCAATCCCTTGCGTACACAAGTTCTACGTTTGGTTTTGCAAACTGGCGGCACCCAGCGTCAAAGCACTGCTACTGTTCCTGTGTGGTTTCCCTTTATTTTTTTTAGATTCACATCCCTGATGCGGCTTTATCAAATACCTTTAAGTTAACTGCATATTGTTTTTGAGTTCAAGGCATCTGGTTGTAATCCACCTGTAACCATATAATTGTGCACTGAATGGCCAAACTATTCCAAATGCCATAGCCACTTTAGCGTTGTTACTATCAGTGCACCACTCAGAGTATTTTAACCCAGTGTATATGAGTGTGGAATCACAGCTCTATAGCAGGTAATCGGAAAGCTCTACAGCAGATTGTGTCGAGAGCGGGAGAAATATCAGGATACAGCTTCTAGCACAGTCATGTGCATAATCTATTTGAACTTCTCCCATTTGGCAAATGCTTAAGAGCCTTTCCTGTACGGACCTACAGAAACAGTTTCATCCCAAGAGCTCTAAACGCACTCAACCAGTCCATCAAGTGCTCCTGGTAGAACTGTTTGTACTTATAAGTACAATTACCTCACTGTTCATTTTCATTACAGATGTACTATTGCACAACCTGAGCCACTTATGCTTTCATATTGGATATTTTTCACTGTTTTTTATCCCATTATTATTATTTTTGTTGTTGTTATTTTACCATTTTATAGAAAAATAAGTTTATGGAGGATTTGCATATTGAATCTTATTGTATCACAAAATAACAGTAAAGGAATTCAATTCAATTGAGAGTGTGTATTTACAAATGATAATGGCTGGCTTCTAAGTTGATTTAGATTTCCAGGCGCTATCTTCTTGCAGCTCTTGTTATCATTTTTAAGATAAAATGCAGTAAAGTATATATATTACATTATCCATCCATTTCAGGGCGCGCGCACACACACACACACACACACACCAAGCACAATTTAGAATCACAAATGCACCCAACCTGCATGTCTATGGACCGTGGGAGGAAACCGGAGCACCCGGAGGAAGCCCACGCAGACACAGAAAGAACATGCAAACTCCAAGCGAACCCGGGTCTCCTAATTGCGAGGCAGCAGCGCTACCTACTGCGCCACCGTACTGCCCCTATATTACATTATACAGATACATTTTTCTTTTTGTGAGGATTCTGAAAGTACGTGTTCAATGCGCTTGAGCTTCTGAAAGTATAAGCTTGCTGCTGGAAATTACGAGTACAATGCTCAGACGTGAACAAACTGTCAAAATACGTCATTGGACGCACAAGACATTCGCTATCGAGGAAGAAGAAACAATCTATTTTTGTTACTACGCATTAACCCCAAAGGTAGAATGCTGGAGTTATTTTTGATATTGATGATCTTACTTCATACTTAGCCTACTTACAGTGACTCCAAAGGGCAAAACGCAAACAACAAAATAAAACCGACACAAGGAACATAATCAAAAAATGACAACAAGTAATTAATAATAGAAAGTGAAACCATGAAATGAACAAATTAACGCGGTGCGTTTTAAACTTTAAATAACGTCTTAGCTGAGTGCCCAGATGTTTGTTATACGTGTATACGAAAGCGAGATGTTGCGGAAGGCTCACAACCTTCGGATTTCGCCACTCTTGGGCATAGATTTAGGGTAGGGGTGGAAGGCTTGGAATAATTATACCACCACCACAAGCCCCCCTGGAGGATATGAATGTATACAAAACAGACGTAAAGATCGGGGGCTTTGCACAATATAAACATCTGAAGCAGGCTCCTTGTGAAGGCACTGTTTTTAAGTGAGTTTTTTTTTTTTTATTAACACCCACGATCTTGCTATGAAAGCACTGAGTCAGATTAACGACTGAGTGCGGAGAATGTTACGCCCTTATAATGGGCCATGTTTAGGACTAAGTTTGAAAATGACTGACTGACATAAAGGAATAAGGAACAAAAATCATATTTCGTGACCCATTTAATTATTTATACTTACATTTCATGTTGTTATTTATTTTTGGCCGCATTGCACAAAACTTTTATTTATTATTATTTTTTTTGCGTATTTATCTGCATCAGTCCAATTTATAAACTCACTTTGTCCTGAGCAGATGCAGAGTAACAGGGAAGCTGGAGACTGTCCCAGAAGCATAAAGATCTTTTCTTTTCTTTTGTTTGTGCCAATTAAATATCACATAAATCTCATTCATCAGATTACAGTGTGCCAGCTTTACCAGTCAATATGACCCATGTAACCATGTTGGGACAAGAAAAACTCAACTGAAATTTTAAAACGGCATCCATCGTGTCACAAAGTTATTAACATTTGAATGGTCCAATGCCATTTAACCCTTTACAAAAGCAGATGAGCATCATAGTAAAACCTATTCATTGGATATGGCAAGTTTGCCAGCCAATGTGACCCATGAACTCACTTTGGGCCAGGCAAATCTGAACTGCAACATAAAAATGGAATCTTGTCACAAAGCCTTGAAAATACTCGTAAGTGTGGAAAAATACTGCATAACCCTCTATAGCGCCTGCTAAACATTAAAGTTAATCCTAATCATTGAAAACGTGAATGTGACAAATTTGCCAGTCAATTTGATACAGATAGTCACATTGGTCTGTGCAAAGCTCAAATTCAACTTAACAAAAGGCATCTGTATTTATTCAAAACTAGTGTAGCCCAATGCCATCTAACCCTCTGCAGTGCCCATTAAACATCTAATTCCATTCACTAGATATGGGAATGTGCCAACTTCACCTGTCAATTTGACCCATGTTCCCAACTCAGATATAATAAAGGCATGCCAATGACAACAAACTTGGCATCTGTCTTGTAACAAAGCCGTGAAAATGAGGTCTGCCTAATATCACCAAACGCTTTACTGTAAACATCAGAGTACATCTAAGTCATTAGATATGACAGTGTGCCAGGTTTGTCATTGAGCTGGGCAAAACTGAACTGCCATTTAACAAAGGCACCTGTCTTGTCGCAAAACTTTAAAAATTAGTTCAATTTGAAGTAACTCCTTTGTATCCGATCAGGTATAAAATGTGGAAAACTGATTTCTTTTTTTCAAATTAAAGGGCCCATTTTAGTGACGCACGTTAGTATCTTTTTATGCTGCAGAATATTTTCACCGGCTGTTAACGTTGAATAAGTTTGCACAAGTTGTGTAAATAACAAAGTGGCTGGAAGCGAATAACTTAAGGCTCATGTGAAACGGTCACGTTCTCACCAGTCACCATATCTCCGTGGGCTTTACGGCAGACCACCCGGAGACTCGCAGGTGAAATAAATAGAGGGTTCAATGGTGCACCCCCGTGATGGATTGGCGTCAGAGCCAGAGCTGATTGGCCATGGCTGTCCACTAAATGCTGCTAGGCGGCAACTGAACCGACAACCAAAGCCTTAGCTCGTATATATGGAGTAGAATCACTGTCAAAAATAACTCCATCGTTACACCGTTATGGCATATGCGTACCGTGACTAAAATCGTTTATTTCTTCTTCAATAGAGAATGCCTCCTGCGTCAAAAGACGTATTTTTGACAGTTTATTCACTCCTCAGAATTGTACTCGTAATTTTCAAGAGCAAGCGTACTTTTCAGAAGCGCAAGCGCAATTGACCGTGTGAAATGTAAATTTGACTTAAATTACTACGAGTTATTTTTGACATACGCAATTCTCTTAAATTTCACGACCTTGTTCTGAAGAGTTTGGCTGTTTTCTACTGTGGCCCATCACCGTTCACTTTAAACATCAACAAGTGCAGTTATACAAAAGACTGTTTCATCGCGAAAATTTAGCGTGCACGGTAAATAATTGTAAGCGAGGTGGCTAACATAATAAACATTTGCATGGACCGTTGCCTGCCAATAGCCCAGTTTTTGGCGGGTTTGGATCGCGTGCGAAATTCTTTTGAAATCAAATTAAAATCGAATATGAACCAAACATTTGAGTCTCATTCGACTGTAGCAGGTGCCATGTATGCATATGCAGATAATACAGATGATCGTGGTGCCTATAGTATGTAGTTGTAAAGGAGCGTTTGAAGTATTGTATCTTCCTTACATACAGGTGCACGGAAGACGATGGCCCCCTACGACGACTTTTGATAGTACAAAGGTAACATGATCCCCTGTGTGTGTGTGGCAGTGCTATACAAATTGGATTAATCTGGGTTTGGTACTGCACCTTGCTATCAGGCCTGCTGTTTTGGGGCAAGCGAAGTTGTAAACGTTGCAATAATGAGTAGCGGAGCTGTATATTTTCATCTTGCTTAGCAGGGATACTTCGGTTTTTGTCTATATTGTTTTGTTGTATTACTTCAGGTGGAAAGTAGGTCACTTTATTTTTCACTGTAGGGATTACCACGGGGCTGCTGAAGTTGTTATCTGTGCACTATTTGCGCACTTCATGACACACAGACCAATCAGATGTCTTTACGCACAGACTTTTTAGCGTACCTAGCCTTTGTCCGTTGTGCCCCCAGAATCCACACATCATGGTCAATGTCTGGTAAAACAGTAAAAAAGACTTAGACTGTCACGAAGCAACCTGTGTTCAGACAGTTCATGTAAATTGCCGGGCGGCCGGCATTGATGACGTGCCAAGCTGCGCGCGCAGACGTGACGATTATAATTACAAATAAGGGGGGGTTACAACAATTCTCTTATTTAGATCCAGAAACAAAATTTGAGTTGTTGAAGTAGGCTTTTCTCCGGTTGAAGCTTCTGCCTACTCAGTCAAAGGTCCTGCCTTTATTGATCTCAATGAGGTACCCAGCTGCAGCAGAAGGTATGTACAGTAAGAAAGCCCAAGATGCAAGTTATATGACCTTTTTTTTTTTAAATGAGGTTTAGTAATTTGCGAATTCATTTTAAAACGATTTGGGATTTTATAGTGTCATAAAGGTTAGTTACACATGTGTAAGAAGATATAATGTAGACACAGCTAGGTCGTGTACAGTAGCGTTCCCCCTACATCCCGAAGCCCAGGGTCTCTTAAATTTGTCAGCATTTAGAGCGTATAGATACAGGAACCGATGTACTGTACCTTTGCAAATTAATACGTTATAAAAATAATTTAATGAATATAGTAATAATTGAAGACTTCATACTAATGATTAAAAACTAATTTAACTTATATTTTCAAGTTCATCCTTCAGCCCCATTTTCATTTTGCATTCAATAGGTTGATCCAGATCTAATTATGCAATTTTTATTACGCTATAACTTAAGTTTATTACATAGAAAATCACCTGAAAAATCCGGACCATCGAGAAGTGTGCGAACTGACGACATGAAAAATCATCTTCAAACCGAACTGGAATCGTCACCGCATAAATCAAAGTCATCCAGAAGATTTGGATCTGCATAATTAGATCTGGACCACCATGTACGTACGTGTCGGGCAGGAAGGCAGGTGGATGTCTTCAGTTGTTCGGATGTCAAATCGAGTGTTTAACTAGTTCGTTTTTAAGCATCGATTGTATTTGGTTGCTGCTCGTTTCTGTTAAGTCGTTCGGTATGTTTGGTTATCATAACGCTTATTTTTAGTCTGGTTAACAGATTTAACTCAGATGTTGTTTCCAGTGGCACGTACTGTGTAACATGAAACTTGAAGGCGAGCGCACGATTCGGGCGAGGCATTTCCTTCATGTTGGCACGTAACCGCCCGAAATTAGGCCTTACCGAACAAAACAGAAAACAAAATTATGTAAACGTGTCATTAGCGCACCAGAAATCAGAGTTCAGTTATCAGGGAATTGTTATATTCTTACCATCTTCGTGTATGCTTAATCCGCGATTCCAATATATATAGAAGTAACGAGCATATTAGGCGAAATATCGACCAGGTATAATAGAGACTCTTCAGTTATTAGGGTTCAGAAATTAAATTTAATACGCAGGGATTTTGCATCTGTTAAACAATATCTTTCAAAACCTACTTTATCCAGTTTAGGGCCACTTTGGGGTAGAGCAGAGGCAATCCCAGTAACACTGAAGGCACAAGGCAAGAATCAGCCCTGGACAGAGCGCTAGTCATAATATTGTCCATCCACACACAGACCTATTTGGAATCACCAGTTACCTTAACCGGTATGTGTTTGGAAAGTTTGGGAGGAATCCCCCCAGATACGGGGGGCGATACAAACTCTCTACTGACAGCCCGAGATGCTGGAATCCTGAGGCAGCAGCATTACTAATTGTGCTGATACTGTATACTACATTGCTAATTGAAAACCTTACAAGTTTATGAGAAATAAACAGTTTGGAGGGCTCAAATTGTGTTTTATTTCAGGAACATATGTACAGTATATGTATGTATTTGCACTGCAAATTATACAACATGCTATTTGTAGGAAATACGTGTGTTTCGGGTTTGTGGTAGCTTTAAAGCATTATAATTCATATACTCGTATACTCGTTTTTCAGTGATTTAAAAATACTATATGTGCAAGTATTTGAAACAGTAGGGAATTATTTTGGTTAAATGATTGAAATTAAGTTTAGAGAAATTTACTTTATCAGTAAATTTTCTTTAAAATGTCAATTTAAGGCAACATGGGGATACAGTGGTTCACTCTGCTGCTCCACAGTATTAGGTTCAAGGCCCCAGTCTGGGCTTTATCTGTGTAAATGTTGCAAGCTTTCCTCCTGCATTCCAAAGGAGTGCACATTAGTTTAATTGGTAAATTTTTGATGCCAAAATGGGCACCGGCTTCCCATAACCTTGAATGGGATATGTGGGTTAGAAACTACATGGTTGTTCTGTAAACAAAACAGGAAGAAGTTGGATGTGGCAGAAATGAGAATATTGATATGGATGTGTGGAGTTACAAAGAAAGACAAAATAGGAAGTGAGGTACAGCAAAAGCAGAAGAGATATCTATGAATGTACAGGAAAGCAGTGGTATGGACATGTAATGATGGAAAGTACAAGAGTGATGGTAATGGAAGTACAGGGGAGGTGACTGGTAGAGTAAAGGAAGACATGAAGGAAAAGGGCTGACTGGGGAGGAGGTGCAGGACTGAGGTGTGTGGAGAAGGTCAAAGAAACACATTGAGCCCACATAGTAGTGGAAAAAGATGACAATCAAAAAAAGAAGATGACCGGAGATGCCCACATATTTGATTTGTCTGCTTGACAGATTGTCTCCCTTTGCAGTTTTTTTGTATTCTATTTTTATTTAACTTGACACATTTTATCCTTTATAGATTTGGCTGTCCTATTTTTGATTTGATTATTATAATTCATATTTTATTATCCAGTGCTGATGCACATTTTCTATGTTGATATAACTTGACACATTTAAGTAATTGCTTTAAGCCAGTTCAAAAATAGATGAATGGGCTAAAATAAATTACTTCCACTAGCTAACATGGACTCCAGTGGTGACCCTATCTTTATCTTAGGACTTTCTATGTAGACTTGAGAATCTAAAAAACCTTTGTTTGTTGCAAGTCACACTTTCCAGCCTGTTGTAGAGATACGGCCATATTCTGCAACCTGTGGTTATCGTCAGGATGGACCAGAGATGACTGTGTCTAAGGTTAATATACTTCTTCCCTTTTCTTATCTCTAGAGACCAGGAGGTTTAGTAGAAAATGTTCAAGCCTAGTAGAGGAGCAGGCTCAAACATTTATTCACTCAGTACAGTATAGTGTAACACTTTCTAGCCTAAGCAGTGAGAAAAATGAGGTTTCGAGATTGCTTAGCTGAAAGTAAGATTTTTAATAAATAATATGGTGATGTAATTTATTATTTATATGGATGGGCTTTGTTTTACATCGCAAATGTGAAGAAGCCCCTAGTAGTGCATAATCATTTTATGCCATGTAGCCACAAATGTCCTTGTAAAAGCATAACCTTTTATGTTTGTTTAATCAAGTGGTATTTAAAACTCAAACTCTTGTTTCAATAGCATTTTGGTTGTCGTTATTGACCCTTGTCAAAACTGGCATAGCGGTTTGTTTAGTATTTGTTTTGGGTGCCATACAAAGATTAAAGCTGATCACTCTCTAAAATATTTACCTAAATGTGAGGGATCTTACCTGGTTACATTCTAAAAACATAGGAACATTTGTAGTTCACCTCTACATATTAACTATAGTTTAAGAATTGTCTAACAACCTGAATGCACCTGACATTAAAACCACAGAAATAAAGACACATTTAACCTAAAAATTATCAAACAGTATTTATTTTAATTTACGAAAATGTTGTGAGTGGTGTAGTGTTTTCCTTCGGTTTTGGTAGAAGTGAGCCTAGTTATTACCCAGTTCATTTATTACTTAATTTTGTGTATTTTGAAGGTATAGCCCAGTAGCATAGTGGTTACCACCCTACCTCATGAATACAGTGTCCTAAGTTTAAATCCCACGTTGGATTGAAGTCCACATGGAGTTTGCATTGTGCTTCCCATGTCAGCAGGGGACAGTTTCCTCCAGGTACTCCATTTTTCATCTCATATCCTCAGAGACATGCAGGCTAAGTTAACTGACAATTTCAAAGCAGGCACAGTGTGCGTAAGTGGCTTCAATTTTACATTTCACAAACCAACCTCCGTACCTTTTTATATGATTTGCAGGAGCTCTGTCATAGGTTTGCACACACGTCTGCCCAATGTTGCTCATGAACTGTTAGGCATAATGTGGAGTGTCATGTTGGGAGATGCCTACAAGGCAGCAGAGCTCATTGCACCCTTTTCCATCGCTGTATCAAGGAAAAAAAAAATTGCAATGTTCAAGTTCAGTAGGCTTTAAGGCACCACATCATTTTTGACGCCTCTGGTCAGCAGCTGTATTTTATTGGTAACTGCTGAGTATTTTTGTCATAACTGGGTCGAAAAGCCCTTCTGAAGCTGATTCTCTGTTTTGCATATTATAGAACAAGTGAAATTTGGGAACATGCCTGCCACTTACATTTTTACAACAGATGCCTGAAGCATCCAGTCTTAAAGGAGAAGTTTGGTATTTTGCAGTCAAAGTTGTTTCCTTACAAATCGCAGAAGGAGGAACATCTTGGTACAGTATACACTACAGAAGTCGATAATATGTTATGCATGCACATGGCACGCCATGGGAAGTAATGCTGACTCTTAACTGGCTCTGTGAGCTTACCCTGAGATGGTACCTATATGCAGATGGCTTGGCTCTTTCAAAAATCTAAGGCTTTTATAAAAAATGTAAGGCAGTGTTAACAGTTCAGATTTACTGTCATGTGTACAAACTATAATGAAACTCATATGTACACTCCAGTGATATTTTATTTCTGATATTAATTGTAGTTTTAGTTTTTATTATATTTAGTTCTGGCTTTTTTACATAATATTAGTACAATTTTTTTTTTTTTTTTCTGTTGCAAGACTACAAATGCTGGCCTACACATATTTCAATGCAAGTTATGTTTTCGTCAACAAAATACACTCACAGTTCAAAATGTCGTTAAACACAGCTTGCCTATCAATAATCAAACAGATTAAGTGGCCTAATGAGTGTCGTCAGCAAGATCAAATGTTTAAACCCGCAAACCAGTCTGTGCAAGCACGTTGCTCTTAAGCTTTAAACAAGCACGCATTTCCAGAGATTTTTTTCATGTTGCAACGACATCCATTGCACAGATAACCACACAGTGAAAATATTCGCTGGACGAGCGCCTGGAGTGCAGGTGTACAGACAAGGTCCTCGGTCACTGGTGCCAGCAGACTGTATGTGAACAATTTCTGCTGCCAGTACTGAAGCAGTGATGTGTGGTGAGGTTCATGGCTGCTGAAGCACTGACTCCTTCAGAGTCAGAGTTACAAATATATGAACCCCAAAGAGTAGCTTATTCACTATTCAACTGGCAGCATGCACTATGACTACTGGTTATGTTTCATATCTCATCAGCATTCTTTACACACACACATACGTAAGGTACATATTTGGCTAAGAAAGAACGTTACATTTAGAGCGGAGAGAGTGCATTTGTTCCGCACCCTCCATGTGTTCTAAATTTGCCGTTGCAATTTCACAATTCAAACTCATTCAATTCAAATGAAAGCATAGAGAGGTGTATAAAAACAGATTTCAATTTTGGCCTTAATTGAAATATTTAGTTGATTTTAAAAGCTTTTAATTCTGATGCTTTAATGAAGTTTAATACAGACTGTTCAACAAAAGGATAACAAGAAAAGCAAAAGAATATTTTATTTAAGGTCAAAATTTAGTTTTTAAATATTGGATTTTTTTTTCTTAGTCTGATCCCATTTTTTATAAAATTGAAAACCGTTTATTGTCTTACCTTTATTTGTAAGTGAAGTACATGCACCTGTCCTTCTCCATGAAAATATCTTGTCACTTTCTTCTAAAAGTTCATTAGTTTTAAAAGTCTTAATCTTCCATTTTGGCAGTCAGTCGAAATAAAAAGTAAAAATAAACAGACCCCTGCAGTGCACTTGACCTTCTTATATCACTAACTTATTGGCGCCTAGAGCCTCTGCGTAGAACAGCAGAAACAAGTACCTGTCAGCAACACTAAATATGGCACACACGTTCATTAAAGATATTAGCCAGACTCTTTAAAGTCATGGTGTATAATAAACGTGTGTCTAAACATTATATTGGCGACATACAGAGAGACCGCAACAGGCACGTGCCAATTGCATACATCAACTCATTGTGTGAGAGAGAGCGCAGTCCAAGGTGAGGTGAGGCTCGTTGGTGCCACGTCTCGCGTTTCTCCCCTGTATTTGAGCAGGAAATGCTAAAATTAAGCGATTATGACTATACAAATGATCAAAATTATTAGAATCATACAGAAAACAAATGTATAGTACAGACCAGTGGACAAGTTTATTTTATGATATCATTATTAGTCTTTTTACTTTTCATGATGACAGTTGAGGCTACATGGCCCTGTACGAAGTGCAGTCCTGGTACTAGAGAAGTGCTGGACTAAGCACTAATTCAGCTGGCCCTGCGCTGAAACTCCGAGACTCTTTTCTTCTTTTCGCAAGCTACATTTGCTTTTATTATCATCCAGAGGCTATGTACAATAATAACACAGAATATAATAGGTGAAAAGTAGGCACTGTTAAGGAAAATATAATCATACAATTTAGACACACCGTTGTCTGTGGTTACAAGCCATGATAGAACATAACCTTTAAACAAACAGAATTCCACAGGCAAACTAGCTTGATATGCAGCTTGAAGCTTCTGAATATGAGGAAAAGGGGTCAAACGTCCACCCATGATGCCTGTTTAAAGCAAACAAGTGAGAAAGTAATGTATCCTTACTGCAAGAAAAAAGTACCAAGAATCTGTGATAAAATGCATTATTTCCTGTTGTGAACTTTCCCCCGGACACAGACAGGCAGACACGTTAATGTCACCCACGAACACACGTTTATTTTTCATTTTCTTATTTACAGTTCCGCTCACCAACCCCCAATACCCCTCAGTCCAGGCCAATCCAATGCCTTCTCTTTCTTCTTCTTCTTTCTCTCTTTCTCTTTTCTTCTGACCGCCTCCTGCCTCCTCCAGACGTTGCCACACTTCCACCCGACTCTTGTCATCGACTGGAGGGAGGCGGCCCCTTTAAATAAGCACCCGGATGTGCTCCAGGTGTGCTCCCGGCAATCTCCCGTCGACACGCCCCAGTGTGGCGGAAGTGCCGGCTGTCTCTCCAGAAGCACTCCGGATGTCCCTACTTTCTCTTCCTCCCAGCACTTCCTGGTGTGGCGGAAGTGCTGAGGTCTAGGGTCTTCCAAGTATTGGGGTCCCCCTGGTGGTAACCCCGGGTCGCTACAGGGTCGAGCTTCGCAGCTCTTTACCCGAGGCCTCCAGGGCGGTCACCCCCTCGAGGTCTGGAGGAGGCACCAGCCCTCCTCCGGTCTTCTCCGGTGCCCCGGCTGGGTACCACCTCCATCCAGCTGTGACACTGTTTACTTTTGTATGCCTCAGAAATGTGGTAAACACGTTGTCTTAAATCTGAGCCTTTGCTGCTTCAAAGTGGATATATTCACCATTTATAATGGTGAGTTCTTGTTGCATTGATGAAGTTACTTGCAGCTGGGTTGCTTATTCTGCTTCCAGACACATCAGTAGATTGCTGGTGAACAGAGTAGTATATTGTTAAACTTCATAAAAGAAAAGCGTGTGAGTGTTTAAAACTTCTTCTTCTTTCGGCTGCACCTGTTAGGGGTTGCCACAGTGGATCATCTTCTGTTCTGTTACCCCCACCACCTGCATGTCCCCTCTCACCACATCCATAAACCTTCTCTTAGGCCTTCCTCTTTTCTTCTTCCCTGGAAGCTCTATCCTTAGCATCCTTCTCCCAATATACCCAGCATCTCTCCGCTGCACATGTCCAAATCAACACAATCTCACCTCTCTAACTTTGTCTCCCAACCGTCCAACCTGAGCTGACCCTCTAATGTCCTCATTTCTAATCCTGTTCATCCTCATCACGCCCAATGCAAATCTTAGCATCTTTAACTCTGCTACCTCCAGTTCTGTCTCATGCTTTCTGGCCAGTGCCACCGTCTCCAACCCATATAACATAGCTGGTCTCACTAACATCCTGTAGACCTTCCCTTTCACTCTTGCTGATACCCGTCTGTCACAGATTACTCCTGACACTCTTCTCCACCCATTCCACTCTGCCTGCACTCTCTTTTTAACCTCTCTTCCACAATCCCCATTACTCTGTACTGTTGAAACGTCCATTTCAGAGAAAGTAGAATCCCTCAGCAAAAAAATGATCAAAATTACTAAGATGGTCAGTTACTTTTTGGCATTGGCTTTAAGGGAAGTATGCGCCACACATGTAAACTCAGAACTGTTTTGCTCTGTGTTCTGTTAATAGGTCATATCTAGCTGAATAAACTTTACCTTGTCCAACATACACATTCCTTTTTACTTTTGTCTGATTTTTACACATTGAAAAGAAAGAGCTAAAAGCAAACAGAAGCAGTCGGAATTGATTCCTTTATTAGCCACTTTGTACCTACCCAGCACGGAGCGAGCAAGCAAGCAAGCAAGAGTGCATACGCAGAATGAGTGGGCAAACCAGAAAAAAGAGAATGTAATACTTAAAAGGAGAAAGGAAGCTGCATGTCTTAAACCCCTAGCTCCCTATGTTTAAGCTTGAGCCACCTACTGTACATAAGTATAAAACTTGCAATAAATTGCGGAGCCTCTGTGTCATGCAAGCAGACATTCTAGAAGCACACATAACCTTTCAGTGTTTAAAAGAATTTGCCAAAAATAAGATGGACCTTAAATCAGCCTATTTGTAATTGTTTTAATTTGACATTTTCAAGTTCAGATTTACATAAAATGTGTACTAAATTTATTGGATTCTAAATACGTAACAGCATTTTTATAGTTCATGCTTTATCACTACAAGAATGTCAGTAAAACAGCCTATTACAATATACAGTCATATGAAAAAGTTTGGGAACCCCTCTCAGCCTGCGTAATAATTTACTCAATAACGGATCTTATTTAATTTCATAGCTTGTTAATGTTTTAACTCTACCATGTAAGTTTAGTCTTAAATCATAGTATTTCCTTCCCTTTCTAATGATACGTGTATCATGCAAGTAATTTAAAACCTAAAACAGAGGAGTAATTTTCAGTTCACTTCACTTTCTCTTCTGTTTCCTTCTGAATACTTAATTAAACCAAACAGTGAATGATGAACACACTCAGATGGACATGGAGACAAGCTAGATATAGAAGTACTCGTTCCTTTGTCATTTGCATCTTATTGCTAATAAGGATCAGTTAAAACAATGAATACAGCTGTTTAAGACTAAAATAAGCAGTTAAGGGTTCAAAATCTTAACAAGCCAGACAATTAAAATGAAGCTGAAAAATGTCACTTGAGCAATAAGTGCTTCATCAGCAATGAATGATTTCTAATGAAGCAACTGGGCTGGAACAAAATCCTGAAGCCACTGCAGCCCTCCAGGACCGACATTGCTAAGTCCTCATTTTAAGGGTCTGAGTCTTAAACAGCAAATAAATTAATTGAAGTTAATTAGTATCAAAAACTAGTCACTAATTAGGAAAATAGAATGAAAACCTGTAGCCAGTGTGGCTCTCCAGGATCAGAGTTGGCCACCCCTGTTTTAGATGCTTATATATTCTTTGTAAAGCTTTTGCTTTCTTAACTATAACCTCTTTTATTTTGTAAGGTAGCTAAGCTATAAATGGTGAAATATTGATGTTTAATATTACAGAAAATCCTAATAAACAAGATCAATTGAATGAGCAATGCTTATCCTTTCTTCAGACCTGCAATTTCTGACCACTGGGTTTAGATTGAGGTGGTGGTGGTGACAGGACTCTTTAACAGTGCCGCTCTCTTCTGAGATATATTAGATGGCAAATAAAGCGCAGCTAGGCTGGATTTTCCAGGTGCCTTTTTCTCATTAGAATAAGAAAATAAATATTAATCAGAATTTGTAATTTTGTTTTTTTTTTTTACAGGTGGCAGGCTCTGCAGAGTGGCTGTGGTGGGTGCTGGTGTCATTGGACTGTCCACTGCAGTCTGCATTGCAGAATCCATTCCTAGTTGTGCTGTGACTGTGCTGGCTGAGCACTTCACTCCTGACACCACCAGTGATGTTGCAGCTGGGATTTTACTTCCACATCCATTTCCGGGTTAGAATGTTTGCATCTATTTAAAGGTCAAGACATTTCCTAGTATGTAGAAAGAGGCAATCTTTCCATCCCATCATTACCACTTTCCAACCAAGTTTGGGGTAAAATGTTTGGATATTACACCATGTGATCAAGAAGGGGTGTGCAGTAGTTAGCTGGCTATTTGTTTTGTTAGGTGAAATCCATTACAATGAGGCTTCAATATAATGTGGAAAAGAAAGAAATACAATAATATGATATATGATGATGAGGACTGCTCTGTTTTTGACTAGCAATTGTTTAAATGGAGCATCACGAGGCAGTGAAATCCATAGATATGGAAATCCCAATCATTAGCTGCTTTACATTTATTTTGTATGTACAAAGTTTTAAAAATGTTTTTTAATGACTGTACTTTGCTTAAAGTTGCATTAAAAGTAAACTGAGTATTTAAATATTGTGGATTTTTGTACTTCATATCATTCAGCATTTCTGTTATTTTAGTGTCTTTAGCTCCAATTAGCAAAGACCAGGGGCCTCATGCATAAACGGTGCATACGCACAGAAATGTTGCGTAGGAACGTTTCCATGTTCAGATCGCGATGTATAAAACCTACACTTGGCGTAAAGCCACGCATTTTTCCACAGTACCTCATACCCTGTCGTACGCAAGTTCTCCGCTCGGTTTTGCAGACTGGCGGCACCTAGCATCAAAGCAGTGCTACTGTTCCTGTGTGGTTACTCTATTTTCCTGACGCGGCTTTATAAATACACTGAAACTAACCGCATATTGTTTATTAGTGTAATGCATCTGATTGTAATTGACTTGTAACAATATAATGGTCCAGGGAATAGCCATAGTATTCCAAATACCATAACTGCTTTAGCGTTGTTACTCTCACTGCACCTTCATATTATGAGGGGCCAAACAGGCCATAAATAATATATTTCTGTGTGTAATCTAATGGTTTACGTGTGAACACTATTGGTTTATGAATATTTACTATCGGTTTGCGTGCGTACAATACTGGTTTCATTCATATGAACTATATTGGTTCGTGTCCGTATATTATCGATTTGTGCATGAACTATATCTGTTTGTACATGCATACCACTGGTTTGCATATGAACTATATTGATTTGCGTGTGTATATCACTGGTTCCAGTACGTTTGTTATTGGTTTGTGAGTGAACTGCATTGATTTATGCTTGCATGTTAACGGTTTGCATATGAACTATATTGGCTTGTGTTCTGTGACGGTCTAACAATGGATTTGCGTATGCACTATATTGGTTTCATGCATGTCTTATACTGGTTTCATGTGGGTAACCTGTCGATTTTGCGCTTGAACTCTATTGGTTGTATGTGTGCACTATGTCGGTTTCGCGTATTAAACATATTGGTTATGCATGCGCAACCTATCGCAACTCTGTGTATGAACTATATCGGTTCTACGTGTGAACTATATTGGTTGTTCACGTGATCTTCAGCGGAAATGGCCGGGGCAAGAAACAGGAACTCAAGGGCTGGTAGAGTCATGGAGTGTAAAGAGATGTGTCTAGGAGACGCATCTGAGTTTAAACGGCACTATGTAGTTTTTTCTGCATAATACGTTTGCGAAAGGACTTGGTGGTAATTATTACTATTTAACAGAATCTACCCTTGAGTCTGTAATGAACACAAGGCTGAAGTTAGGCACGTATCCTGCCATCTTATTCGCTTCCAGGATCATGTTTGCTCGCACCCAGCCACAGTACTTTTTCACACAACTTTTGAAACCAGTTGTTCATTCTGAAGGCAAAATATTCTACATTTACTAACGCCTTTATCCAACATACAACATTTAGATACTACTGGTTAGATTCGCCCAGTGCGCCCCGCGCCGCACAGACAGGTGAGGTGACTTGTTTATGGTCACATAGTGTCATTATCAGGACTTGAACCCACGAACTCAGTTTAAAAGTGCAGTCTTAAACACTATGCCACAATGCTTGCACATCTACAACGTGTATATTAATTGGCATAATATAAACGTGTCCAGGACAGATTCCATTGTTAAAGTTGAGTTTAACATTTTCAGCCCATTCAAGTTTTGGTTGAAAATCAGGAATATTTATTTTTTCAAATAATGGATCAGTTTGCGGATTAATGTACACACAGCAGAATATTTTGCCTTGCTGTTAATATAGAAGAAGAAGCTGGTTTGTGAATAAGTAGCTGACTGCAAGCTTATACTGGATGTAGCTAGAAGTGAATAAAAAGGCAGCTGAATGTGCACCTAACTTAAAAATAATTACCACCAAACCCTTTCACAAACATACTGTGACGTGCAAAAGTATTCAATCCCCTTGAAAGTTGTCATAATTTTATGCAATACAAAATATTTGTGCACATATTTATTCATTCGGTATTTTTTTCTTATGCTGTAATAAAACATTTCCAAAGTCAAAATAAACTATTTTATGTAGACATTTAATTGAAGAAGAAAATCTCCAAAGTTAGTGTTTACATAAGTGTTTAAACCTCTGTGCTCTGGAAGCTCCAGGTTTACACCAATGACAAATTAATTACAAAGGTGGCAGCCATTTGACAGTCATATTAAACATAATGAGGTGCTACTTTCTCTCTGGATATAAAAATCCCCCTTCGTAGGGGCCGTAGTCTTTGGTGGACAGTCACTGAAAAAATGAAGGCAGAGGAGCATTCTGCTGATGTGAGAAGCAAAGTTATTGAAATGCACAAGGTAGCAGGAAATGACTATAAAAATATCAAGAGTCTGATGTCCCATTGCGCACTGCTGGATTTATCATCAGAAAGTGGAAGGTTCATCACAGCACCCAGACTCTTGCTAGAGCAGGCCGTCCCTCAAAACTGAACATCAGAGTTAGACATCAACAGGTGAGAAAGGAGACTAGAAATCCAATCGTCACTCTCAGATGTTTGCAATGCTTTTTGGCTGAAACTGGAGTGAAGGTGCAGGGGTCCACAATTTCAAGAGCTCTCCATTAAACAGGCCTCTACAGCAGGGTGGCAAGAAAGAAGCCATTCCTTAAGATGGTCCACATAAAAATACATATGGCATTTTTCCAGTTAAATGTGGGGAGAAGGGTTTATGGTCAAATGAAACCAAAATAGAATTTTTTTTCTCAGACTTCAAAGAGGTACAGAATGTGTGGTATAAAACAAACACTGCCTATGCCACAAGAAACACCAGACCTACAGTGGAATATGGTGGTGGCAACATCTTGCTATGGGGATGTTTTTCATGTGCTGGGACTGAGAATCTTGTCAGAGTTGAAGGGACAATAGATGGGCCCAAATACCACACAATATTGCAGGAGAACTCGTTCCAGTCTGCTATGAATTTAAAGCTCGGGAGAAGATTCATCTTTCAAGATGACAATGACCCTAAGCATTAGACCAAAGTGACACTGGGATGGCTCAAAAACAGACAGGTGAATGTTTCGGAATGGCCAAGTCAAAGCCCTGATCTTAACCCTGTTGAGAATCTGGGGCACTGTTTGAAAACTGCTGTTCAGAGATACCATCCCACCAACACAGAGGGTACCTAGAAATCATGCCAAGAAGAATAGGGAAGAATCACACCTGAGCAATGTGCAGAACTGGGGCGTATTTACATACCCCAAAAGAATGAAGGCTGTTACTGCAGCAAAAAGGTTCTTGACAAAGTGTTGGGCTTGAATACTTAGGCAAACAATCACTTTGGAGTTTTTCTTTAGTTAAGTTATTTGGAGTTTGATAACGTTTTGTTACAGCACAAGAGTTCACTTTAAAAATACCAAATGGATAAATATGTGGACAAATCTTTTGTCATGCAGAAAATTAGGATGACTTTTAAAGGGATTGAATACTTTTGCACGTCACTTTATGTTTGTAAAAGGGCTTGGTGGTAATTCTTTTTACCAGTATTTTCCCTTAATTCTGAAATGATCACAGGGCTGAAGTTAGGTACGCATTCGGCTGGCATTTTATTCACTCCCAGTATAAGCTTGCAGTCAGCTACTTATTCACACAGCTTTTGCAAAGCAGCTTCTTATTCTATTATAACAGCAAGGCAAAATAATTCTACAGCATGTACATTAATCGGCATCATTACAGACTGATCCATTATTTGAAAAAATAAATATTCCACATTTTGGTCCTGCACGGGTCAAAATTGTTAAACTCTAATTTAACAAATGAATCTGTCCTGGACAAGTTTATATATGTCAATGTCACAAAACTATGAAAATTAAGGTGGCCCAACGTCATTTAACACTTTACAGTGTCCATTAAATATCACAGTAAATCCCATTTATCTGATATTGAAGTGGGAAAACTTTGTCAGTTTCACCCTGATACTCGCACTGGGCAGAGCAAAACTGCGCTGCATCTTAAAAAAACGCATCTGTCCTTTCACAAAACTGTGAAAGGTAAGGTGACCCAATATGATGTAACTGACCCATGCAGGTCCTAAATGTTAAACATGTTTAGCTTTTCAAATAATGGACACGTTTAGTCAATTAATATACACGTTATAGATGTGCAAGCATTGCGGTTAGGGCTTTGCACTTTCAACTCTTTGTTCGTGGGTTCAAGTCCTGAGACTGAAACTGTGTGACCCTGGGCAAGTTACTTCAATTGTCTGTGCGGCGCGGTGCAGGGTCGCCGGGCATAATAAATCTAACCAGTAGTAACTAAATGTTATGTTGCATAAAGACGTCCATCGTAAATGTTGAATATTTTACCTTTAGAATAAGTAACAGTTTTGCAAATACTGTGTGAACAAGTACAGCTGCGGGTTGCAAGCAAGGATGTAGATGGGACCGAATAAGAAGATGGCCGAATACGTGCCTAACTTCAGCCTTGTGTTCATTACAGACTCAAGGGTAGATTCTGTTAAATAGTAATAATTACTACCAAGTCCTTTCGCAAACGTATGGTGCGGAAAAAATATACTGTGCCGTTTAAACGCAGATGCGTCTCCTAAACACATCTCTTTACACTCCATGACTCTACCGGCCCTTGAGTTCCTGTTTCTTGCCCCGCCCATTTCCACTGAAGATCACGTGAACAACCAATATACAGTCCCGATCAAAAGTTTAAGACCACTTGAAAAATGGCAAAAAAAAATCATATTTTGCATGGTTGGATCTTAACAAGGTGCCAAGTAGAGCTTCAACATGCAACAAGAAGAAATGGGAGTGAGACAAAACATTTTTTGAGCATCAATTTAATGAAAACAACGATTAAACTGAAACAGGCTGTTTTACAGCTGATCAAAAGTTTAGGACCACACCTCCAAAAAAACCCGTAAACCCCCCCAAAACAGAAATCAAACTTTTAAACATGAACTCAGTACTGAGTAGCTCCACCGTTATTGTTGATCACTTCAAAAATTCGTTGCGGCATGCTTGATGTAAGCGTTTCCATGAGGTGAGTGGGAACATTTCTCCAAGTGGTGAAGACGGCCGCACGAAGGGCATCTACTGTCTGGAACTGTTGTCCATTTTTGTAAACTTCCCTTGCCATCCATCCCCAAAGGTTCTCAATTGGATTTAGATCAGGGGAACAAGCAGGATGGGCCAAAAGAGTGATGTTATTCTCCTGGAAGAAGTCCCTTGTCCTGCGGGCATTGTGTACTGTAGCATTGTCCTGTTGAAAAACCCAGTCGTTACCACACAGACGAGGGCCCTCAGTCATGAGGAATGCTCTCTGCAACATGTGGACATAGCCAGCGGCCGTTTGGCGCCCCTGCACTTCCTGAAGCTCCATTGTTCCACTGAAGGAAAAAGCACCCCTCCACTGTGGCGCGTAGAAAAACTTTCAGATGGGATCTGCTTGTCATGCCAGTAACGTTGGAAACCATCAGGACCATCAAGGTTACATTTTTTCTCATCAGAGAATAAAACTTTCTTCCACCTTTGAATGTCCCGTGTTTGGTGCTCTCTTGCAAAGTCCAAACGAGCAGTTCTGTGGCGTTCAAGGAGACGAGGTCTTTGAAGACGTTTTTTGTTTTTGAAGCCCTTCAGTCTCAGATGCCGTCTGATGGTTATGGGGCTGCAGTCAGCACCAGTAACGGCCTTAATTTGGGTCGAGGATCATCCAGTGTCTTGACGGACAGCCAATTGGATCCTCCGGCTCAGTGCTGGTGAAATTTGTTTGGGTCTTCCACTTGACTTTTTTGTTCCATAACCCTCAGGATCATTTAAGAAATTCCAAATGACTGTCTTACTGCGTCCCACCTCAGCAGCGATGGCGCGCTGTGAGAGACCCTGCTTATGCAGTTTAACAACCCGACCACGTTCAAAAAGGGAGAGTTTTTTTTGCCTTTGCCATCAGAACGTGTGACTACCTGACAGAAAATGACAATGAATCCACATCTTTGCACAGATTTGGCCTTTTAAAGGCATGTGTGCCTAAAATTTTGATCAGCTGTAAAACAGTCTGTTTCAGTTTAATCGTTATTTTCAATTAATTGAATGCTCAACAAATGTTTTGTCTCACTCCCATTTCTTCTTGTTGCATGTTGAAGCTCTACTTGGAACCTTGTTAAGATCCAACCATGCAAAATATGATTTTTTGCCATTTTTCAAGTGGTCTTAAACTTTTGATCGGGACTGTAGTTCACACGTAGAACCGATATAGTTCATACACAGAGTTACGATAAGGTGCGCACGCATAACCAATACGTTTAATACGCGAAACCGACATAGTGCACACATACAACCAATAGAGTTCAAGCGCAAAATCGACAGGTTACCCACATGAAACCAGTATAAGACGTGCATGAAACCAATATAGTACATACGCAAATCCATTGTTAGACCGACACAGAACACAAGCCAATATAGTTCATACGCAATCCGATAACATGCAACCGAAAATCAATGCAGTTCACTCACAAACCAATAACAAACGTACTGGAACCAGTGATATACACACGCAAATCAATATAGTTCATATGCAAACCAGTGGTATGCACGTACAAACGGATATAGTTCACACACAAACCGATAATATACGGACGCGAACCAATATAGTTCATATGAATGAAACCAGTATTGTACGCAGGCAAACCAATTAAGTATTCACGCCGCCACGAACCTAGAGCCGCCCATGAGTACTGCTGCAATAAATAATTTCATCGAAGGTCGCACGATCACTGCGCCGTGAAACTCATGTTTAATAACGTGCTTCAACTCCTATCATCATAAAAATGATATCACGTATACATCTCAGTATTTTAGTTATTCAGAGAGCTGTAATATCACGAATGTAATGGATTCTGTGTCCAGTTGGAGGAAGAGAGCCAGTTTAAGAAGCACGTAGTGATTCACACACACAGAGCACATAGAAGATCACATACAAAACAAAGCATTTAACGTGCTACTTTAATTACGATGTGATTTGAGAGACTGGTTAATTAAACCCACGGTTTTCAAACTTTTTTGAACAAGTACCACTCCGCGAGGACCAGTAAACTGAAGTACCACTGTCAATGAATCGTTAAATTACGACCGTGTTGTTTTGAAGAAAAAGTCACTATAATGACTATAATTATGACGTTAAAGTGATATTAAACTAATTAAAGAATCGTTTTAAAAAGTGAGAGGTGTATAAACAGGTAAAACGACTGAAAAGTCATATGCGCGGTTATTTGACGGCAGATTCTCGCTCACAAGAAGAATTTTAATAACTTTGTTCACATGCAAAATACATTATCACTTGTAAGGTTACTCACTCTTATTGCCATGCTTAGTGCGAAACGTGCGCTTTTTTGCCATCAGGTCCTGGATCCGTGGAGAAAGTATGCTTACCGAGACCACCAGATCGTATTCCAAATACAAACAATTTCTTTGTTTTGTCTTTATGCTTGTCATGGAAGAAAAGGCCTTTTCGCATAGATACGTCGAGCCGAAGGGTAGCAGAGCTGTAATTGCCTTAGCACCGAGTTCATCATGCTCTTTCCTCACTTGACTCCAAAATTCTGTCACTGATTTTTCTTTGAACATTTCTTGGAAATGCTAATTATCTGTCATACCTATCAATATCTCTTGCTGCTGGATGGAAAGATCGGCACTCATAATATTCTCCATATTAAACGGCCATGTAATCCAGCGCTTTCCAACGTCGCTTCCTGACGTCAAGAATGGAAAATATGATACAAATTCCGAATGGAGCTTCTTCAGAGGGTTGGTAATAACTTTCTGTATTTCCCTTGTATCGACGGCAGCGTTCATTGCTAGAAATTCCGAGAGAATCGGAAACATTTCCAAGTTTCCATTTGCGACCCGATTCATCCAGAAATAGAGTTCCTTAGGAAAAGCTGAAACTTTCTCTTCCATTGTAAAAATGTTGTGTCCGTATCCCTGGAGAGACACGTTCAGTTCGTTTAATTTTTAAAACACGTCTGCAAGATAACCAAGGCGGCAAACCCATGACATATCTTCAAACTTCTCTGCAAGGGATGACGAATCTTTCAGGAAGAGATACACTTCGTCACGGAGCTCAAAAATCCTCATCAGAAATTTTCCTCTTGAAAGCCATCGAACTTCTCTATGGAAAAGCAACGTCTTATGGTCAGAACCTATTTCTTGGCACAATTGACGGAACAACCGCGCGTTCAAAGGGCGGCTCTTGATGTAATTAATAATTTTTACAGCATCATTCAAGGTCTCGTGCAAAATCTCACTCATTCTCTTCGATGCCAGCGCATGTCTATGCAGGATGCAATGAGAGGAAACTATCGAATTATTTTGTTGCCTTGCTCTCGCAATGAAACCAGCTGTTCTTCCTGTCATTGCTGCTACTCCATCTGAACAAATTGCAACGCACCAAAACCAAAGAATATCATGTTCGCGGAAGAAATCATCGATATGTTTGAAAATTTCCTTACCAGTTGTTCTCTCAGGTAAAGGTCGACAAAGCAAAATATGTTCGATAATATCTGCAGAATCTGGAACACAAACAAAAACGACCAACTGGGCTTCGCCTGAAATATATGTGCTTTCATCCAACTGCATCGAAAACTCCTTAGCTGCAATTATCTTCTCAACCACCTGTTGTATCAAATCCTCCGATATATCTTTAATTCTCCTTTGCACGGTGTTATCAGAACATGGGATACTTTTCAAAACGCTGGCCATTTTGTCGTCGAACATAATTGATACGATTTCTATTGCCGAAGGAAGCACAAGTTTCTCAACGACAGCATGGGGTTTATTTTGTTTTGTCGCTAGCAATGACAGAGCATATGATGCCTGCAAACACTTGTCAGGCACACTTGTTGTTTTTCTGAACACTGTCTGCTGCTTCAAAAATTCGTCTTTACTCCTGGTAAAAAACGACAACGGCTTTCTGTTGTGATCTTTGTGCTTAGTTGTAAAATGTCGCTGAAGTAAGGATGGCTTCATACACTGGTTCGACAGTACCTCATTGCAGATAACGCACACAGGCTGCTGATGAGTGTCGCTTTCAATGTAATAAACCCCCCATTGCAAATAGTCTCCGCAGTACTTGCGATTTGGTTGAGCTGTCTTTATTTTCTTTTTTAGTGGTTCTTTCGGTGTATCTCGTCGCTCAGCATTCGGCGGAAATGTTGTTTCGGTAGCACCGGAAACTTTGCTGTTCGAACCGCCTCTTTGTGATTCTTGCACAGATGTTGCCACTTTTCTGATAACGAATTTGTCCATCTTGAAAGAACTGCGCGCGACACAACACGGTAAAATGGGTAAACGGTGGGTAAATCACTTTGCACGAAGATCGGAAACGCACCACCTTCCTTGAGACAAACCATAAATCGAACTGAAGAAATGAGACTCCTGAGAAGCCAGTTGTCAATTCCCCCCCCTCAAGATCTTTCGTTGTTCAAAGAAACAGACACGAAAAGGTCATTTCCCAATCCACTTTGAGAAAGGGTAGACTTAAGATAAGACCTGCGAGGGTTTAATCTTGGGCGCCTGGGGCATAATAATCCATTTGCTCCATCTTCTGGGGCCTCATGTATAAACGGTGCGTACGCACAGAAATGTTGCGTAAGAACTTTTCCACATTCAAATCGCGATGTATAAAACCTAAACTTGGCGTAAAGCCACGCATTTTTCCACGGTATCTCATACCCTGTCGTATGCAAGTTCTCCGCTCGGTTTTGCAGACTGGCGGCACCCAGCGTCAAAGCAGTGCTACTGTTCCTGTGTGGTTACTCTATTTTCCTGACGCGGCTTTATAAATACACTGAAACTAACCGCATATTGTTTATTAGTGTAATGCATCTGATTGTAATTAACTTGTAACAATATAATGGTCCAGGGAATAGCCATAGTATATCAAATACCATAACTGCTTTAGCGTTGTTACTTTCACTGCACCTCCTTCTTCTTCTTTCAGCTGCTCCCGTTAGGAGTTGCCACAGCGGATCATCTTTTTCCATATTACTCTCACTGCATCACTCGGAGTATTTATATCACTGTATCTGAGTGTGAATCACAGCAGCAGCGATCGGAAAGAGAATTATCGGTATACAGCTTCAAGGACACGCTGTCTCAGCCACGACAAAACGTTTCAAAGCCTTTCCTGTACGGACCTCGCGGTTCAGAAACAGTTTCATCTCAAGAACTTTAAACAGTCAATCAGTCCATCAAGTGCTCCTTGTGGAACTGTTTGTACTTATAAGTACAATTACCTCACTGTAAACTTGCACTACAGTTATAATATTGCACAACCTGAGACACTTTATAAAGCGCGTATTTACATATGATGACGATATCATTTTTAGGATGAAATGCAGCAAAATATGTTTATTATATTATACAGGTAAAACTTTAACTTCATTTAAATAATCTGTATTCTTCACTGGGACTGGCGTGAAGGATAGAATAATTAAACATGTACTACGAAGATAGTTCAATGTTCCTTAAACGTTTTGAAGAATCGGCGCTCTAAGCTTACAGATGGTTGGAAATGATATCACGTATACATCTCAGTATTTTAGTTATTCAGAAAGCTGTAATATCACGAATGTAATGGATTCTGTGTCCTGTTTAAGAAGCAAGTAGTGATTCACACACACAGAGCACATAGAAGATCACATACAAAACAAAGCATTTAACGTGCTACTTTAATTATGATGTGATTTGAGAAACTGGTTAATTAAACGATGTTAAGATGACGTTTATGATGTTCTACTTTAATGACAAAATAAACTACATTATTAAAGTGGAAATTTCGAGATTGAAGTTGACATTTCGTGCTTTTTTCCAACTGTGTGCCTATTTTTTTTTTTGTCTGTACCCTAATAAGCTTTCATATAACACTCAGATGGTGGGCTACGACTCGCCTTTTCACGGCAACTTTGTGAACGTGAGCTTTCAAGTTTCTCCAACACGCTATGTCACTCGATCAACTTCCTTTTGCTGATTATACCACGGTTTATTTGAACAAATAGTATGTTTTTCCTTTGCCTCCACTTGGTTTTCGCTGAAATTCTTATATTTTCCCTCGTGCTTTTCCCATTGTTTTTTCACAGAAGGCTGAGCTTAAGGGCGATTTATATTATTTTGCATATTCAAAGAGGCGTAATTCTGGGAGGAGTTGGGGTGGGATGGAAGGCGCGTACACGAGCGTTACTTTTCATGCTGACTGGGATTTATGGAGCGGAAGAACGCGGAAGTTGGAATATGCACAGATTCCTGCATCTGGATTTTTCTGTGCGTAAGCACATTTCGGCTTTTGTGCTTAGGTCATGTTATAGTGCGAATTCTACGCACGGCGTTATACACGAGGCCCCAGCAGCATAACTCTAACAGGTTTGTAGAGTCATTAGCATCTGTATATTTTATGTACCATTAAACGTACTCGATTACAGAAAACTAATTAAATTAATAAATGCACAATACTAAAAGCACATCCATTATGTAGCTACTATTTAGTGATAAGAAAAGTCATGAACTGAAAATCTGTCAGCAAAATATATGCTGTAATTTTCTATGGTGTATTATGAATTTTGAAGTGGTTTAAATTCTAAAGTAGCCTGTGTCTATTAACCTTCAAAGTAATTGATGATACTCTTGATGGTAAAATAAATCTTAAATAGCCTTCAGCCAAGTCATACTTAGAGATGGACATAAAACAAATACATTGCTAAATAAATAAATGACATTTTTGGAGCCATCAAAAATGTACCAGTTCAGTACCAAAGGACTGATGCACTGCTCCTCAAAGGGAGGCTCTCCAGTAGACATCTGCCTGGTATTGATGTTGGCTCACACACACATGAGCCCAGCTGAAGGATGTTGTGACTTCATGCTTGGAAGTATTCTATTTTCCTGGCCTTTATCCTGCACAGCACTAAAATGTAATTAGAAGGTTTAGGGGAATGCTCAAATAGCCACATTTTTATATTTTCAATTTTTATCTGCTGTTAATTATTATGATTGGAAGGACTTCCACATTGTGGCCAGATGTTCCTTTGTCAGCTGGTGGAGCCAGTCCACCCTACCTGTTCTATAGAACTTGGATGAGATTGTTAATCAGCAAGTCAGGTAGCTGTTTTAAACCAATAGGAACTGTAGAAATAGAACTGGGAAGGGAAGCAGAGAGGGTGGTGTACTCTCATCACACATCAGAAAAAGTATGAAGTTATGTTTTCTGGTATACAATACATGGAAATAGGCTTATTTTGTTAATCACAGTTTCTGTTACATGCTTTGTGCTTTTTTATTTTAAGAAAGCATTGGAACTTGGAATCCACTCCTGTCTGCAACCCATAAAACCTTCACAGATCATACCATCTCACGGCTTTTTTAATGCTGTCATAAAAATATCCCCAGATTTTTCACAACAAAAATAAACACAACTGTGATGTTTATGAGGTATCCTCTCAAAATTTCAGAATCTTTTGCAGAAAGTAAATAATTCCCATACTTGGCAGTTTTGTGTTCTTCCAATGGACATGCTCTATGAAAAATGTTTCATTAAATAGTGAGCATTTTCTGTTTTTTTCTTCTGTATAACACACCAGCATTAGATTTCAGATATTGGTATCCATCATTGGTAATGTATTACATTTTGGTTAAATTATTTGTGGGTATTAAATGATTTAGCTGTTCAATAAGTACAGTTTACATTGTACATATTTAAACTGTTAAAGCACATGCAATACCACATTTTTTAAAACAGATTATAATATTAATGTTTGAGTTTTTATTGCACATCTTCAGAAATTAATATTTCTCATGGGGCACCAGTGCCTTTCATGGCACAGGTCCTCATGTTGGACCAGTTTAGAGCTGTTATGAACTTGAGAGTCCCATAGTATGTAAATCCCAAAAATACTCCAAATGCCCTCTAGATGGAGAATCACTGTCAATCTGCTGCTATTATTGTAAAGGGCCACATCGAATCTTTATATCTAAAAAGAATTATTAATACAAAAATACTCTGTAACAGAAAAATATGCTGCAAGCAAGACAAGGCAAAAGGCACAGAAGGCAATGCCTTCAGAATAGACATTCCCATAAACAAAAAGAAAGTCCCAATCCGAAATCCAAGAGGTGAAGTCACAAAAACAGAGCACGGGTTCAAAAAATCCAGAAAATCACAAATAGTCAAAGAGTACATCTCAGTAGAAAACTGACCACACCATGACACATTCAATATGAGCCACAGGGGACTTTGGGTTGCCAGGCCTACATCGGGCTGAAGGCAGTCATTTGACAGTGATGGACAGGTGGCCCCGCCTCTTTGGTAACTACCCACAAAACACATGGTACATAGAACAGCGTACACAGGTACAAAGAGAATAAATTAACAACAAATATTACATAACCAAAGGAATCAAACATGAACCCCAGCCTTGGAGGAACCTAAGAAGAGTCACCATTTACTCTAATCTGATCAGGCTCATGGTGGTGAGACTAACCAGAGAAAATTGCACACAAGCAAACCCTGCAAAGATAATGACTAGTTAGGGATTTACAACTAATAGGTTGATTAAAAACAAATTGAATCACATTAAAGATTATAAATATTCATATTTTAATCGTGACTACAGCTGCAGCGATACACTCAATATTCAATTTAGCACTTAATGTTCTCTCATAGATCAAGCTTTCCCCATTACAGACTGATCTAAGAAGCAAATGAGTGCCATAATCGAGCACAGACACATTCTCAAAGCATGAGTACACTGTCGGATTGGAGGCACTCACAAGTGACCATGAGAAAAAAAAGACATTTTCTAGGAATATTAGCCCTAACATCATCTTTGAACACTCTGAATTTCTTTCTAACATTTGCAGCAGCCTCCAAAAAAATTGAAAGTAGTATTGAACTTAAACCACCTATGTTTTATATGTTTTAGTAACAAAATGAAGAGGATTGTCCGTAATTTGGAATTATTTTGTTTTCGCTAGCAATGATGTGCAGTGGCGTAACTCTAGATTTTGTTACCTGGGATGGTCTTTGAGTTTGCCACCCCCATACCCCCCCACTAAGTAACAAAATAAAACAATACATATCATGTAAAAAATGAAAACGACAAAAATTTTAACTGCATTTTAAATTAGTAATTACAATTACAATTACAATCTAAAATCTACAACCTACAACTATTCAAACAATAAATCTACAATACTACTTGATTTCATGTGTGCAAAATCGTGGGTGACATTCTCGAAGTCAATTTCGTTTGTCAGTTGCTACTCTTTGGAAAGTATGGCAAGGTTTCTTAAATGCAAAGTACTCATTAAAGATCTTAAATAATTTATTCTAAGTTTCAGTTTGGAGAAACTTTTCTCACAGCTAACAACACTAATAGCAACTGTGAGGAAATTTCGCAGAAGTATTACGATATCAGGAACTGAATGGTGACCCACAGACACACCTGAATGTACCAGTAAGATCTGTGTGTCATTGTTAATTATGCTTGGCTAAAGACCGATACCTTTTAAATGAATACCCACAATTTTTTGTTCATCATACATTTCAATGCTTGAAGATGAAGAATTAAGGATGAAGATGGCTTTAATTCGGAAATTTCTTCACGTGGGGTGGCACGGCGGTGCAGTGGTAGCGCTGCTGCTTCGCAGTAAGGAGACCAGGGTTCGCTTCCCGGGTCCTCCCTGCATGGAGTTTGCATGCTCTCCCCATGTCTGCGTGGGTTTCCTCCGGGTACTCCGGTTTCCTCCCACAGTCCAAAGACATGCAGGTTAGGTGCATTGGCAATCCTAAATTGTCCCTAGTGGGTGTGTGTGTGCCCTGCGGTGGGCTGACGCCCTGTCCAGGGTTTGCTTGTGCCCTCTGCTGGCTGGGATTGGCTCCAGCAGACCACCATGACCCTGTGTTAGGATGTAGTGGGTTGGATAATGACTGATTGACTTCTTCACGTGCAGTAACAGTATAGTTTCTTCACGATTGAGGTGTTTCAGTAATTCCCCTTGATTCTTTTTTGATATTTCTCCCCTCACCTTTTTGTTTTTTCTAAAAGTAGCATTGCTATCTTTGGTTCACTTCATCTTGAGACTGAGAGAAGATTTAACTATTAATAATGAGATTTAAGGGTTCGTCTCTTTCGTTCAGAGTAGGTTGGCGAACTGGTCAAGAATGGCATTTGTAACATATAACTTTGGAACAAATGTATTTGTAACAGTTTTTAAAGAATAAAATGTGTATTTTTGACACAGATAACACACATTAGTTTGTCTTATCAAACAAAATTGTCAAAAAAGACTAAAAAGTATAGTAATAAAGTTTTAAAAAAATGACTGCCCCTTCTGCCAACCCCAGCTATGCCAGTGGATCAAAAAAAAGCGTGGTGTGAAAACAAGGGTTGCCAGAGTGTCTGCATTTTTCTTGCCAAACTTTGGCCAAAAAGTAGCCCAAAAGTACCAAAACTAGCCCAATAAAGCTTAACAAATTGAACAATATAATAGAAATATAATCAAAACTCATCATTTTTTCCACTACTGCAGTGTTTTGTATTTGAAGATCATTTCGAAAACATTCTATATTCTACTTGCAAACTGCATAAATTCATTTCCTTAACTATAATATCAGTCAGTGATACAACATGCAGGAACAGTGTGGAAGCTAATGCAAATGCCAGAAAATAAGAATCCTGTTAAAAGGAAAACATAAACAAATAAACGTAGTGTATGCAAAACAAACAAAAAGACAATAAAATGAATTGTTCATGGTATTCAAGGTTCAAGACACCTTTTTGTGTCTGACTGTATGACAACGTTAGCTGCTAATAAGAAATCCTTTAACGGTATAGTAGAAAAGGAATATCTTAGAATATTTTTAACTAGGAGGAAAATATTGTCATTGTCTTCTGTAGATGAAGCGTAGATGTGTACAACTAACGACAGTTTAGCAACCTTGACTGAGCTGTCAACAACGACCAGCTTCGCGGGCTGACATCTGACATCAAAAAGACTTTGAGCATTAGAATGAGGAGCTGTTTTGTGACGGTGCTTTTCAGTTGCATGATGCAACTTCAAATCACCCTGATGAGTGCAAATTTCACATCAGCAATACTTGAAGAAAGCTTTTGTAGTGTATGCTGGAATTCTCTGGATCCACCTCTTAAATTCTGCTTCTTTTTCCCACTCTGCACTATACTGCCGCTCATATTTTGACCACTTACACATCATGACGATATGATTAAACGAGACGCTCTGAAATTTTTATCATTGTTCGATGTAACCAATAACTAGCATATAATCAATCAAACATATCTATGAAAGAATACAAGTCTGTACATTTATTTCCCGACAACATCATACAATAAGCATTCGATACGATGTCATTGATGAGGTTGAAATATCACCCAAAAACTCACCCATGTCTATTAAAACTAGCCCACAAACTTCAACCCGCCACCGCCTACATTTTCCCACAATTTTATTTGAAAAAAAGCCCAATTTGCTGTGAAAACCACCCAACTGGCAACACTTGTGAAAACTGTTGCAACAAAGCAATAGCAAACAACCGGCTAAAATCCAGCCACGTGGTTTATTATGACCAGAGTGCAGCAAAGACAGGCTAGCAGCACCAAGTACCAGTAACGTTAGGTGTGCATCGCAAACAACTACAGATAACACAGCAGGCTGGCAAAAGCAAATTCACATAAAGAAGCCATACACTTTTATTTGTCCAAAGACAAAACTCAAATTAAAACTGTGCTCAATGTAAAAAAAAAGATTACCTAGGGTAACGGATACGTCAACCACTCCCACTGCCTTTACGTATTCCAATTTTATCGACCTGAAAGAAGTATCACTTAATTCAACACTTGTGGTTAAATAAAACAATTGAAGCATAAAAGATCTCAACGGTTTATTACATCGATGAGGTATTTACCCTGAAAAGTAAACACTATGCTGCCTCTTCAAATGAGTCATGTTCAGTGTATGCAGTGAGTTACCATCTTAATACTTTTCAAGCTCGCTGTATATTTTAATGCTGTTTAATGTCATTCATCGAAGAACTTTCAGATTGTGTTTACATTATTGTCTTAATCTTATGTTACAGCTAGTTACAATTTTATTATGTACATTGATTTTTACATACACCTAAAATAAAAACACTATAATGCATAAATTCAGAATGGATTTCAAGGCTTCTTTTTCTTTTCACTTGGAAAACATTTTAATGTTACTCCTTGATAATTTTTTTAAAGATATGATTAATATTGTCATATTAAGCCTATAATAAGTGAATTATAAGATATTTACTCATAAATCATCCATGACTGGGTCAGGTAAAGTAAAAAATCTTTGGAAGGGAAGCAGAATTGTTCAACATTTTAGCAAGTTACCTCTGAAGAAGTGACACAGCCATAGGCCAAAAGAAGGCACAATGTGTAGATGAGTGAGGACAAGATACACTATAACCCTTAATTAATATATAGAAAGCTTTATTTACTTTTTTATTCATTCATTTTTTTTGCAAAATAAATAATTATAACAAAAACGTGTTCAATGGAAGGTCCCTGACATTTTAACAAAATGTAGTGGTTTGGCTAGATAGTTACCGTGATGTTTTCCACGTTTGTTTACAGGATTTATGCTTGGCAGATGAAAAAGTAGAATCTGGTTCACCTTTTTTAATGTACTACTGAGTTTGACTTTATTGCCATCAGGAGGCAGAACACAAAAACAAAAGAAAAAATATAGACATCAAACTATTGTATGCAATGGTTTCCCAAATGGGAGAGGCCTTGTCTTCAATGCATTGACGGTCCTGAAGTACAGCAGCCAATTGGCCCACAGACATCCTAGTCATTTAAGAATTCAATTTTTTTAAGATTGAAAATTTGAAAACTAGAAAAGCATTAAGCATGGCAAATAAAGAGAAGTCATCATGTAATCCTTGGTTAAAGTGTGCTATGTAATGTAAGGCTTTTCTAAAGTATCAGCAAATGAACAAAACAAATCATAAGTGTAAGAAACTACCGTTCACCCAACAAAACAACAGAGACACTGGATTTCCTTTTAAACTTTTCTCTTTGCTATTCTAGATATTAGAATCAGCTCTTTTAATTCTTGAACCGTAGATGTATATTAGTGAATAACAGCAATCAGTCTTGAATCTACATTGAGATCCAAGGTGAGAAAGTAAGACAAATGTCCTTTTTTCTCATAAACAGAGATGCCATTACATAAACAAAGATGCTGGTTTAAGGATACATTTGATCATCTTTTATCAATCTGTAATTCTACTGATGCTGCTGAAGCTGGAGTCTTTTTACTTTCAGGGTAAGACAAAATATAGCTTTTGCTTTTCTGCTTGGAATCTGCATTCTGACATTTAATCATATTATTATTCTTTAACCGTGAATTGATTTACACAGCAAGTCAAAATGTACTTGCCACTATTCTGAAAGTGGTACAGGTGTTGTTTAAATTCTAAACACCCCAGAATATACCATTGAGAATTACATACCTTGTCTTTTTGTATAAACTATATTACTGTCACTAATGTGTGTGAGGTGACGTGCAATTTAAAGTCTCATTGCATGCTGGTCAGTAAAACTTAACATTTATACCATTGCTTGAATGTTTTCCTTGAAAATATTGACGATGTGCAAAGAAAACTACTCATTGGGATACATTATAATAGAATAAACACGTTTACAGTAATTTAAAAGAAAAATATTCCCGGTAGGCTATAGTTACCATGTTTTGAAATTATTCACAGAAATACAAGAAAACAGAAGAATTTTAGCATAAAGTTGTAGCTTTTAACTCTTTGAGGGCTGAACATTTTTTCCAAAAAACGCAGTTTTCTGAAAAGCACACAATGCACTGGTTTCACACATAAATCAACATAAAACATCTGTGGCAATGTGCTGTAGCAGCTGTTGGGGCCTGTTTGGCATCTCTGGCAGCAGTGGCTGCACAGGGGCAGCTCAATGGGCAGCAGGAATGCACGGCGGGCTGGCTACCTCTCTGTCTTCGCACAGCAGTTGCGGTGTGACGCAATATGGTTTGTACCTCTTGTCATCATAAGTGGTAGTCCTCCTAGGCGAACACCACGATCAGCTAGGGGCCGATGCTGGTACCTCACTTTCGTTTTTGATATCCGATCTCCAGATCACTTGCATCAAAGTCAAGAGTCTGATTCAGTGATAATACGTAAAACGTCAATGGAGTCTTTTGCTTTGCACATTTGCTTTAGTCTTGCCAGATGTCGATGCTATTTTAGAGGCTGTTTGCTCTTCACTACTCATGCACGCACAGGGCATCGAGGTCAAATCAACAAAGCTATTCAACTTTCCTTCAAGAAAAGAGAGTTGATCTAAAACGTAAGGGGGACTTTTGTTTGCAGTTTACAGCCGAATACCATCCTCTACCCCAGAATTTCAACGAAAGTCGACATCAGCCCTGAAAGAGTTACTTTAAGTTGTGCACTGAGACTTATCATTAGGTAGTGGAGTGTCAATAGCCAGTGAGTCCACGATATGATAGAATTTGATACACAAGTCATTATATGATAATCTGGTGTTTGTAGGTTTTAAAATATTGAGCAGTGAGATTTAGTTCTGTAGTTTTCTGCAATTTATTGTTCTCCTTTTTATTTGACTGAAGTTACAGTTTCAAAAATGTATCAATTAATTATAACTACTAAGAGGAACACTTGACTCAGTGAAACATATTTAACGTTTCTGTAGGAATTGATTTTAAATAACTCAGCAGTGACAGACCACAAATACTCAGTTGTGGTACATGAAATGCACTGCAGTACATTATTACTGTAAATTTAGGGCTGGTTGTGTCCTTATTAGCTGACCCGTTATGCTTATTGTTGGACTGTTACATAACAGGATTAGTGTTTCACATTTTAAATGTGAACGTGTGACTAAATAAATGTATTTTGGCAGAGGCACATACAGTAAAGTATATGTCATTAACACTCTGTTTTCTTGATAAGTTAATATGCCAATGAAACATGTTGTTGAATAACAGTTTTATTTAATAAATATTGTGTGTCAGTTAATCATGGAGAGGGGTACATCCTTTGCGTTCACTTAGATTTTTTATTTTAAGGACTTCACCCTTTTTGTTCCTTTTGCACCTCACAACAAGAGTAATTCTGGCCAGTTAGGATGAAAGCTAGCACAGCTTCCCAAGCAGCTTGCAAACACTGCATCCTCATGCAATGTGTGATATAGGCGTATGTTCTTGCTTCTCCACTTTCTTTGAGTATTCCAGATTCAGTATAAATGAATCTTCAAGTGCGCCTGACAGGTGAAAGTAGTGGGATAGTCCTAGTTTAAGCATGGAGGAGTAAATTACTGTTGTTTTTGAATAGTAGCTTCTTTTTTTAGTAAACACTGTGAACGTCAAAATGAATTCAAGCACTTGGCATAAATATTGACAGAACATTTGAAATGGGAACATTTGTGCCGTGACATCTGTTGGAATGTATTGTTGTTGTACTCGGCCCATAAAACGCATTGTTTTTATATTTCCACAGATGGAATGTCAGCATTTCTGTATATTTTCAGATCTATACAAGCCACAGTAATATGCAGGAAAATAAATCCTGATACTTATCCTCAGTATATTAATCATATATTGTTTTCCCCATTACATTTTTAGGTAGGCATTGCACACTGTTATATACTAGACATCTCCAACATTGAAATAATAATAATATACCTAGTCAACAGTTAACATGTTTTTCTGTTCATATGTTGCTCTTTGCCATGGTAAACATGTAATTCATGCATATTATTTATCAACTTTCACTCTGACTGGCACATTTGTTTTATCTAAAACACAATGTTACAGTTTTGGTTGAATGCAGAAGGTTGCATACATATTGCTTAGAGAACAGCAAGAACATTTTTCCATTTTTTCAAGTTTAAAATAAGAGAAAAACAACAGTATTGTACTTTGTATTTTCTGGAAAGCAATGCTTGAGAACAATTTGCTGACCAGTCAATCTATCACGTAGAATGCACAGCAAATAAAATGCACAGTGCGTGTCACAGAGACAATCCATTTGGCAGTGCACTTTATGGCTTGCAGTTGCCTGCTTCAGTGTTTTCTTTTTAATAATCTTTCATTGAAAATACAAATTTCTAAAGGACTACTTCACCCAAAAATTATATATTTATTATATCTCATGTTTTCATGCAAGAGTGGAGAAGTGCTGGCCCAGACTGAGGATGCTGTCTGGCAGTGCAAGGAACACTTTGAGGAGCTCCTGAACCCAATGGACACGTCCTCTGTGGAGGAGGCAGAGCCAGAAGGTGATGGGAAATCAATGCCTATTTCCCTGAGGGAGGTCACTGAGTTAGTTAAGAAACTCCACAGTGGCAAGGCCCCTGGAGTGGATGAGATCTGCCCAGAAATCCTGAAGGCTTGGGACATTGTTGGGCTGTCATGGTTGGCATGCCTTGTCAGTGTTGTGCGGTCATCGGGAGCTGTGCCTGTGGAGTGGCAGACCAGGGTGGTGGTCTCCATTTTTCAAAAGAGGAACAGGAAGATGTGCTCCAACTATCAGGAGATTACACTCCTCAGCCTCCTTGGAAAAGTTTATGCCAGTGTACTAAAAAGGAGACTCTGCCCAGTCATGGAACCTTAGATCCAGGAGGAGCAATGTGGAATCCATCCAGGCCGTGTAACAGTGGACCAGCTCCTTACCCACATGAGGATTTTGGAGGAGGCATGAGAATATCCCCATTTGGTCTTCATGTGTTTTGTGGACTTAGAGATGGCATATGACCGTGTTCCTCAAGGGATTCTGTGGAGGATTCTAGGAGAGTATGGGGTTCCGGGGCCCCTAATAAGGGCTATTTGGTCCCTGTATAATCACAGTGAGTGCTGTGTCGTACTCAGAAAAACATCAGCACCATTTGCAGTGGGTGTGGGACTCCACAAGGGCTGCATTTTGCCTTCTGTCCTGTTTGTGATTTTCATGGACAGGATATCATCACACAACAGGGGAGGGAGTCCAGTTTGGTGGCCGTAGAATTGTATCACTGCTTTTTGCAGATGATGTGGTCCTGTTGGCTTCATAGGGTGGGAACTGCAGCACACATTGAGATGGTTTGCAACTAATGTGAAGTGGCAGAGACAAAATCAACAAATCCAAATCTGAGACCATTTTCCTTGGTAGGAAAAAGGCAGACTCTCCTCTCTTGAGTGGGAGGTGAGTTACTGCCTTAAGTGTAGGAGTTAAAACACCTCAGGGTCATGATCATGAGTGAGGGGAAAAGGGATGGTAAGATTGACAGATGGATTGGGGTGGCATGCGCAGTTATGCAGTTGCTATACTTATCTGTAGTGGTGAAGAAGGAACTATCTATCTCTTACTAAATAAAGTTTCACTGACACTCATCTTCAACCTTGGATCTCCTCACTGCTGAATTAGGAGCAACCCTTATGTTTTGGGTATGCAGTTATGTCCTACATTTAGTTAAGTTATACATTTAGTTAGTTCTGCTAGCCACCCCCCCGTGGCTCCACCCACGTAGTAGTGAAGCAGGGCAGTGAGGAGGGGGCCCTTCAGCTGGTACTGAGTTGAACAAACAATCATCATGTCTCACTTGTAAATTTGTGCTACACATTAGCAAACCTCTTAGTTAAGAATATTTATGAAATAGCATTACATAAAGCCATGCACAATACAGTTCACATTTCAGAGAACATTATAGAACTGTCATAAATGTCAGCCCAGGAATTCACTCTGTGGTGTCACAGCTATGCTGTCCCCCAACAGTCACAAAGTAGTGGCCTTCTGGTTACATAGAAGTTCTGTCATCACCCAGGACAATAAAAAGAGCCCCCACATCCCACCCCATCCCCATTCAAGACATGAGACAGCTTCTCAGATGAAAGTGAAGTGCTTCCTTGTTTTTGACTTCATACTGTCTCTCTCCCAGCCTCCTGTTCCTTGACTATTCCCCTGGCATGTTTTTGATATAATTGGACAGTATTGATAGAGATGATGATGTTATCCTTGTTATATACAAAAGCAATGCTTCAGGAAACTCATAGATGAAGAAATAAAAAAAATTCTCTTGGAAAAGACCAGCCAGTGACATTCTTCCTCTAAAGAATATCCACCCACTGTCCAATGACATGTTGTTAGGTCATTTATTGAGTATACATTGCCCTCCTCTGAGTGAGTACCTGCCTGTGTAAGGATAAAACCACATAGGTTCCAAAAACAAATGGAAATATGTTTAATGAAAATGATTTTGTGTAATGTTAACATTATAAATGCACTAAATACTGAATGGGATTAAAAAGCCATTCATTCCCTTATTAAACCTATTGATGCTTACTTCTATTTGTCTGCATTGTTTGCATTACTTTCTCGTATTACACTTGTTTCTTATAAAATAAAACAGTAACAAGTTGTTTCTTTCTGTAAGGTGGCAAGTTTTTCAAGAAACTCCTTCCACCAAGGATCCTTACTGGTCAACAGTTGTTCTTGGGTTTCGCATGATGGCAGATGCTGAACTTCAAATGTTCCCAAAGTACAAGTTTGGTCAGTCATTCACAACGATTAAGTGTGAATGTACTCAATATCTGCCATGGCTTGAGAAAAGGTAAGTGATATCCACTTTGACAGAACTCTCCTATAGGTTATTAGTGCAGATTTCATTCATTATAGCCATCTTCAAACCTACTGGAATTAGACAAATGTTTACTGCACAACACAAATTGGGCAATCAATCTGAGCTACAGTATAAGAAAGCCATATGCAATATACTGTGGATAAAATATAATGCTTTGCATTTAAGATTTGCTTTGTGTAGTTGTTTTAGTACTCTTTGTGAATATTGGGTAAGACTTAGAGCCAAGCAAATCATTACACATGAACAAGGACAGAACTAAGACTTGGGTAGACTCTTGGCAGATGAAGGTTAAAGTAAATAAATGTAAATAAATAAATATGGAAATAGAAAATGTTTGATTTGAACACTCAGAGGAGGGTCTGAAACTTAAAAGTATACCTTATGAGGAAGACCTTGAAGCCATAATGGACTCATCACTGCTCACATCCAGACAGTGCACAGAATCAGTTAAGCAGGCAAACTGAATGTTAGGTTGTATAGCATGATGGTGTGGGGTACAATTCAAAAGAGGATACGCTTAAGATATATATATATATATATATATATATATTTATAGTGGCGAGTGGCTGGGGGTGGTACCCAGCCGGGATGCCTGGAAGGACAGGAGGAGGGATTACGCCACCTTCAGACAATGAGGGGGTGACCGCCCTGGTGGCTTTGGGGACCACGGGAAAGGAGCATGGAAGCTCAACCTTATAGGGGCCCGTGGTCACTGCCAGGGGGCGGCCAGATGCCTGAGGAGCACATCTGGGTGGATATAAAAGGGACCGTCTCCCTCCATTCGATGGCTGGAGTCGGGTGGAAATAAGGACAGAGCTCGGAGGAGAGGAGTGGAGGTGGACCTGAAGAGAGAGGCATTGGAATGAGGCCTGGACTAAGGGTGTTTGATATGGGAGTATTGGGTTGTGTGCACTGTAAATAATAGTTGAACATGATTATACGTGTGTTGATGTCAGCCTGTCTGTGTCCAGGCCATGCTCCATAATATATATATATATCTATATATATATATATATGTATACAGTTTATATATATATACAGTATATAAATATTATATATATACACACACAATGCACTTCCAAAACCTCATCTGAAGTACTGTGGAAAGCTTTGATCTCCATATTATGAAAAAGACACAGTAGCACTGGATGAGACCCAGAGAAGCATATCTAGGAAAATTTAAAGAATGTGAGGCATAAGCTGTAAGGAATGATTGAATGAGTTGATCCTTTTCAGTTTGTACAGTACTAGCTGGCCCCTGCAGCTCCGCCCACGTAATAGTAAAACAGGACAGTGAGAAGAGCCCTGCCCGGCTCCCTACTACTGACGTCACACTTCCTCCTCACCTCTCCCCTCGGCCCGCAGCCTGTGTCTCGGATTAGCACGAATATATTGCTCCTGCAAGCAAACTGTGATTCTTAGCACAATGAGAGAAGTCACAAAATCAACTGGAATGTTCCAGCAAATTATAGAAAAAAAACAGATCTAAATCCGTTAAGTTGTTCTCTTGTTCGCTAGCTCAGCGGAGGTAAGGTATGCCCCAAGGCACTGCCCCCCTCCGAGAGGCCCACTGCATATGTCTCGGATTCGCGCAAATAAATCAGTACTGCAAGCGAACTATGATTCTTAGCACAATGAGAGAAGTCACAAAATCAAACGTAATGTTCAAGCAAATTATAGAAAAAAAACCCAATCTAAATACGTTAAGAAGTTCTCGTGTGAAAAGCAGACAGACATACAGACAGATGTTGGATTTTATATATATATATTGAAATAAGTAAAGATTAGAAGGGGATATGATAGAAGTAAAATTATGAAGGGAATTTGTATGATAGACTCCAGCTGTTACTTTGAAAAGTGTTTTTTCAACAAGAACAAATACAGTATTTGCATGTTTTTCATCATACATGGAATAAGTTAATTAAGTACCATGATAGATATTAGGACTTTGGGGGCCATTAAAACTCAATATGATGTTACTTTAGAAGAGTTAGAAGATTCGAGATGGATGAGCCTGAGTGGCCTGTCCTTGTCAGCACTGTTCTAATCTTAGATTCTGGGTGTCTTTGCATATTCTTTGAAGTTCTTTCTTAATCAAAGACTTTTAAGCATTTTAGCCCCCAGAATTGATACAGTCGACCATTTTTTTTAAAAGACCACAAATTCAAAACCATACATTTTAACAGCTTGAGTAGCAAGCATGTTTAAATCTCAAATATTCTTAGATTGTGCTTGTTTATCAGGAAGTGTCATAACTTTAAGAACTTTAATAGTGCCTATCGCCCTTTTGGGATGCAGTTCATGAACGGTACACAAGCAGACTAACTCTTCATAAAAGACCAATTAATCCCCTGTAATATACTTTTGTTTAGTCCTTAGGATAAGTGCAAACAAGGCAAATCGTAAAATCTAATCAAGCAAGCCGAGGCAAACATTTAGCCATATAGGACTGAATTTCATGGTTCATGTTCTAAATCGAGTTTATTGTCTTCACTTCTTGTTAAATGTTAACATCAGATCTACAAGTTATCTGTTGTTTACTTTGCTTATAAGCATCTGTTTTTTTTTCTCTGGCATAAATGCTAGTCATGCTTATTTTATATACTATTTGTTCTTAGTTGATAGAAAAAATGAACTGCTCCTTTATATGACCATAAATCTAATACCTTTTAAAATTTGGATTGCCTCCACTAAGTAAACATGCAGTTTAATTCCATTCTGCTGAACAGAACAAAGTTTTGCAAACAGTTCTTATTCATAAAAGGCCTCTTTTCCTTTGAATTCTGTAAAGGAATCATACAGTTGTTTGGGCAACAGTCAAAAGTTTTATAAGAAACGGTGCCCTTTATTCATCTTAATATCCATATTACATTAGTACAACTGAAATATCACAACTGAAATGGATGTGCTTTCTGTCAAAATGATGTCAGTTAGTGTTTATTTTACATACTTCATCGCAAGGCACAGTACCATACAGTATATAAAAATAAAAAAGAAACAGCAGTCCAGTTCAAAACAATACAGTAACAAATACAATTATAGAACGATTACCACTTTCTCTTTAGTTCTTCAAACTCTACGTTAAAAAAGATTTTTTCGGACAAATAAGAGAACGGAGTGCAGCCATTTTTCTTTTAGTCACTGTGTATAGATTTGTTTTCCTTGAAATGTTCTGTGGATGACCTCAAACAGTTGTAATGTACTTTTTTACGTAACTGAGGCTTGCATTTCAGTGCACAGCAGTGTTCTTGCTGAATGATGCTTGAGTATTAATGCTTACATAAACTAAACACTTTTATTTTTTTAACAACTTTCCAGAGCTCACTGCCTTCCCAGTCTAGTGAAGTAGTAATTTCTGAAATAGATATGTACGAGGGAAGTGTGACAGTGGTGAGAACTACAGTAGGAGGGACGGATACATTCAAGGTGGAGGTGGGATTACATCAGGGATCGGCTCTGAGCCCTTTCTTATTTGTAATGGTGATGGACAGATTGACAGATGAGATTAGACAGGAGTCCCCGTGGACTATGATGTTTGCTGATGACATTGTGATCTGTAGCGATAGTAGGGAGCAGGTTGAGGAGACCCTGGAGAAGTGGAGATATGCTCTAGAAAGGAGAGGAATGAAGGTCAGTAGGAACAAGACAGAATACATGTGCGTAAATGAGAGGGAGGTCAGTGGAATGGTGAGGATGCAGGGAGTAGAGTTGATGAAGGTGGATGAGTTTAAATACTTGGGATCAACAGTACAGAGTAATGGGGATTGTGGAAGACAGGTGAAGAAGAGAGTGCAGGCAGGGTGGAATGGGTGGAGAAGAGTGTCAGGAGTAATCTGTGACAGACGGGTATCAGCAAGAGTGAAAGGGAAGGTCTACAGGACGGTAGTGAGACCAGCTATGTTATATGGGTTGGAGATGGTGGCACTGACCAGAAAGCAGGAGACACAGCTGGAGGTATCAGAGCTAAAGATGCTAAGATTTGCATTGGGTGTGACGAGGATGGATAGGATTAGAAATGAGTACATTAGAGGGTCAGCTCAGGTTGGTTCGTTGCGTTGGTTTGGACATGTGCAGAGGAGAGATGCTGAGTATATTGAGAGAAGGATGCTAAGGATAGAGCTGCCAGGCAAGAGAAAAAGAGGAAGGCCTAAGGTTTATGGATGTGGTGATAGAGGACATGCAAGTGATATGTGTGACAGAGCAAGATGCAGAAGACAGGACAATATGGAAGAAGATGATCTGCTGTGGCAACCCCTAACGGGAGCAGCCAAAGGAAGTTGAAGAAGAAGGAGATTGCCTTTTGTATTCAGACCTCCTGATATACAATGCATAGATTGCTATCAACAAATTTAATTCAGGAACGAAATCTTCGTGACAGCACCAGACCTGTGTGCGCTCACCAGCCGTAGGCACTTTAGTGGTTGTTGTAACATTAGTATTTATAGTACAATATGTATTAGTACAGTATATTCAGATCAGTACTCAACGGAAGCAAGGCTGAACTTGTGGATTGGCAAAGGAACAAAATTCCGCTCTTGGCAAATGTTCTTTGTAATCCTTTAATACTTTGCATGAAAATGCAGTGTAGCAGAATTCGGTACTGCATATGCAATCCAGTAGACTTGCCTGTGCAATTCAACACTGTATATGTCTAAAATTGCTAATCTTAAGTGAAATCAACTGAATATCCTTTATTTGTCAAATGTGTTTTCTGTGGAGAAAATAGTTTGATTAGTTTATTATTGAAACGAGACATCTTATGGATTAGTGTTTATTCTATGTACATTGCCTTTTTGATTTCAATGTGAATAACACACATGCTGTAGTTCTTTGTTGCTTTATTCCTAACTTGGAATTATCCAAATCAATGCACTGTTTTTCCCCACTCTCATGGCTGTTTTGGAACATTTAGTATTAACAGATTACTGAAGATAATCTTCCCTTAGTAATGTTTATTACAGATATCAAGCTTCAGAAATTTCAGAAAAAAAGAGATTCACGAGAAAGAGTGCTTTAATGTGTAAGGTCCAAGTGTATATACTGCTGTAGCTGAGAACAAGCTGCCAAATAGCACAGAAACGTTTAAAGTTAACATCGCGGCTTGCCTTACTTGAAAGCGGAGGTATTATTGAATTAGAGTTATTTGAGTGCAAATGTAAGTTATATGACATGCCCATAGAACAGAGCCTTACGATATTAAAGTAATAGAAGAATAATTGTAAAGGATAAACTGCCTTTAGCTTCACTCATTTCATGATAACTACTTATTTGGCACTTTCTAGACACGAAGTGGTCAATTTACTGAAGCTTTTCTTAAAAAAAAAGTACTTTTTTCTTTTCATTTTGTTTATTTCTGCATCAGAAATGAATGCCATTTAGGCAAGGAACTTCATACAATCCTGTAACAGAAAATAGAGACGTGCACTCAAAAAACGCATGTGAGAAAAACCAGCTCTTGATATATACAAAGATGCATAATAACTGTAGATTTGGGGGAGACTGGAAAAGCCATCAGTTAGTTAAAGAAAAGCGACTTGGTGCTGTTAAGACAGGAATAACAGGTGTGTCTACCTGTGTTCTGCTAAATAAGAACAAAAACACGCGATGTCAAAATCTTGTCAGAGGTGTTATTAGAGCTTTACTTGAAAACCGAAACTTCATCTCCTGAATATTAGTAGGGAGGCATTGAGGCTTTGTGCCCTGCTTTTGTAACATGCCATTTCACATGCTCTCTGTCTTACCATTCACATAGCAAACAATATCATGTGCCATTTTACAAAAGCCATGGCCATATTTTACTACAGGAAAGGGGAACAAAATACAAAGGAATACTTGGATGGGAATATAATTCTTCTCTTAATAATCTAAAGATAATTCAAGATGTATGTTACTTAGCTAATATATTTGTATTATATTTACATTTACATTTATTTTCTTGGCAGACGCTTTTATCCAAAGTGACTTACAACAGAGGTAAACATAATCGAGAAGCATTAAATTAGGGCCTTTTTGTCCAGCAAGTGTAGTAGGACAGGCAACAAAAGTGGATTGCCACAAGTGAAATTTACAATCATAGATTATAATCGATGAAGCAATTAAATCAGTGTAATAACAAATCAATCAACAATGTGAAAGATCACAGAGCAATTTTTTTTTTCTCAATCAGATAGATATTCACAGAGCAGATGGGTCTTCAGTTGCTTCTTAAATACATTGAGGGAGTCAGCAGTACGGATGGAGGTGGGTAGCCCATTCCACCAACTGGGAACTACACAGGAAAAGAGTCTGGATTGAGAATTTTATACCATGCAGAGGTGGCATCACCAGACGCTGTTCACTGGCAGACCTGAGTGGGTGAGAAGGAGCATAGCACCTCACCAGTGTCTCCATATACTCAGGAGCTGACCCAGTGGCTACTCTGTAGGCAAGCATCAGGGATTTGAACTTGATGTGTGCTGCTACAGGGAGCCAGTGTAGTGATCTGAATAGAGCAGTGACTTGTGCCCATCTCAGCTGGTTAAATAAAAGACGAGCGTCTGCATTCTGGACAATTCCCAGTGGCTTGATAGAACATGCAGGTACTCCTACCAGAAGTGAGTTGCAGTAGTCCAGATGCGACAAGACTAGAGCCTGGACCAGAACTTGTGCTGCATGCTCTGTCAGATACAGTCTGATCTTGCAGATATTGTACAACGTGAACCTATGTGAACAAGAAACAGTAGAAATATGGTCAGAAAAAGATAGCTGCTCATTATTCACCGCCCCAAGGTTGCATACAGACTTGGCAGGTGTTAGCGACAGTGAGTCAAACTGTACAGAGATGGGGAGTTGAACAGACTGGCTGGCCGGGTTCACAAGAAGCTCAGTTTTTGCCAGGTTTAGCTGTAGATGGTGGTTCTTCATCTGATATTACTAATTCATAAACCTTCAAAGAGTCATTCTTATGTCATTGCTGTTGTGTTGACATACCATAATGTAACTCAGAGCGCTCAAACTTCTTTTTTTATTCTCCCGTGGGCACAGCTGGCTGCACTCAGACACAAGACTGATGACTGCCTTAGTAGGTTGGCTTTTTGCATGCGTGTTAACACTCATATTGCTAGATTGGCTGCTTTGTAGGGGAAACACTAGAGGGCTCCAGTCATACACTTTTTGAATCGATGATAATGCAGCACGGCAATCATTCAGTCCTCATTTGATATAGCACTTCTCTCAGGGAGCACCTCCTCAAGAACACAAAACAAACTTCCATCAGCTGCCCCACCAAGATAGTATCAAATGTCATGGAAGTTTCAGAAATGCCCTTTGAACCACCTATTGCAGACAAATGATCAAACTATGAAATGCACTGCACTTTTTGGAATTCCACCATTTTTCCATTTCAATTAAGAAACCACTGTTTTCTATTGCTTAAATCCCACCATTAAATGCTTAAAAAAAGGATTAAGATTCTTTCTGATTTTTATCAAATATACCTTAAAAGAACATGAATACATAACATTCTGAAACCTGCTTCAACTTACTCAGGGTTGTGCAATCACTGTGCCCAAGGTAGGACACCAGTCCATCGCTGGGTCTGCTCACACACGCCATCACACTGGTGCCAGTTTAACGAAACGTTCATGTCTTTGGGGATGTAGGAGTGATGCTGGAGTATCTGCAGGAGAAGCCACGTTGACATGTGGCCAGCATGCAAACTGCTAATTTGCTAATCTTCATGTGATAACTCTATTTTTCCTTCAGGGACTTTATTCATATTTGTATTCCTTTGCAAATTTAAACAAAAGAAATATTTGCATGACAGTAGTTGTCCAGTGTTCAAATTCTGTTCTCTGTCACAGCTTAAGCCTGTCATTTTTCAATTTAGCATAAAATAATAGTAACACATCCTGAGTTTGTCACTCCTGAAATTAAATGTGTATATAAAATGCAGGCATGTCCAGGTATCACAGTAATATTTATGAGAAGAATGCAGAAGTGAAAAAAAGAAATTAATGTTCTTGGCTTGCTATGATCTTTTAATAGAATTGTCGTAGCTCTCATGTTTTCATACCCGTGCATTTTATTTTGTTTATTTATTTTATGCTGTTTCCAGGTTGAAAAATGCAGGAGGACAGCTGCATACTGAAAAGATCTCTGGGTTTGAGCAGCTTACTTCCAGCTATGACATAATTGTCAATTGTTCTGGCCTGGGGTCAAGGGATCTAGCAGGTGATCAGAGCCTGTACCCAGTGAGAGGCCAAATCCTTCGAGTCCACGCTCCATGGCTGAAGCATTTCATCAGAGATGGAAATGGCCACACTTACATCTTTCCTGGAATCCACAGTGTCACCCTTGGAGGAACAAGACAGAAAGATAACTGGGAAATGTCTGTTAACGAAGCAGACAGTAGTGGTATATTTGAACGTTGTTGTGAATTGGAGCCATCCCTTAAAAAATCTCAGGTCTGCTCAAAACAGGTTGGTCTGCGGCCCACCAGAAATAGTTTAAGGCTGGAGAGAGAAATTTTTGTACATGAGAATAGACAAGTGCCTATCATTCACAATTATGGCCACGGAGGGGGTGGCATCAGCATACACTGGGGGACAGCATTAGAAGCAACTCAGCTAGTGAAAGAGAGCATTAACTGGCGAAACCCAACATCGAAACTTTAACACTCTGGGGAAAAAAGTAGCCAGTCCTTTTACCTCTTGATAATTCTCGCCAACTGGCCCTTTAGCACTGTTGGAATATTAGTGTGAAGTTTCTTTGGGTTTTTTAAATAATTTTTTCAGTTTTAGGTGATTAATTCAACAGGTTCTGGTTATTGGTTGGATGTGCTTAGCTGCCTTGACTTGGTTTCTAAGTCAGGGTTGTTATGGAAGCCCTGATGGAGCGGGAGGAAGATCATAGGAAATGAAAATGAAAGTGTCAAAGGATTTGACAAAATGAAACAGTCACGATTTAAACTACTCTGCTGTATTCTTTAATTGATAACACTTACAGTTAGGTCCATAAATATTTGGACAGAGACAACTTTTTTCTAATTTTGGTTCTGTACATTACCACAATGAATTTTAAATGAAACAACTCAGATGCAGTTGAAGTGCAGACTTTCAGCTTTAATTCAGTGGGTGAACAAAACAATTGCATAAAAATGTCAGGCAACTAAAGCATTTTTTAACACAATCCCTTCATTTCAGGACCTCAAAAGTAATTGGACAATTGACTCAAAGGCTATTTCATGGGCAGGTGTGGGCAAGTCCGTCGTTATGTCATTATCAATTAAGCCGATAAAATGCCTGGAGTTGATCTGAGGTGTGGTGCTTGCATGTGGAAGATTTTGCTGTGAACAGACAACATGCGGTCAAAGGAGCTCTCCATGCAGGTGAAAGAAGCCATCCTTAAGCTGCAAAACAGAAAAAACCCATCCGAGAAATTGCTACAATATTACGAGTGGCAAAATCTACAGTTTGGTACATCCTGAGAAAGAAAGCAAGCACTGGTGAACTCAGCAACGCAAAAAGACCTGGACATCCACGGAAGACAACAGTGGTGGATGATCACAGAATCATTTCCATGGTGAAGAGAAACCCCTTCACAACAGCCAACCAAGAGAACAACACTCTCCAGGGGGTAGGCGTATCGATATCCAAGTCTACCATAAAGAGAAGACTGCATGAAAGTAAATAAAGAGGGTGCACTGCAAGGTACAGGCCACTCATAAGCCTCAAGAATAGAAAGACTAGATTGGACTTTGCTAAAGAACATCTAAAAAAGCTAGCACAGTTCTGGAAAAACATTCTTTGGACAGATGAAACCAAGATCAACCTCTACCAGAATGATGGCAAGAAAAAAGTATGGAGAAGGCGTGGAACAGCTCATTATCCAAAGCATACCACATCATCTGTAGAACACGGTGGAGGCAGTGTGATGGCTTGGGTGTGCATGGCTGCCAGTGGCACTGGGGCACTAGTGTTTATTGATGATGTGACACAGGACAGAAGCAGCTGAATGAATTCTGAGGTATTCAGAGAGATGCTGTCTGCTCAAATCAAGCTAAAACAGTCAAATTGATTGGGTGGCGTTTCATGATACAGATGGACAATGACCCAAAACATACAGCCAAAGCAACCCAGGAGTTTATTAAAGCATAGAAGTGGACAATTCTTGAATGGCCAAGTCAGTGACCTGATCTTTACCCATTTGAGCATGCATTTCACTTGTTGAAGACTAAACTTCAGACAGAAAGGCCCACAAACAAACAGCAACTGAAAGCCGCTGTAGTAAAGGCCTGGCAGAGCATTAAAAAGGAGGAAACCCAGCATCTGGTGATGTCCATGAGTTCAAGACTTCAGGCTGTCATTGCCAGCATAGGGTTTTCAACCAAGTATTAGAAATGAACATTTTATTTCCAGTTATTTAATTTGTCCAATTACTTTTGAGCCCCTGAAATAAAGGGATTGTGTTAAAAAATGCTTTAGTTGCCTCACATTTTTATGCAATCTTTTTGTTCAACCCATTGAATTAAAGCTGTAAGTCTGCACTTCAACTGCATCTGAGTTGTTTCATTTAAAATTCATTGTGGTAATGTACAGAACCAAACTTAGAAAAAAGTTGTCTCTGTCCAAATATTTATGGGCCTAACTGTACATAGCTCCTTTTAAAACCTACTCATTTTGCTTTACGTAGACAATGTTGAACCACTTCAACCACCAGCAGTGTGTAGCATCCACCTGCATTTTGTGACAGTTATGCTCATTATTTTTTAAACATAAGATGCAATGTTTATATTTATATTTGTATAAACATTTATATAATGTAAAATACCAGTTGTATGAAGTGGGGGCTGCTTAGGAAGAAGTGATGGTTTTGCCCCTGCTAACCAAGGTGACAATGGACAGTGGGAAGTCACCACACCACACCTTAAAGTAAGGAAGTCTCACACTGACAAAGGAGTGGGCCTGCAGGTGTCAGTGTGGGAGATAAGAAGTCACTTATAGGGTGGTCATTTCTGCCATGCATGGTGTGTTGAATGTTAAGTGGGCTTAGGCACCAGAACAAAAGTGGGAGAAAGAGTGACGGTCTTGGAGGGCTGTCAGGAGACTTCTGGCCAACAGAAGCAACCCATGGTCCTTAGCAGGGGCCAACCTGCCCAATTAAGGGCCAAACCAAACAGGACTAACTGTACACCAGCATTTTATCAGCCAAGTTTTATGGGGCAGCACACTGTCTCTGACTTTGAAGAGCTGGAACAGGTTGCTCCTTTAAAAGGCTCAGTGTGGAGCATAGAGAGCTCTAGGCCAGAGTCCATGTAACCAGAGAAAATGCCATGCTGTAGTTTTAAGGGTTTGTTAATGTGGTTTGTCTTTGGGAGACACAGGGATAAGATAGAATGGACTGAGCTTTGTAATGGGAAAAAACAGAAATTTAGTAAATTGTTTAGAGTTGTATGTTTTAAAAAAAACCTTTAATGTGTAATGAGGTAGAAAAGAGAAATTGTACTACCTTCTCCAGCTTTCCATTCTCATAACCATAATGTCGTAAAAAGCTTTGTAAAAATGCACTCTGTGGCTGAGATTTAAAAATAAACAACACATATCTTTCAATTTGTTGAGTCAACTGTTGAAAGTGAAATAAATTATTTTTTCTGTAACTTAATACCTTTTCATTTACGTAGTTGATGGTCTTAGAAGTATTGTGCTGCAGTAGGACACAGTGCAGTGCCACCAACGAAGACATGAACTTGTGACCCTGTGAGTGAGTTCTCCTTTCGTCCATTTCCTAAATGCATTAATCTGTTTCAAGTTTTCAGGGAGCTGGAGGGACACAAGTCAAGAATTTAATCAGGAGGACATCATCATCCTCGAGTAAGATATTTGACTTCCCTGCAAGCTCCATGATGTTTATTTTACAAAGACTGCAACATGCATCAGCTGACTAGGAAAGCCATAAATTACAATCTTATTATTAATGAAGTGGCTTAGTGCTGCTGTCCCACAGATCCAGGAAAATGAGTTCCATTCTGGGTGTGGTGACAGTGTGTGTGGAGTTTACTCGTTCTTCAATGTCGGTGTCTTTCCTTCTGTATCCTCAAAACATGTGTGATAGATTGTATTGCCTAATATGAGTGAGTGATTGTGTGGTTGCGTGGGCACCCCATCCAGAGATAATGCAGTCCTCTCAGATGATACTACATGAACAGACTCTATGTAGCACTGTGGTGTTATCAGTGAGCTGAGTAAAATGGTGGGTGGATGATACTAATGCAAGGACAAAGGCGGTATTCAAATTGCACTAAATATTAAGTGCTATCAATTGCAACAGTATTACTACCTTAGTAAAACAAATCATTTAAATTTAAAGTAATATCTAAAGTGGTATAGTTATCACAACCTTTTTTCCTATGTCCCTACGGGTATTAATATTTCACAAATTTTTTTTTTTCTTTTTCAAAGGAACAGTATTATTTCTTAGGAGACTTTTCAGTCTCCTGGGTATCAAAATATTTATCATCATACTTAAATTCTAAAAACTCACTTTGAAACACAACGCTTCCAGACTCATTGTTCTGCCAAAGAACAATGGAGAAAGTGATACCATGTTATCATGAATGAAATTACAGGTCATAGTTCACAGTATGAGATACTCTCTTGCGGTAAGTTTGTACATCTGCTCCCTGCAGCAGTTCTGCTTACCATAGCCAGTGTATGCAAACATTGGCCACAGTAAAGGATATTATGTTCGGGAGAGAAAAGCGGACCTGACCGAGGGAGTGGCCCTTTGGCTCTGTTATTTATGATGCTCGTATCTCTTTTTACAGCTCGTAGTATTTACATGCTGCCTAGCAGATATGCAATATTTTCTGCAGAAAAAGTAAGTTATCATTTGTGGAGAGCAGCAGAGAACAAGCTCTTGGATGAACAAGATCACGGCACGTGTCTCCTGACTGAGGTGGGTACAATTACAGCTTACAGTTTAATTGTGTGTGTGTGTGTATGTATGTATATATATATTATATATATATATATAATATATATATAAATATATATAATAATTATAAGTGTATGTGTGTAATTAAAAATATGAATGTATATTGAAATCTGACTACATTTTTATACACCATTTTACATTATAACACTATACTTAAAGAGTGAAAGAGAAAGTTAAAGATAAATATATAAATATTTATTTCCCCAACTAAAATGTGTGTAAGGATGATTGAGTCATAATCTGACAAAGTAATCCCAGTAGACTCTAATCTCCCAATGAAACATTGAGAATCAGAGAAGTGGAAACGCTCCTTTTCTATGGCAGAGCAGCAGGGCAGCTTTATAAAGCACTGCGTTTTCAGGTAATAATATTTATTCAGCATCTTTATACTTTTATGATTATGTCATGGGGTGTCATGCCATACCATGGCAGCATAGCACTTAGGAATTCCAGCCACTCATTGCTTGAACTCAGATTCCGATCGCCAGCTTTCTTGCCGTCTCCAGTTTGCTTCAGTGACGTGTCGTTAAGTTGATTTAGTGATTCCAAGTTAGCCCTGTGTGAGCACCTTAGGATGGACTGGCACCCAGTCAGACTTGGATTATTCTGCTGCTTGTTTAGGGTTCAGCTCCTGAATTTGATAAAGAAGGTTTAAACAAAAACAAAAAAAATGGCTGAATTAAAATTCTGTTGTTCTTTTAACTGGTTTTATCAGAAGTTTTGTCCTTTTTGGTTGCACAGCTGACAAGGTGCTTTTATGGGTTTATGAAGCAGGCAGTACTAAGTGATACACAAGACACTCCACTTTCTGTCCTTTTAAAGCCCAATCTTACTCCCATTTTTATGTAGAAATGTTCCAGTGTATTTCATCTGATGGGGAACCCACCTCCCCACTGTGGGTCAGATACATGTAATGTGATCACCTTGTAACTGAGCCACCAACTATGAGGTGAAACACACAGTCGGGGACGGACTTACTGTGAAGAATCAATGGAAGATGGAGGAAGCTGACGTTTTAGCAGAAGGCAACTATGGCAGAGGGAAGTGATGGGGTCCAAGTGCCTGGCTGTCAAGAAGAAGAGGAAAGCCACCATAGGTTTGGGAAGTGGGAGGGCTGTCATGGGCTCCTCCTGAAATTATACAGCTATTCTGTTTTGGCACGGTCTGTAATGGTGGTGACTGTCAATTAACAGTTAGATAGATAGATAAGTAATCATAATAATAATAATATTAATAATAATAATTCTTTACATTTACATAGCACTTTTCTTACTACTCAAAGCACTTTTACATTGTGAGTGAGAAGCCACTGCAACCACCACTAATGTGCAGCATCCCTCTGGATGATGCAACAGCAGCCATTTTGCGCCGTTACACTTACCACACATTAGCTGTTAGGTGGTGAAGAGGTGAGACAGGGGATGGTTAGGTTGCCAGAATGACTAGGCCATGGAGGGCAATTTAGAAGTCATCAGGCCCTCCAAACTAAATGTCTAAATAGGTCTACAGAAGTCAATTCTGGCAAATTTGTGGCTGCTTTAATAGTTTTTTTCCCCTTTCTTTAACAATTTGCCATTTTATTTTATTTTTCTAAATAATGTCATATTCACCTCTGTCCATAGATGGTTCCTTTGCAGCAAGCATCTTAATCATAGGCCAGTTGTTGACTGTAATTGGACTTGGTCATTATTGAAATGTGCTGTTAATGTCAGACAATCTAAATTGGACTAAACCTTTTAAATTTGGAGAGATGTTCACTGCTGCCTATTTTGACCTATATGGAGCATTTCAGAGTCCCTCACTCCAGATTCAAGTAGACCAAGCACAGTCCTGGGCTCAACTATACTTATCTCTCTGTTATATAAAAAAATCCTGCGACGAGACAATTTTTTTTAAAGAGATTTTTTCAAGTCCCACGAGATGAGACTTTTGACATGAGATTGTTTCAAGTCACGCCCTCCTATCAAAAATATTCAACTACACACATGGTCCTCTCACGTCTCATTTGTGTGAATGCTTTTGACAGACACATTTCCTGCTCTCTCAGCTCATTATAAATTTTTACATTTTCCTCACTTTAAGTTCCCAATTAAAGAGACGTATCTTGTTCAAATCTTACTGATGAATTTCACCCTGAAGGGATATCAACAGAAGAAATGAGTACACGGGCAATCCTAGCACAGAGAAATGATGAAGTCAAACGAATTAACGCGAAAATTGTCGATCGGTTACACGGCAAATTGATTAAATGCGTATCAAAAGACTATGCTGAAACAGTTGGTGATGATCGTGCGGAAGATGAAAACATCAACTTACAATATCCCGAAGAATAACTACAACCGTTAACACCGTCTGGTCTTCCTTGTTGAAAGCAGGATGTATCCAAGAAAGGTAATGTAGTACATCTTCTCTGGATAACATTAGACAACAAAGGAGATCTTGATATGCCATTCGTATTAAAACGATAACCGCTTCCCTTTAGAATACCTTTTACAATGACAACTAACAAATCACAGAGGCAAACGTTCGAAAAAGTCATTTTATTTAATAGAGAGACAGAAATGAAATTCTCTCATGGGCAGTTACACGTTGTGTTGTCATGATGTAAGTTCAAAAACAGAATCAAATATCAAATGCGATATTTTTACAGTAAAAGTGTAAATTTAAAAAACATTTGCATGTTAATTTCAAGCCAAACAGAACGAAATCATATAACGCAACGGAAAACTCAAACTAAACATGAAACATAATTTACTTTCAAATTATTACATTTTACTATTTTTGAATATGGTTAATTACTCGCTGTAATATAAAATAGTTAGTTCTATTATGCATATGTAACAATTCCCATGAAAATAACAATCTGTTTAAATTGTACATCAGCATCCCCACACGTGAGTGGCAGAACTGCAAAGTGGCTTGCGCCTAGTGCCGGCCTGGGGGTTGGCAAGCGAAGCAAGCAGGGGGCAAAGCCCCTTAGTCAATTGTGAACAAAATACCTTTACAAAGGCTTTTCAGATGCAAACAGTTCTTCCTTATCCACCTCCACTCCAGGAAGGCTTTAATGCAGAGGTGGAGCATCTGTTCACGCTACACCCAGGAGTACTTCTGCTGCCGAAAACATTGCCCTGAGAAAGCAATAGAAAAATAACACAAAGTGTCACACAGCATGTGAGAGAGACTAATACGTAATGTCATTTTTAAAACATGTAGAGATTTTACATATTAGAAATTATGTAATTGATTTGTATTGATTATTTCCCTATGTTGTGATGCACTTGTTTGTTTGTTTTTTAATCTCATAATACTTGTTTACAATGTAAGAACGCATACTTGAAGAGATGTGCAGCCTGACTTTGTTTAAAGGGACTTTGAAGCTGAAGTGGGTGTTGCACTCGGTTAAAGTCTTGACCATTTCTGAGGACTAGGATGTCACTAGAGACTGGGAACTGGGATAGGGGTGGGGTTGGAAGTGGTCATGTTCCTGCCATTTGTAAATGAATAGGGTTGAGAGTGCGGGTGCAACCTGGGAAGCCACATGGGACTGGTGAATGTCTGGTGGATAAGGAGTGACAGGGACAGCTAGTGACAGGATGTTAGTGGTGAAGTGATCTTGGATTGAGATGAAAGTTTTCTTTTTGTGGTTTACGGCTCAGGGCACAGGAATAAATAAAACCTCATCACAACTTAAAAAACACTGTAATTTAACAATTTGTAACATGGAAAGTAAATCTTTAGTGAAAAAGAAAAAAAATAATACAAAGTGTAATTTCAAAATTGGTATCAGTCAAATAGAACACCCTATTCAATGAAACCCCTTTCTACACCCGGTGACTTAAACACGGCCCAATCTGGTTAATAGTCCTGGGACTTTTGTTAGTCTATACTGGTTTGAACAACTGAAGGCGTATATTAAGCAGAGTCAGTCCTTACTTGTTTTGGAATCAAGGGGGCTCGTAGTTGCAATGACTTCTCCATCATAATCAAGAGAGTCTTACAGTTCAAGTTCTTAAACATGATGTACTTCAGGTTAGTGTCTGTTTTCTTGATATATCACTTGATAAAGCAAAGCAAGAAAAACATCATACTTCATAATTATTTGAAATGTTATTTTACAGTAACAATTCTCTTTGTCACACACCATTTCTGTGGATTGTGTATGAGCTTTTTCTTCTGTGGACTTTCTCCTTTCACTATCCCCTCAACAATAAAAGCCTTATTCTATAATAAGGATGTGAGCAGACAGAAAAAAATCCTAAATAACTGAGTGGGCCAGCGGCATCTGTTACTCCACTCCTGGCTTGTGTATTCATGGTATATGTAGCTTGCAATAGAAATAAAATGATCAATAGCTAGAAGATACATGTCAGGGGACCCCAAAGCTCAGTCTGGAGGGCCACCCTGGCTGCAGGTTTTTGTTCCTTTCCCAAAGGCTTAATTACAAGTCAAAGCCAGCACTGGCAATGGAACTTGTTATCTAATTTTATGGTTTGTTAGTACTTTCACTATCCCACAGCTGTGGATATTTCCTTTCCAAGGATCTAGTTCAAATGATTTATGGTTCACATCAGATTAGTAATTCTTTGTCCCTTTTCTCTTCAATTTATTTCCAAATAATTTATTTAAACAGATAATGAGATGAACTCACACAGGAGTAAAAGGGTCCAAGTTGCACGGTGAGTTGCTGGTTTCTTTATCATTTGCAGCTCATTGTTAATTGGCAGCTGGGTAAGAAAACAAGAAGTAATTAAGGTTTGGGAATCTTAACAAGCAAGTTCACGAAAATGAAACACAGGCATGATAAATTTATGATGAAATTAAAAGTTGGGGGGAAAAAGGAAGAAGGAAATTTTCCTTCTGTGAAGAAAGTGAAGAAAGGGAACTGTGATTACATGAAACACAAGATTATCTTCCTTTTGGCTCATAAATCATTGAGAGAGTGCTTAACATATTTATTCAGAGCAGCACACGATTCGTTAATAAGTTATTACCTGATTGGTGAGGTGGTCTCAGAATGATATTGAGTCTGAGGACAAAGAAGACAGCACTGCTGCTCGTGCCTAGAAAGTTATGTATCCTGGTCTCCTGAAGAAAACAAAAATGTATCAGTGACCCAGTACAACATTGTGATGTTCCATGGTCTTCCTCTAACTGTTTTAATTTTGAAGTCCATATCTTTTCTGTAGTGCTTTATTTTCATCATTTCAGTGTCTACCTCTTGGACATTTTGCTCCACTTTCAAAAAGCACATTCCCTGGACAGGGCTGTCTTTACAGCATTATAGGCACCCTGGCAAGGCAGTGCACTGGGGCCCCTACCCACACAACCACTCAGCAAGTCACAACTTACATAGATTAGCTTAGGGCCCTCAGGCAACTGCCCAGCATGCCCATGCGTTAAGACGGCTCTGTTCCTGGTAGGACAGCACAGAGTGTGGAGTTTGCGTATTGTCTCTGTGTCTGCATGAGTTTGTTCCGAGTGCAGGTTTTTAGTCTCTCCTCCCAAAGACATGTGTATTAAGGTTGAATAGCAGCTCTAAATTGATCTCCTTTGTGTTGGAGTTTGAGTGACCAGTCAGTGGTGATTGAGCTCCCAAGAGATGTAGGAGAAATACTGAAGTTCCCAGAGAAAAGCCCACACAGACATGGGGAGAACATGCAAGCTCCACAAAGATAACAACTGGAACCCGACATTTGATCTATTGAACATTCCCACTATGCTGCCCTGTTTTGTATGCCATAAAATGCAAGTTGGCTGTTTAGTTCATGCTGTGGTGATCTACCAGACTTTATATGATTACAGTGCTGACTATCCCAGTCTTCTGGATGGGACTATTTGATCGTTTTTTTAAAAGATGTCCTCAGCAGAAGAGAAATTTTAGGAACAGACACCTTTCTGAAGCTTGGAGCCATAAAAGTTCTCACTATCTCAGCCCTGAAAAAACAAAGTGACTGAGCTGTCCAGGGATGAAATAACAGTAAGAGCATAATAACTGTCAGGCATGAAATTTATTCAAGGTTTTTATTATCTCATTTGCTGACGCCAGTATTTACAAGTACAAACTATGACGTTTATGGTTTTATAACTGATGAATACGCACGTACAGACATGTACAACATTTTGATGAGTCACCTAAAAATGCCATCCCAGAAGGTCCCCAGAAGAAATGCACCCTCATTGAGAGGACTCCACTGCATTCAACAGTATGCATCCGTCAGTGTAATGTGGGATCCACAGAGTTAGAGACTATTATGACAGCACTGGCTCTGTGCAGGGGTCTGCAAAAGGGCAGCCGCTCTGCTTACCAAAGATCAATTTACTGTAGGAACAGCAAAGATGACTCGGACCAGGACCAATATGGAGGACACGGGCAATGCCTTCATTTCATCTCAGAGTCAAGTTGGGGAGCATGCACTGGTACAATGCGTTACCGCACCCACTACACAATGAAACAGCTTGGGATCCCAGTTTGCAACCCCCCAGGCAGACACACTGTCCAGTCCCACTCTCTGGAAATGACCCTCTATCTGCCGCAGCCAGGTGTTACGTGGGCGACCCCTTGGCCTGGTCCAGCCACTTGGGTTCCCAACAATGAGGATCTTACGAGCCGGATCACCCTCGGGGAAACACACCACATGGCCATAGTGCCGTAACTGACGCTCCCTCACAATGCAGGTAATGAGTCTCATTCGGGACTCCATCAGCAACCATTCATTCGAGTCCATTCAAGTCAAACCAACAGTACGCAAGGATTTTCTGGAGAGAAACAGTACCAAAGGAGTCCAGTCTTCGTCTCAGGTCACTGGATCGTGTCCATGTCTCGCAACCATATAGCAAGACAGGAAGCATCAGGACTCTAAAGACTTGAACCTTCGTCCTTTTGCACAGATATCGGGAGCACCACACACCCCTTTCCAGCGACCTCATGACCCCCCATGCTCTCCCAATCTGTCTACTGACTTCACAGAAAGAGTCACCAGAGACATGAATGTCACTGCCAAGGTAAGTAAGCCCCTCAACAAGGTTGACACTCTCTCCACAAACAGACACACTGCTGATGGCTGTGCCCAAGAGGTCATTAAAAGCCTGGATCTTGGTTTTTATCAGGACACTCGCAAGCCCAGACACTCAGACTCCTCACTCAGTCTCTCGAGTGCCCCGATCAGAGCCTCCATTGACTCCGCAAAGATCACAGCATCGTCAGCCATGTCAAGATCTGTGAATCTTTCACCACCAACAGATGCCCCACAGCCACTGGACCCAATGACCTTGCCCAACACCCAGTCGATACAAGCATTAAACACAGTAGGAGCAAGAACAGAATCAACTAGGAAAAACACAGAGGTCCTGCCTCCACTCTGCACAGCACTCGCAGTACCAGTGTACAGGCCAGCCATAATATCCAGCAACCTCGAGGGGATCCCGCGAACCCAGGGCAGCTCAATCAATTGAGTTGAACACTTTGCAAAAATCGACAAAGGCTGCAAAGAAACTCCGCTCCGTGAGAACCCTCAGTGCCAGGATGCGGTCGATGGTAGACTTCTTAGGTGTAAAACCAGACTGCTCCGGTCACTGGTAGGTGAGCAAATGATCACGGGTCCTATTGAGGACAACCCTAGCAAGGACCTTATCTGGCACTGAGAGCAGTGTTATCCCCCTGTAGCTGCTGCAATCCAGGCGATCACCCTTCCCTTTCCAGATAGGGACAACAAGTCCCATTTTCCTGTCAGTTGGGATGATGCCAGTCTCCCAAATGGAAGCAAAGATTGCTTGCAATGCCAGGAAGACATCCTTATCACCAGCCTGAAGAAGTTCACCCCGGATACCACAGATCCCTGCAGCCTTCCCCACCAAGCTGGTTCACCACCTGTGCAATCTCAATGAGATTGGGTGGTTCACAGCTAATCGGAGGATCAGCCTCAAGAACTGTGGACCCAGAGATGTTCAGTGTCCTACCCGGAGGATCAGCTTTGAACAACTGCTCAAAGTAGCCAGTTTAGCGAATCACAACTGCAGTGTCATCTCAGAGTGTCTGTAAAAGTGAGTTTTTAGTTATTGAGTGTGCTGGTAGGTGGGTCTTTTCTTCCCAGTTTCCCCCTTTTCTTTACTGGTTCTTAAGCAAATCTTGCTGCACAAAACTTTTAGTCAAAGGTTTTCTTTTTTTATTCTCTGTATTCGAGGAACTTTTAACTTGTTAATTGTGACCCAAGATATGGCCTGAGGAAGGGTTTTAATAGGATGTTGGCCAGATGTGTTGAAAGAATAACAATGAGACCACTAAATCGTACCCACTTACCCCAGAAATGGTGACACTTTAATCACATTGGAATGAACCAAAGTGATAACACAGAGCAGCTCAGGCAGAAAATGTGAAACTGATGTGCACACTTTTGACACATGGCATCCTAACATTCACGGCATACGTAGCTCCTGTGCTACACCCCTGAAGACGTGTCTCCAGCAAAGATGATAAGATATTCAAGGGTCTTCTCTGTGTAATATCTGTTCAAAAATGTGGCAACTGAGTTCCCTTTCAGATTGCTAATTTACACTCTGTAGTCAAAAGTATGCGGGCGCCCTTCCAAATTATTGAGTCAAGGTGTTTCAGCTGCACTTATTATTTACAGGTACATAAATTCAGACATATCAAGATGCAGTCTCCATTGACAGTACATTGGGTCTTACTGAGAGCTCAGTGACTCTAAACGAGGCACCGTCATAAGATGTCACCTTTGCCAAAAGTCAGTATGAGAAGTTTCTTCTCTGCTAGATCTGCCCCAGTCAACTGTAAGTGGGAACATCTAAGAACAACAAGAGCTTTGCCACAAAGTGGTAGGCCACACAAACTCATAGTGTGGGGGCCACCAAGGTCTGAAGCGCATAGTGCATAAAAATCACTGATCATCTGTCGCATCACTCACAGTGGAGCTCCAAAGTGCCTCTGGAAATAACATCAGCTCAAGAACTGTGTGTTAAGAGCACCATGAAATGGTTTCCATTGCCAAGCAGCTTCACACCAGTCTAAAATCACAAGTGTAAATCACACTACCATTGGCCTTTGGAAAAGTGGAAACATGTTCTCTGGTGTGATGGGTCATATTTCACTATCTGGCAGATGAATGGATGAATCTGGGGTTGGCAAGGGCCAGGTGAATGCTACATTCTGAACTACATAGTGCCTGCTTTAATGTTTGGTCATGGAGACATAATAGCCTGTGGCTGTTTTTCAGGATTTCGGCTGCGCTCCAGTAAAGAGTACTGTTATTGTCACACGTTGGTACAAATTGCGTGCCTCCAACTTTCTATTCCATCTTGATTGTGCCTCAATGCACAAAGCCAGGTCCATAAAGACATGGTTTGATGAGTTTGGTGTGGAGATACTTGAGTGTGGCTTACATGGAGCCCTGACCGCAGTCATACTAAACACCTTTGGGATGAACTGGAATGCCAATTTCAAATTCCCACAAACACACTCCAGATTTGTGTGGTGAGATGTAAAGGTCCAGGGCTCAACTCTATATAAATAGACATAGTTTTGGAACAGGATGTCAAAGAAGCTCACATAGGTGTGATGGTCAGGTGTCCAAAAAAGTCATGTGTGTATTTATCCATCTGTCCATTCATTTCCCCAACCACTAGGCAGCGAGGAACACAAAAAAAGGGTGGCTACAGTGGCTCATTCCCCTCATTAGTCCTAATGCCATTTTCTCTGGTTAGGGGCTGGGTGGTCTCGTGGACTCGGAACCCCTGCAGATTTTGTTTTGTTTTTTTCTCCAGCTATCTGGAGTTTTTTTTTTTTCTGTCCTACCTGGCCATCAGACTTTACTTTATTCTTTGTTAATTAGTATTGCCTATTTTTTATATTTTTTTTCTTTCTTCATGTTGTAAAGCACTTTGAGCTACATAATTTGTATGAAAACGAGCCATATAAATAAATATTGTTGCTGTTAAAGTGTAGGCTACTGTTTGCTCTTACATATGGAAATAATTTATTGAGTTTGATCATTGCTGCGATTTATTCAACAAAAAATGTATAATAAATATTTAGGTGCTGCTAATAGTTTGTATGATGCTGTGATGTGGATGATAACTGTAATGCCTGTGGACACATTTACTTTTCTTATAACACCGGCTTTTCTACTCAGATTGTTGCAGTTATCCCCAATTTGAAATGTTTAGCGATTTATAAAGTAGTGTTTCTCACATAACACATTATTTTCTGCCTATCGACTCAAGTGCACTGCAAGAAAGTAAAGCATCTTAGAACTGTGAGTGCCTGTGAGTGTGTGTCTTCAAGGGACTGAGTTTGTGTTTCAGATTTGGGAGTACTATTCGAGCTCAGTTGGGTCAGGCTGGCTACTTGATTCTTGCAGTCACTTACTATTTCCTTTTCGTACAACATGCTAAGCATGTCTGCCAAATAAAAAAAAAGTAATGTAAATGTAATGTTCTGTTTTCATCAAATTCCACCATAAGCCTGAGATACTTTAACCATTCCCAGTCAAGAAGAGAAACTTGAATTCCCCAAATGATGACCCTTAGAAATTCAGTTCAGTTCAAATGCTTTCTGTGCCACCATTTTCTGGAAGCAGCCAAGTGTGCCCCAGTCTCAGAGGCAGATTTCTGCTGTCTAGTAATATTATAATACTCTCTGAAGGGCTGGATTTTTGTCCTTATTGCTTTTTTTTTCTCTTCAGATAACTTACTGTTAGTTCAAGTCTGGTGAAGGACAACAGAAAGGCTCTTCTTTATAGCCAGCTTTAGAAAGAGGATAATATCTTAAAGAAACATAAAAGAGTTGTTACTAATAGGTCCCATGCACACGCTCTTCCGGATTGACACTTGCACTTCTGGTGCTGATATCAGAACGCACTAGCTATGGGGTTTTCACACGATTGCTTCATGACCTGACCAGACTTACAGCAAACAAGTTGCATTATTCAGACATTGTGCCAAACGTCAGGAGCTACAAAGGAGAAGGGCTTCAAGCTGTATGTTTAAAGCTGCATCCACAATTACAAAGGTAAGATCTGGATGTTTTAAAAACTTGTGACTACTATGACCTTATGTGGGACAAATATGTGATTACTTTAGGCTTCTTTAAAAAAAACAGAATTTCAATAATTAGCCGTTAAGCTTTAATTCTTGGACAGGTTAATATGTATGAAAATTTAATACTGCAACAGCTCTGGACAAGTTATATCAGCCAGGGATGAGCTGCCATTACATCAACAATAGCAGGAGCACCTATTAAAATGGCAACTCTGCACAGTCACATGTGCTTTTTCCAACTAGTGTGGCGAAAAGCAAGCAGTCCTTTTAAGGATACCTCAAAGAGCCATGTAAAGAGCAGAGAACCCATCCTTTATGGTGCTCAGCGCTGATGCTACAATACATAATAACATGAGTCCGCTGGACATCTTACCTTGTAAAAAAGTGAATGTCTCTGTCTGAGCCAGCAAAACGGTGAATGACAAACTGCTGCTTCATTGTAAGGGTCTCAGATTGTTTCTTCAGCTGGAGGATCTCCTCTCTGAGAGACATGTTTTCCTCAAGTGTTAGGTCGACAACTGCTGGATCTGGAGCCGAAGCACAGTCATGGTCCTTGAGGATTTTATCATCCTCCTCCTCACCGTGTGCCAATGTCCATCAGTTGCTTTCTCCTCTCTCAAACCCCTGGTTTTGGAAGTGAAATTAAGTAATTGTTCCACTCAGACAATGCAGGATTCGCTCCTTTCTTCAATGGTCACTGCCCTGCCACACACATCTCCTCTTTTTTAAAATGTAGCCTACAAACTTAGTTATTGGGACAAACCATAAACCTCTCTCTCTGGATAGTGATGATCCATTTAGATTGGGTTTCCGCATCGGAGCGAAACGAATGAAAATTAAGTGCCTTGTTGTACTTACTGGAAGCTGAACATAAGGGTACACAACCATGTCCAGCTGTAGAGCTGTCTGTACACTGAAACTTTAACTTCTTTTTCTCGGACAACTGCAGTATAGACAATGGAAGTGAATGAGCTGGTTAAGATTACACCAGAAGTACGTCAGCACTACCATGTGCATATAACAAATTCTGATCCAGAAATTATGGAGCCTCTAAAGCAGGGGTGTCGAACTCCATGCCTGGTGGGCCGCAGTGGCTGCAGGTCTTCATTCTTGCCCTTTTCCTAATCAGAGACCAATTTTAACTGCTAATTATCTTCTTTGCCCTTCATTTTAATAGCCCTGTTTTTAAGGATTCAGTCTTCTAAATCGATTCTTTTCTTCATTAAATGACAGCCAAACAGAAATGAGATGTGAAACGAGCTAGCAGATTACCAGCTAAACTGGGGCTTCAAACTCCATCTAATTTCACTCCAACCAGTCTCTTAATGAGAAGTCAATTCTTGTTGCTAGTTAAACTCATTAAATTCAATGGCTTGGTGCTGCTCTCATTCTTTCACAGTAGTTGAAAATTGTTGATTTTCTGTTTTTCCTAAGAACACTGTCAAAATGTGTTGGTGACCGGAGTAGATCAACGTTACCGAGACCATCACCTTTCTTTATTTTCAGATATTGTGTGACGGGCACAGGTAAGCTGGTCATGTGGCAGCTCATTTTGTGTCTCATTATTGTTAGGCTGCTAATTAAGAAAAAAGAACTAAGGGGCCAGAGTCCTGTTAATTAAAACAAAGGCAAAAGAAGTTAGTGTAATTAGCAGCAAAACCTGGTCACTAATGAAGAAGATGGTTGGAATGAAAACCTGCAGCCACTGCAGCACTCCAGGACCAGAGTTCGACACTCATGCTCTAAAGCAGGGGTCCTCAATCACAGTTCTGGAGGGCCGCAGTGGCTGCAGGTTTTTGTTCTAACCCAGTTGCTTAATTAGAAAGCAATTTTTTCCAATAATTTAATTTCATGGCTTTTTAGTGCTTTAACTCTGCCATGTCAGGTAATTCTCACATCCTAAATTTTTTTCTCTTTCTAAGGATATCATCCAAATGATTTGAAGGCTAAAATGGATAAGTAATTCTCTGTCCTTCACTTTTTTCTCCTCATTTTGCTTCCAGTATTTAGTTAAACCCAATAGTTCATGATAAATACATACAGGTATTATCAGGTGTAAATGGTAACAAGCTAAATGGAGAAATGCTTGTCTCTTTTGTCATTTGCATGTTATTGCTAATTAGGAGCAATTAAAAACCAAGAATACAGCTGTTTAAGACTAAAATAAGCAATAAGGGTTCAAAATTTTAACGAGCGAGACAACTAAAGTGAAGCAGAAGTGTTACTTGAGCAATAAGTGCTTCATATTAAGCAATTGGGTTGGAGCAAAAACCTGCAGCCACTGCGGCCCTCCAGGACTGTGATTGAGGACCCCTGCTCTAAAGGGACATGAGCAAAACAAAAAATCTTATTTCTCATCTGCACAAAAAAGTTTCATGTACTTACAAGACCTTTTTGCATACATGTGTGAAAGAAGCTGTGTAGGGGCTCCATATATTTCCAGTAGATCTGTTCTGCTTCTGCAGCTATAACTGTCTATTAAAAAGCTGACATGGAAATCATTGCCCCATATTTTAAGCTGGTTTTTTTTTTCCCATGAAGCCATCAAGATGCTCAGTGTTTTCCTCTGGGATATTTCCTGACCTCAAGAGATCTATAAAATCATCCTTCTCCATAGTTCATGTAATAGGAATCCATATCACAACTCACAGCTTCTGCATTTGACAGGATGTGGCCATAAATCATACTCATATCTCACAAGCACACCGTGAGCACAGGATGTTTTCTTCTGAGCGTGCAAAACTTTCACATGAGAAATAAGATTTTTTTTTTCTTTGCTCATGTCCCTTTAGTACAAGTCCAGAGTTCTTTTTTTCAGTAATGGTATAATCAGGTGCTGTCTTTGTTACTTTGGTTTACAAAGGCAAATTTTTTTTTATATTTACTTGAGTCTAAGCTTATGCAACCCAGTAGGAGGGGTTATACAAAGAAATGTTATACTGGAATGAAAATGGATAAACACTCAAGCTAATGGTGACTTAACGTACAGAATTAAAATAGCGTCAGTCAAGTCGATGTCCATTTGGTGGCCACTTTATTTGGCATACCAAACTAGTTCAGTGTAGGACCAATAACTAATCTCAAGGCATAGAATTATCAAGGTGCTGGAAAATTTTGTTAAATATTGATTTGATAGCATCACTCAGTTCGTGTGTTGCAGTGCCCCAAACACCAGACACAACCTTTCAGACACAAGTCCCAGGATCAAATCAAGATTTATTAACACTAGAATTACCAAAGCCTATGAAAAAACTTGTAAATTCATCCCACCTTAAATCCCTTCGCGCCTTTTCGTCAGCGTCTTTTGACTTGTGAATGTGTAGCAGCATGCCAGACTGCTATCACATCCCCCACCCCGTACAGTTTTCTCAGGTCAAGTCTGTTTTCCTGCATGTCAGTTGCTTAGAGTTGTATAGAGTGAGAAGTCAAGCAAAATGACACCTTTTATAAATACTATATCGTTATTTGGAACACATGCATTTTATGTGTGTTCCGTGTCTACAACGATCTATGTACAGTAAACACATCGTTAAAACAGAAACGTTTTTCAAGTTTTAGTATTAATTGATAAAATGTAGACATGAAGTGTATAATGTGTGAAGCCTGAAGTCCAAATATCAAGTAAACACTTTCACAAAAGGTACAAATATAACAGAACAAGTGCGCTTCTATTCAAGAATATAACTGCAGAAAAAGAGCCTGCGTTAGGGTGCAACGGTAAGAACTGTTGACTGGTAATCAAAACTTCATGGGTTCAACCCCTGATGACTCCGTTTTGAGAAGTGAGCTGCTCTTATTCTTACTATTTTAGAATAAAAACAAATATTCGATTTGAGTCTGTAACAGCTACTGTAAATATATGGTACTTGTAAAGGTTAGCTTTGTTTTTTTTTTTATTCAGTTTTATTCTCTCAGTCACGTTCATGCTTCCCCTGATCTGAAACTGCTGTTTTCACATAAAGACTTCCTATAACAGAGATGAACTCAGATGCCGATGAGGGTTCTACGTTGGAGAAAGAATGCACATCGCACTTTGTTGGGGGTTGGGTATTGTGTTCTATGCCTTTTATTTCCTGAGCTTTGTTCCAAATGTAATATATTTCATTTTTCCCAATTATCTTGGTGTTTAGTTCTCACTCTTTATTTGTTTTAACTGCAAGCTTGTCTTTTTCCATTTTTTTTGGTTGCTGATTTTTGTAGTCCTTTGTGTTTTAACACCTGCTCTGTGTTGACTACTCTTCTTGAGTCACCCATACAAGATATCTGTGTCATTCTAGTTAATATATATATTCACCACTTCAGTCACCATGTATGAAATATTGAATTAATCATGACAAACGTTCAGAGCATTAACTATGAATGACCTAAAGTTGCAGGGGTTAAAATTGAATGTGACGGTCCAAACAATAAAAGTAAGCACTGCCTAGTCACAGGTTTCTGAACTACCAGCCTGTCATGATTTGATTCTCTGGTGCTTATTTTCAGTGGTTTTCTTTTGCTTTGCAATGCCTTGCACTCCATTCTCAGTCCTCAAAGGCTGCCGTTTTGAGTCCCATTGTGAGGTCCACATGGTCTCTAAGGTCTTCACCTTTGATTATCAACATGACAAGATAAAAGGACAGTTTAGGGTTCATTTCTTTATCCGGTCTGTGGATAACAAAACCCATTAAGAAAAACGATTAAAACTACCTTGTTAACTCGTCTTCTGTGTTATTATCGGTTTTGATCCTTTTTGTTCTTTCAACTTTGATTTCTGGTTCTCGTTTTGTGCTTTCTGTTTCATTTTATCTTCTGATAGGGCTATAAAGTGCAATAAAGAGTGGTTGAGTTAGGAACACTACTGCTAAATATTAGTGCTGCTGCCTCTGGAGCACACATTGCTTACTCAGAATGCTATGCAAGAGACCCTAATAGTTTCAGGGGGTTTCTTATCAGTGCATTCTTATTTTTGATTGACACCCATGTCCCTTACAGTTAGGTAATTCTGAAATAGCCTTTATTATTTCAGTTATAACTCCGTAAAGCAATGGTGCCCTGATAGGATGAGCTCCAGCCCCATGTTACTCTGAATTGGATTAAGAATTATATGATCTGTCCCCTCTTGTAGGTGAACCTTTAGAATGGGCCACTAATGTTATGGAAAGTGAGAAATTAATATGGTGGTGATTTAGGTACTGTAAGAGAATGTTCCTGTGTTTGATGTCTCTAAATGCAAAGTCATAGCAACATAACATTAAATTATGGTTTAAATAGCGTTGCCAGATTAGAAAATTAGAAATGCGGGACACTTTTAAAATCTCTCTCTATATTACTATATATATAAATTTATATATGCCCCCTATACACCCAGACCAATATATTATATAAAAGTAGAGACATAAGTTAAAAGCATAAAGCAAGGATTTTAATAGGTTATGAGGAAAACAAAAGTAAAATCATTTGAAAATTATTTAATACAAGCTAAAAAAATTCTGTAAAAGTGAAATCATTTGAAAATATTTATTTAATACAGACAACAGAGAAATATTATTATTATTTAATACAGGCAGTTAGAAATAAGTGGGCCGTGTCAAATAGTAACAACACACTTTGTTGACAGTCACTGTATGTTGCAATGCTGATACAGAACTACACAGCAGTGTGGCTGGGGAGCAAAACAGTAACAGTGTGGCTGTCCTCAGCCAACCATAGCAAGTGAACAAGTTGCAAACAGGCAGCAAACACTAGTTTCCTCGTTACATTTGGGTTATTTTCATCAAGAGAATCTGAGAAATGAAAGTATAATTACTTACAAAGTTACAACTAAGTACCTAAGAAGGTAGTAAAAATATATTTTTATTATGAAATTTGAAAATGAACTAAATATGGGACATTTGGGTGTCCCTGAAAGGTCAGTACGGGACGGGACAAAATGATCAAATACTGTATGGGACATGCCCCGTATATAAGGGACGTCTGGCAGCCCTAAGCTTAAAGCAAAGTAACATGTCCAAAGGTGAATAAATAATCAATTTTAAGGCAATCTTCACTGACTCAGACTGGCATGAGTGTTTAAGAATGTTGTTATAGAAAATCTAGAGGATGAACTAGTAGCCGCATTAGTAACAATTCATTTGATGAGATTTCTGAGAATTTATATATGCTAGTTTTCAATTCTTGCATTTTTGCTTTCTGAGTTTGGGAGGGTTTGTCTCGTTTTCTTAGAGAGTCGAGGCTGGGAAGATGTCAAAAAACAGGGCCTGTTAAAGCCCAGTGAGGCATTCCTTATGTGATTTTGAGTTATACAAGAAATTAATTATTGAGAGATTAAGGAAATGTAGAACGAGAAAGATGTTGGTACCAAAACCCTTAATATCAGCAGATCCTTAAACACCAATAATGTTTGGGAAACCTGTTGTGAATCTTAACTGTTGGTGAAATACTCAAAAAGGTTTTTGTATTAATCGTGGTGGTGGTGCCCCAAAGAAACTAACAAGCTACCCTATAGTTGGATTTTTTTAGGGTGCCTATAAGAAAGATTTAGGACTAATGCCTTGACTGATCCAGGAGGAGGTGATAATTTTATCATCGAACCACCTCACTAACTGATCATCCATCCATCCATTATCCAACCCTCTATATCCTAACTACAGGGTCACGGGGGTCTGCTGGAGCCAATCTCAGCCAACACAGGGCGCAAGGCAGGAAACAAACCCCGGGCAGGGCGCCAGCCCACCTCCGACTAACTGATCATATAATTAAAATACAAAAAAAAGATAGGGGACCTATCAGTTCTGGAATAATCAAAGGATTCATTCAATCATTGCACATGGTAATAAATGTAATACAACAGAAAAATATTTTCATTTTAGCGATTGATTTGGCTCTTCCACAAGTAAATTTGGGTTTAATGCATGTTTAAAAATTCAATTCATCCTTCAACTGAGAGAACAGTAAATTAATTTATGAGGAATGAATTACGTGTAGACTTGAATGAGGAAGGTGCAGATTGTCCATACTTACTGTTGCAGCTAGTCAGTGTCCAATATTCTCACGCAGTATTCAGATTGCTCAGAATTATCAGAGTTGTCTTTGTGATTGTGTGATCGACTTAATATCCAGGATCCGCTCTTCCCAAGGACAGTCTATATGCATTGTCAAATCTAAAAGTAAAGCCATGGAGAATTACAGAGGTGATCAAAAAGGTTTGAGCCTGACCAGCTATGAGATACACAAATGAAAAAAGAGAAGTTCTATTTTTTAACTTAATTATTTTGAAAAGGAGTTTCCTACATTGTTAAATAGGTGTGATGCCTCCTAAAACAGCTAGGAAGCAGGCCAGGATCTTTACCAGACTGTGCAGAAGAGGTTTACCCCAAGTCAACTGGCACTTTACCGGCAGGCTACAAGCTAAGCAGGCCCCAAAATGAGAAGTCATGAAGCGCGTAAAGGATGGCTGATAGAATTCCATAGATTGACCATCCCAAACACCAAAGCATAACAGTGTAATTTTGGCTGATCTCCATCTTCCTCTAAGCCTGATGAACATGTTCAGAATCTCTTGGGGGGATCCAGTCGAAATTGTGTTTATTTTTATTTTCATCATTGTTCTGCCATTTTCTATTTTGGGTTCCAGAGTGTGTTCCCTGGCATATGTTTATTTTTCTTTTTTGCGTATACATATTGTGAGGCTCAGGAGTAGATTCTTTAGTGGTTCATTAATGTTTGGAAAGAGTGTATATTGCAAGTATTGATTTTTGGATTAGTTATTCACACCAGAGATTTTTTTTTTTTTTTTTACAGTTCCTCTCTCTCGAAAGGTATTTTGATACATTCTGGACATTTAGAAAATGTTTTGAATTTTATAATCCTGTATCCCATTTAATGGGCCTAGGCAGGCCAAACCCTACCATTAGAGTTTTGTGTCAGGCTGGCTGGGGTGAAGCCTATTTCTGGGTAGGCTAGGGAACACCCTGGCGTTGTTTATGGGTCTCTTTAGAGGCCTCAGGCCCATTCACCATTTTAAATGCATTGGTTCATAACAATGTGTTGTGTGTTTTGGCTAAGATTTTGCCATGTGTGTAAAATCTAATTTTTCACTTTGTTTTGTATTTTGCCATTGCATTTTTTCTCTTTACATTTAAGATTTTGCTGTGCAGCCATTTTATCTGTCATTTTTGATTTTGGGGAGCTGCCATTTTGTGTGCTCAATAAGTCAACATATGCTTTATAAACTTAGAAAGCATATGACCTTGTTCTTCAAGTGATTCTGTGGGGTTGCTGGGATAGTATGGGGTCCCATGGCAATTAATGGGGGTTATTTTCATCCCCTGTATAATCATAGTAAGAGCTGTGTCCATATAATTGGAAAAACATCAGCATTGTTCACAGTGAGTGTGTGGGGCTCCAGGGTTGTGCAGGGGTTGTGCTTTGTCTCCTGTACGGTTTTTGATTTTCATGAACAGGAAATCAAGGATTAGTCTGGGAGGAGTGTCCAGTTTGGTTGCTTTAGAATTGCGTCCCTGCTTTTTGCAGACACTGTGGTCCTATTGACTTCACCAAGTAGTAAACTCCAGCGCAGGGATGAAGATCAGTGTCTCCATATCTGAGGCCATGGTTGCCAATAGGAAAAAGGTGGACTATCCTCTTTGAGTAGGAGGTGAGTTACTGCCTCAAGTGGAGGAGTTTAAATATCACAGGGCCTTGTTCACAAGTGATTGGAAAAGGGATGGTGAGATCAACAGACAGATTGGGAAGGTGATTGCAGTTATTTGGTCACAATACAAATCTGTACTGGTGAAGAAGGAAATGAACCAGAAGACAAAGCACTCGATAAACCAGTCTATTTACCTCAACCCTCACCAATGGTCATGAGCATTGGGTGATCAAAGGTACAGAAGGCTGAAATGAGCTTACTTCGTAAGTGGCTGTTCTCTTCCTTAGAGTTAGGGTGAAAAGGGCAGATGTATGCAAGAAGCTTAGAGTAGATGCCTCTGACCCTCTACTTCCAGAGGTGGTTTGAGCATTTGATACGGATTCCTCTCGGATGTCTCCCTGTGGAGGATTTATGGGCACGACCAGCTGGGAGGAAACCCTGGAGAAGAACCAGAGCTCGTTTTCAGGATTATATCTCCCAGATAGCCTGGGAACACCTTGAGATCCCACAGTACGAGCTAGCAAGTGTGGCTGGAGAATTGGGATGTGTGGACCTCACTGTTACCTCAACAACCTGGTCTCTAACAAGCAGTGGCAAATGAATGAATGAATTTTATTTCAGTAATATCATTGCATCATTATTTTGTGAGTTTGTTTTTTCCATGGGTGATGCCATTTTATGTTCCTAAATTTTATGGGTGCCAACATTGTGCGTGTCTTGTCACTGCAAGTGGGGGGAGGGGGATTGATACATGTATTATGATTCTGAATTGACTCACAAAACTCCGTTATCAGACTTTCATATGGGCCTTTCAATGACTAGGAAGACATACACATTAGAAATCATTTAAAATAAAAATGGTAATATTTTAACAAAATTATAAACCAAATAAATAATACAGCGGATCTTCCAGAGCAACCGACTGTAGAACAATAGACTTTTGTGAAAAATGGCTGAAAAAAATTAACATATAATTTTTTTTTTATATTTGAAAAATAAATTGTAAAAAAAGTTTTGTCTTAATAACAACTAAACACACAAAATTGGCTTTAAAACAATAAAAATGATATTTGCCTCCTGGGCTCATCTGATGTAAGCACTACCACTCTGGGACATGAGGGGGCGCTATCACTGATGGTACGTTTATTGTATTTCCTTTCCTTACTTGCTTTTAATTAGGGCTACTTTACTGTTATTGTTTGGCTCAACTTTGCATTCTTGAATCTGTAGGCACTCATTTTTGCCCTTTGATTCTTAGATGGCAGACTTGGTTTTATTGTCTTTTTGGGTTGCTTCTTGTAAGAATACCTTTTTTGATTTTGGTTTCTTCTATGCTGCTTTACGAAGATTTTGAAAATGTTAAAAACTATTCACTTACTAAAGAACTTTGCTTTTACATTTTAGGCCAGGGGTTTTTATGGGTACCCTCTCCCATTTCTGGAATTTGGCCCTTTTTGGGTGTGCAAAGCTCTTTTTCTTTAGACCCCAGACGTCTTTATGTATTTGGACCTTATTAGAGTGTTGAGTCCTAGTATTGACTTTGAAGTCTTTTTTGAGATTGGAGTCCTAAATTTTGGAACAGTATATAAACCAAAATGCACTGAGAATTGATTTGTAACTGCATTAAATTGTGATGCCGTGCAGGGTACATACCATGTGATCCATGAAATCATGGCGGCCATGATATATACAGTACAATAGAAGATGGCTGTACAAACTTTAGCCCAAGAATGGAAAGACATTGGCAAACAATAAAAAGAAAAAAATCATATATAGAAAATGATTTCTGCTGTGTCGTGGATTGTTTTGTGTTTGGCTTTGATTTCAGCCCTGAACGTTTTGTTGGACAGTCTAACGGCCTGTGCTTTAGACAGCTACTATTGTAACTTTTTTCCTTAAACACAGATCTTATTGTTCCCCACCACCTGCTAAGCCCAGTAGAACATTCATTACATCTCTATTTGACTATCATATGAACCGTTTAATATTTTATAGAAGATTTCTAACTATCTTTGTGTTAATGGACTACAAGAGACACGTTTTGGTATCAAGCTTTGGCTTAACTTGGTTTCACATTCAGCTTTGTCAGAGCATTTTGTTAACGGAATCTCTTTCTTTTGCAGTCTGTGAAAGCACCAACTGTGAATGCGTCAACACGATGAACAACACTACTTGCTACATGAACAGCTATAACCACATCCTCCTCCCATCTTTGTACAGCAGTTTGCTCTGTTTTGGTTTGCCCTCCAACTCCCTGGCCTTGTACGGCCTGTACCGCCTGGTGAAAGCGGAGAATCTCCTCCCAATTTACATTATGAACCTTCTCCTGTCAGACCTCCTCCAGATGTGCACAATGCCCTTCTGGATTGACTACTACCGGAAAGAGCGCAAGTGGCACTTTGGAGAGACGGCGTGCCTGATCGTCGGCTTCATTTTCTATGTCAGCTTGTTTGTTAGCATTGGCTTCCTTTGTTGCATCACTTTGGAAAGGTACTTGGCGACTGTCCATCCTATATGGTTTCACAGCCACCACCGTCCGAGGTATGCCTTTGCGCTGTGTGCAAGCATTTGGGTGGCATTTGTCCTTCTCTTTTTGGGAGTGAATAACACCCGGGGAAAAGAATCTGACTTGTGCTTTGAACACTACCCTATAACCAAGGAACATGCCATCTTTAGACTGGCCACCATGACAGTAGGTTTCCCACTGCCATTTCTTCTTCAGCTGTTCCTCTACATAGGCATCAGAAGAAGCCTGCACTTTGCCACCTCAGTTCCAACAAACGACAAGAAACGCATTAACCGCTTGCTGTCACTGGTCTTGGCCTTGTTCGTCCTCTTCTTTGGCCCTTATCACATAATAAGCTACGTCAGATATGTGTATGTAGTTCTTCAAGAAGACTCGTGTGACTTTGAGGCCAAACTGGACATTTACTTGCAAGTAGCAAGGGGGCTTCTTAGCCTAAATTGTCTACTGGATCCCATTATGTACATTTTTGTATGCAGAAATGCACAAAAGGAAATTGTGGCTGCTTTTCCTTTTTTAAAGAAGCCATTAACGCTGTTAGGTTTTCAGAAGCAATTTCAGGAAAGCCACACACACAATGACTTTGCCATTAATTCAGTGGCCAACAGCGTAACAAGAATGTAGGGTTTCATTGTGGTTTGTTACTCAACAGTCAAGTAATCTTTCTTGTTTGCCAATCATAAATTTGGGGATGCTGGATGGCCACACACTTCATATGCCAACACACTCGGTTTGATGTTATCAAAGCAGTAGCATTTGGGGACGATGGAGATGTGACTACCTAGCAGCAACTGGCAGAACAACTGCTCTGAACTTGGGGACGATGAGCTGGTTCTGCTGCAAGACAGTCATGTGTGAAGACGTGACTGACTTTAACGTTCACATCATTAAAGTGTTGCATCATGAGAAAAAAAGAACTTCAAAACACCAAGCGTAGCGCCATTTACCCTTCCGGAGGCTCAAAACAAAAATTGTCCTCAAGTTACTTTGACTTCTGAACTGAAATCAAATGCCGAAAGGGCCAGTCTGGGGACACTCGCAAAGCTTCCTCTCATTTTTCTTTAAGATGAAGTAGTTTAATTGTGCAAAGTTCATAGTTCAGCAGCCATCTTTGTTTTGTGTGGAGGGGTTATGCTTCTCACCTGCCTTCTATGGTGTACTGGAACATTATGTGTGTATATTTTTCTTTTTTTTAGGTCATAATAATGTATAACAAATACTAATCAGCTCAGTTTGAATGGGTTAAAGTTAGCCAGTCGTGCCTGCCATTGGGCACACTCAAGTACAGGAGTCACCTTTAAATGAATTAGCTTTACAGTTCATTTCATGGTCGATTACATGTTAAAATCCATCCATCCATCCATCCATTATCCAACCCGCTATATCCTAACTACAGGATCACTCGGGTCCGCTGGAGCCAATCCTAGCAAACACATAGTGCAAGGAAGGAAACAAACCCCGGGTAGGGCGCCAGACATGTTAAAATACAGTATTTTGGAAATCTGTCTTTCTAATTTTTATTTACACGGATCTGCCTTTCAGATGTTTTAACATATTCATTTAGCTTCACAACCAGGAGGAAAAAGGGAAATTAAAGGAGAAATAAATGAAAGTCAACACTGAAGCCTTTCATTTCTTATTTCATCCAGTGAACCCAATGCCATGGATTACCTGATATTTTAATGGCTGGGTGGGAGCTGCGGCTTGCAAATATTTTGCGTAAGTGCATGGTGGGAGCAAACGCTAAACCAACACCAGTCCATCATGGAGCAAACTGGGCCAAGTTAGGCTCACCAGTGAGCTCTACACACACACACACACACACACAATGGTGAAAGAACATCCATATGGACTGAGGGATAGAGCCAGTGACAGGAACGGCAATCTGACTTAATTTCAGTTTAGATGATGAGGTTAGACGTGCAGTGGCACTTTACCCACTATGGGACGCTGCAGAACATACACTTACTTGGAAACAAATTCTAACTTTGTATCAGTTTATTACATTTTGGATGTTATACATTTTGTTTAATGATGTGTTTTTTAAAAAATAAGTTATTTTTTAAAAAAAACTGGTAGGCTTTGCCCCCTGCCCTCTTCACTTGAACACCCCCCCCATGCTACGCGCCAACCAATTCACGTCTCTGCCACTCGCGTTGTGAAGAGGGGGGCTGAATGCACCCCAAGGAGACACGGTTTTTCCTCCAACACCCCCTTTTAAACGGTGATACAATGGGAAACACGTACAGGTTTTTTTTTACCTCCTCTTTGCTTGATCAACTGCTAGCTTGCTGCTGCTGCCATTGTTGTGTCTGCTGTGGAAAAAACACACGAGACCAGTTGCTTCTCCAAACTCCAAAAAACTCTTTACTCACTCACCTTTTCTTACTGTGCCCATCCTCCAATTATCACAGGAGCAAATCAACAACCAAACCCCTCTGTGTATTTTAATGACCCTCCCAACATCACAGCCATGTCACGTGATCTGCATTTCGCGTGGTGCACTTCTGTCATATCACCTATGTCCATATGTTCGATCTCTTTTTCGCTTTTACCTTTTCGTCAGTATCGCATTGAGTTTTGATGCCATGTTTGGAATTACATTGTGAGAACACAAAGTATAACTGCCTGTGAGTGAATATTGTTTCTTTCTCTCTACAAGAGATGTGTCTGACATAACCACGCAGAACTTTTCTAAATCTCTTTGCATAAGCTCTTGTCTCGCAGGGCTTCCGGCCCCGGGTGTGGTTACATTGCTTGGCACAAAGACTCATCTCGCTGGATGTGAAAGTGTCTCTGAAACAATCACGTCTCGTCTCCTTCCAAGATTTTTTTATAATAGAGAGAAACAATCCACGTTTATACATAACCCAATGCAGCTTCTGATGGCTTCGGTCATCTCTCTGTGCAGCAAAGATGTCTGATAACAAGCAACAGCGGATATCACTTGGAATTATAAAATCTTAGTAAAAATCGCCCAAAAGCAGGCCGATTGAAAAGGACAGAACTGTCATGCCGTTTGTATGAGTACACAATGTTTAACGGCAGAGATGTTCGACGCCAGAGCACACCTTTGCCCCTGTCAATGCTTTACAATACATTCCCACGCACAGAGAAGTGATGTGCTGCATGTTGTTTAGAATATTAGACAATAATCTATTATAACAAAATGCTAAGTGTGTATGTGTGTGTGTGTGATCACATGTACCTATCCATATGCAGACTCTGCTGTGCTTACACATCCACCAAGTATAGACTTTGTACAAAGTGGGGGCGAAGTCCAGCAAAAAGCCAAACCTTTACATCATATCAAAACCATTTGTTAAAACCACGTGGATACTTTTTTTGAAAGAAAAAAAAAGAGTCAAAACAATGTATTTTATTTTTTTTAAAACTACACGTACAGAGCCGCTCAAGAGTAATTTTAATAAGCCTTTAAGTTTTACCAAGTGGTGACCTAAGACAAGGCCGTTTCGGGGCAAAGGCGCCATCTTGTGGTCAGGGCGCATTAAAGCAGCCCCATGTAATATTCCTATCTTTAATTTTGTTTACCAAAAAAAGGATGAAATGTTTATGTTGTGCGCCTCAGCAGCACCTACACTGTCTGCACTCCGCACAAACGGCCCTGGGCGACGCGACATCTTTTTAAAGAATACAGATCTACGAACACTCGGACTCAAAGTGAACGTCTGATCATATTGTTTTAATGACGACCTACACAGTCCAACAATAACACGAACAACAACAATGATGACGATGATGCCAATAATAATAATAATAATAATCGTCAATCTGTAGCATAGAAGAGACAGGCATGGCGAAATTAAATTAAGCGATCAAAACAGCAACAGGACTGTAGCTCTTGAGTGCATTGCTAAAAGCTGATTTCACCCAAACTGTGATCGTATCCCAAATGGACATACATTAAAACTTGGGTTAAAACTTAGCCAACATTCTCATAATTTGTGAGATTCACTCTGAGCACGCACGCTAAAGCAGCTGGGTAAAATGCATTATTTGCATACACGAGTATATGGTAAATAGGAATTGTGGGTAAAGATCCCTATTTAAAGATAATCATTATATTCTCACTTTCACTAAATGTTGTCATTATGCTAAGTTTTCAATTTATTGTAGAAATTTAAACGTCATGTGTATGTTACGGTAATGTCTTAGAATAGAATATCACCATCATCAAAAGATATACGTTTAGCAGGTGGTAGCCATTGGGAATTATTTATTTACCAAATATAGGCAATAATTAAAAAAAAGGAATATGTCAAATGCCTCCGTACGGTAATACGGAATGATATTCACATGATTATTTAATTTATGATAATTAATCTATAAACCTGAATAGTCCTAGGAAGTGCTAACATCGAGTACCACCATATAATCACTGACGGATACACTTCATATTTAATTAATACGCTTCATATTTAATTCTGCTGCACCAGTTTCTCTTACAAGTGCTGCCCACGTAGCTCATATATTTCACATACTTTAAGATAAGGCTGATTATTAGACGCAGTATCTGCTTAACGAGATGCGAGTAAACTGTTAAATATATTTTGTCTGGTTGTAGTTTTTCATTATAATAATTTGCCAATAAAACATCACGTTCATGTCACTATGAAACTATTTAAAAGTATAACAAGACAATCCACGCTAAAACTACATACAGTGACAATCACACGCTGCTGTTGCTATAAAATAAAATCACTCTGGTCTATATTCTTTACAAAGAAAAGAACAATGGTCTCGTCTTCAGGGAGTTCTAACCTTTGTGGCACATCAAGATGCCTCCGTGTTTTATTAAATGAAGTCCGCAATGAGATGGCCACAGACGTCTGAATAGAATTCATCAAATGTACAGTATACAGTGCGTTTCCTATGCTCAAAGTGCATAGAATATTATAATACAAGGTGATTAAAAATGCTAAATACGGGGGAGTTATGCAATACTAAGCACAGTGTTGTTTTGCGTGCTGCTTGCTCTCGATCGAGGTTGTGAGCCTGCGCTTAAATCCGACTGCAGCCGTGCAACAGTGGCTGGAGTGCCAATCCTGGCACCAACCCCCGGGTTCTCCCTGCTTGTTGGAAGAAGTGGCTGCAGATTAACGTCATACTCAAGACGGAGCAATTGCAGGTTAAGGGCCTTGCTCAGGGGGCCTGGATTCGAACCTGCAAGCTTCCGATCGCCGGCACAGACCCGTCTGGGAGATTAAACAGCAGCGGCTGTCAGTGCATCAGCTGACTAGAGTGTATGGAGTAAGGTGCAAACGGTTATGGACGGAGACGGGAGGCACACTCTGCACATTGCGCTCTGCTTGCTGACAGTCTGTGCTGTAGACTCGCCATATTTCCTGTCCTGCACCTGATGGTAGCACCCGGCAAACTTAAAATGGAAGATGTGGTTCTGCCATTGGAGCCTCTCTCGCTTTCCGAATAGTGGGTTGATTTCGTTTTTGTGTTACTGCGACAGGTGTCTGGTCACACTTAACAGGTAATCTAACTTAGACACCATTTAAATATCCGACTACGCCACCCAGTTTTATTAAGAGACTGGGAACTCCTGAAATTTACCAATAATAGCGCACATGTTTCTTTAAATTGGGCGGTGAGTCAACACACATGAAAGACACAACAGTAATTTCAGGAAAAGCAACAGTAACCTCTATTACACCAGATCATAATAAGTACTGTACATTAAAAAGATAAATGAACATAAACAAAATCTAACAGTATCAGGAAGAAAATTCATTTTTTTGAAAGGAAAGCACACAGTCCACACTCTAAAAGTCCATTAAAAACAAGAATTGGAGGATACAACCTTTAGTGGTGCAGAGTCCAGTTTGCGCACTGCGTTACCCGAACACTTAATTGTTCAACCGATGCACTCTGTTCACCAGACACTCGTTTCCCAACAGAAGTTGTGTCAAACTGTTGAATCCCTGTCAGCGTCTCTTTGTCGTTCCTTTTTTCCACTCTGGGCTCCTTGTGTTGCTGTGACTTAGACACGCCTTATTTCTTGTCTGCCAGCTTTGCTCGGTCCTTTCACGCGGCTTCCCTCTCTCGCTGGACCTACAACTGGCGTCTCCTTGTGGAGCTATCTCTCCCTCCCTGGAAATAAGTGTTGCCGTCCTTGTGCCTCACGTGGTGTCAGCCAGGTACCCTCGTTTGCCTACGAGCCCCTGTGCTCTGTCCGAGTGTCTTGGCAGCGTTCTCAGTGAACCGTCCCTCTCTTTGCCTTCTCCTGGCCAGAGCTTAAATCTCCTTCAGTCCCTGCAATTATCAGTTCTGGATAATCAGATTAAGCAATGGCACACCTAAATTTTCTGGGTTTAACAAATAATGAAAACACAAGTTAACAAAATGTATTGTTACCAACCATTAATGAGTACAGATCTGCTGATTAGAAGCCAATATTGTCAAACATGTTAATTTCCAAGTCAGGTAAATACAGACATCCTCCAAGGAAGGAGCAGTTCTGTTATCACAACTTGGTATTCTTTGTAATATCAACCAGCCAAAAACTTCAAAGTGGTGACTCTTTTGCAAGACAGTAAATACCGATATCCTGTAGACAGCCATCACAATAATCAGTTACTTTAACTTCTCGCCTCAGTCCAAACAATGGGTGCCTATTGCCTGTTCATCTGCTGGGCTTTAAATGTAATATTTGCATGTTTCTTTTCCTAAGAGAGAAATGGAATGACCCAGTGTACAAAAACGTCCCCCTCTGACATTACTATTATTATTTCATGATCAACTGCCACTATCTATTAAACATGTTCTCCTACTTTACGACAATTAAAGAAAGCTGTAAACATTTCCAAGCTGTGCTGTAATACAACATGGATCCCGTCAACTTCACATTTAAAGTCGCAAGTACTCATTCCGCACATATTGCACTCTCCTGTGTGCATTTTGAGCCGTGATAGATGTTATTAATGAACGATTCTGCAGGCTGCTCAATGTAAATATTGAGTGTGTGCACAATTGTAGATTCCCAAAGCCTGTGTTGAGTTAATAAGAAACACTTTGTGGATCTGATTGAGCCTTGACAGGAAAATGAGGCTTAATCAAGAGAGACTTATGCAGGTAAGTGTGCATCATGGAACACTACACGGAGTGACATGACGTAATGACAAATATGTAGTAGGATACCTTTTTTTAAAGAAAAAGTTGAAGGTCACATATGGGAGTTGATCTCAGGCTTGCTAGTTGATAGGCTTGTATGCAATCCACTGCCCTTAGAACTGGCCTTGTTCTCCATCTCAGTTGATACAGTACATCATTATGTAGTATTTGAACAATAATCAAGAGATTGAGGTGACAACTAAATTATGTTACTTTACCTCATATTTGGAGGAAATTCTTCAGGTCACTTTTAGTCTGTCTTCAGGTAGAGTCCAGTCTGGGATTGACAAGAATAAAGGGTAGACACAATAACTGGCACCTTCAGCTGGACGGCAGACTTGAGAGAAACAGGAGGGCTTTTGCCGAGGCGGTGAATGGCAGGCAGCAGCAAATAAATCTCGTAGAGCAGCATCCTGTCTGGCCAGCAGTCTGTCAGACTGCACACATGAAGAAAGTGAATCAAACTGACCATTAGGCCTGAGGTCAGTGACATTTGCCATATTCTTGAAGAGCAACAAAACAGGGAGAGGAGACTCTAAAGGGACCTGCTGCATTGATTAAAGGTGCCTGCCACTCGACGTGAGACAGCTGGCTTCACAGAAGCAGAGCAGATGAGCATAGAAACGTTCTTAGAAGAGGAGATGAACAGCTGCCATTGACTATGACAGGGACAGTGGAGCTGCCATTTGCCTGAAGATGGCTGGAAGGTCAAGAACAAACACAGAAAAGGCATTTTAAAAAAGTCTTTATGGCTAAAATAAAAACATGAATTTATCCCAAATCAGAAATCCTTCTTTTCTGCCCTACTTAGGAAGAACTTCTTCTTCGGCTGCCTTCATCAAAGTAAAAGACAAAACAGCAGTTTTGTGACATCGATGTAAAAGAGCCTGTGATGTCACACGTGTCCACGTTGCGTGTTGCCGTTAACCGATGAGGAGAGCTGGTGCTTTTAATTTGAATTCTATTTGTAGTTTTCATTTCTGAGTCATTGTTTTGGTCACCATTAATTGTAAAGCTATTTCCCTTTAGAAGGATTTGTAATGTTTATGGCATGACAAGAGACTGAAGGGATTTTGACTTTACTGGAGCCAGTGGTGCACAAACACAGCAGGACAATAAGTTAAGTAATTCAATCATTCGCTTCTTAATTTTAAAAAAAAAAAGGTAAAGCATTAATCCATAAACCAAAGAAAAAAAACTGAGATAGAGTAATTACTGGCAAGCACGTGCTCTAAGAAGTGAGCAAATTTAATCAAAGGCCAAGCACATGGTGGCGTTTGTGCTAAACAGCCCAAGAGAAAGCAAAGTGAAAGATTAAGGTTAACAAATCAAGTGGCTTTTATGGTCATTTCAGTTAACACAGCATCTAAAGAAACGAAACGACGCTCCTCCAGACACAACCTCAAAGTGAAGAGAAGAAAAAAACAGCAGGGAAGTGGAAGAAGGCCTAGAAACGTCTGAAAGTTTCTTCACTGTAGTTAAGTCGCAGATGAGTCCGCATCAGTGTTTGATCACAAGCAGGGCCGGCACCACCGTTAAGGCAAATTCGCCAGTCCCTTCGGGCGCAGATCGTAATGGGGGGAAAAGCCAGCCACACGGGTTGGCTACCAAACATTCGGCTGGCGCACTAATAAGCTCGGCCTATGGCACAAAATAACCTAGCACTGACACAGCGCACAAGGCATGAGATTTATTATTAACATTGACAGTGGTTATTAATGCAGGTTAACAGGTTTAAAAGAGCTACTTTAAATGTATTTTTACATTCATATGTACATTTTTGAACATTTAAACAGTATTCATCCCAGCTAATTAAAAATGAGATGTCTTAAATAAGGTAACATTTCTGAAAGCTTCCTTTCAAGAGCCCTTCATTTGGGAGAGCTACTGGGGGCAGCGACCTCAAGGAGGGGTGAGTCAGCGTACATCGTCACAGAGAATTGGAAAAACCCACCTTGGTGTCCTTTATAAAGATATTGAGCATTCGAGAGTGGCATCAGAGGAGGACTCCAGTCAGGACAGGTGGGTCATAACGGGACATCCAGTCTGCTGCAGGGATGGGTGTACAGTTTTAATGAGAGAGTTAGCACTTTAAATTAACCTTCTTGTTTCAATTGTTTGTATTTGCATTTGTTTTTGGCAAGTCGATGTTCTGTCTAATTATAGAAAGTTTACTTGTTTCAGGTGTTGTTTAATGACCTGTTAGTGTAGTTGCAACCTTTTATCCAGAGGGTGGACTTTTTTCAATTCAGTTCAAATTCATTTTGTTTAGTGGCCTTCAGTGAGTGCAGGTGGTCAGAGAAGTGTAATCAGTCAAAAAGTAATTAAACACAAAGACAAACTTTGCAAACTACATAACGTAAACACAAAAAAATACAGATCAGCTTAAGCAGTCAGCATGGAGGTTGTATTTTACCAGCAAGCTGGAATTCTATGAGGAAACAATGAAATGATGTGATCAAAGCAGAGCGTAAGATATTATTTATGTTGACTTTCAGAAAGCATTTGATAAGGTTGGGTATCAAGCTGAAAGAAGTGGGAGTTCAGGGTGATGTTTGTAGATGGGTGCAGAATTGGCAGGAAGCAGAGTGTCATGGTGTGAGGAACCTCATCAGAATTGGCTAACATTAAGAGTGGTGTTCCACAATGGTCATTGCTAGGGATGCTGCTGTTTTTAATATACTGTATATTAATGATTTGGATAGGAATGTAAGTAACAAGCTGGTTAAGATTGCACATGATACCAAGATAGGTGGATTGGCAGAAAATTTGGAATCCATTGTATCATTACAGAAGGACTTGGATAGCATACAGGCTCGGGCAGATTTGTGGCAGATGAAATTTAGTATCCGTAAATGTAAGTAGTTACACCAAGAAAGCAAAAATGTTAGGTTTGAATACACAATGGGAGGTCTGAAAATCGAGAGTACACCTTATGAGCACGATTTAGGAGTTGTAGTGGACTCTATGATATTGACTTCCCGACAGTGTTTAGAAGCCATTAAGAAGGCAAACAGAATGTTAGGTTATATAGTGGAAACTTGGGTCACGACCGTAATTCATTCCAAAACTCTGGTAGCAACTAATTTCCCTCATAGGACTGTATGTAAATACAATTAATCCATTCCAGACTGTACAAACTGTATGTAAATATATTTTTTTTAAGATTTTTAAGCACAAAAATAGTTAATTATACAATAGAATGCACAGTGTAATAGTAAACTAAATGTAAAAACATTGAATAACACTGAGAAAACCTTGAACAACAGAGAAAACTAACATTGCACGAGTTCACGCTACAGCCTTACGAACCGCTCACTGTGAACACTTTTTTTTTAAATGAGTTTTAAGCACAGGGAAAAAAATGAAAATTTGAAAAATCCTTAATTTATACAAAAACTAACCATAAACAACCAAGAAAACTAACGTTGTAAGAGTTCACGCTGCAGTCTTACGAACCACTGTGAAAAACCTTGAACAACAGAGAAAACTAACATTGTAAGAGTTCACGCTACAGCCTTACGAACTGCTTGTTGTAAACACTTTTTTTAATGAGTTTTAAGCACAGGGAAAAAAATAAAAATTTGAAAAACCCTTAATTTATACAAAAACTAACCATAAACAACCAAGAAAACTAACCTTGCAGCAAATCACCATGAATCTTTATGGCTTTCTCGCATAACATTGCCTCGCTTACGCTATCCCCTGCAAGTTGCTTCTTGTTCAACCACACTAGCAACAGTTTTTCCACCTCTTCCAGCACTTGTCGCCTCTGCTTGGTTAACAATGTAACTCATTTTGCAACATCAGCTGCTTTACTGGCCTCTTTCTGCTTTAGAATAGTCAAAATCGTAGATTTTGACTGCTTGTACTCGGCGGCAAGATCAGTAACACGAACGCCATGCTCATACTTTTCAATAATTTCTTTCTTTAATTCGATTTCAGTTTTCTTCAAACCTTTCTCCTCACCAACACTACCACTCTTCACTTGCTTAGAGGCCATGGTTAATTGCAAAATGAATGCAAAAGTACACAAAATAGAGCACAAAGAGTTCACAGCGAATACATGCATGTCTGACCGAGAACAATGTACAGGGAGAGACTGAACACGTGCAGAAATCATCGGCACGAACAAACCGGAAGGGAATCTGGCTTGTTCGTCACCCGAGTGTGTGGTCGTGAACAGATGCAAAAGTTTGGCAAACTTTTTGATCGTAACTCGATCTGTACATGCTCTGAGACGTTCGTGACCCGAGTTTCCACTGTGTAGCTCAATGTTGGAGGACAAGTCCAAGGAGGTTATGCTCAAGCTTTATAATGCACTGGTAAGGTCTCATCTGGAGCACTTTACAGCTTTATTTAGCTTTATTTACTGTTGCTCTGATTTCTTATTGCATATTGAACGTTGAATTCCTCACTACTTCAAAAGACACTTGTTTTCTGAATGTTAAAGCTGCCACAGGTGACTTTACGATTCATCATAGCACAACTGTGACAACAAATCATTCCCAAACATCTTCAGATGGGACTTTTTTGCTTCTATTTTACACATCAAAAGGAAAATCGGGCTCAATCTCAATAGATTTCTTTGATATTAATGGTACTCATAATTATTTCCTGAATTTTCCAACCATTTCACCTTGTTTTAATCCCTTACAAGAAGACCTGGGGCCTCATGTATAAAAGGTGCGTATGCACAGAAATGTTGAGTAAGAACTTTTCCACGTTCAAATTGCGATGTAAAAAACCTACATTTGGCGTAAAGCCACGCACTTTTCCACGGTACCTCATACCTTGTTGTATGCAAGTTCTCCGCTCGGTTTTGCAGACTGGCGGCACCCAGCGTCAAAGCAATGCTACTGTTCCTGTGTGGTTACTCCTTATTTTCCTGACGCGGCTTTATAAATACACTGAAACTAACCGCATATTGTTTATTAGTGTAATGCATCTGATTGTAATTAACTTGTAACAATTGTCATAAAACGAGATAAAGACAGATAAAGGTTTGGGGCAGCCACCCATATAATTTGGTATCCTGGCTGCAAAAGTCATTTCAAGCAACTGGCACTGAAGTGGATACAACGGAGTCCAAAACCAGACTGCGGGAGAAGGGAAAAGGGAAAAGGGTAGGCTTTTAAAGGGGAAGACAGGAAGTGAGGTCATAAGGATCGGGCACGTGTTCATTATTCATTGGATCAGGCCCGGATGTGACATCAGGGGGGCCGGAGCTGGTAAGGTCTGTTTCCATTGGTTCGGTCCCAGAAGTGATGTCAAGAGAGCCAGGTGGAGCCTCCCGGGTTTGGTCTACAGGGAAGTGAGAAAAAGAGTTAGTGCACTCTGCCACATCCCGGCATGCCTCAGAACTGCCTTCACTCGAGCCCTTTAGCTGCCTCCCATGCGCGCGTGCGTGACAAGGCCCCCCCCCTCAGCCCAGACCCATCGGGTCGGGCGACCCTAACCGAGAGGTCGTGAACCCGAGAAAGAGCATCAGCATTGGCATGGAGAGCACCCCGATGATGAACGAGCGAAAACTTGTACGGCTGCAGGTCAAGAAACCACCAGGTGACCCGCGGATTCGACTCCTTGTGCAGGGCCATCCACTGTAGAGGTGCATGGTCCGTGACAAGGGTGAATTCCCGGCCCAACAGGTAGTACCTCAGCTGAGTAATTGCCCATTTGATTGCCAAAGCCTCCCTTTCCACCGCTGCATACCTGGTCTCCAGGTCCAACAGTTTCCGGCTCAGGAACATGACGGGGTGTTCCACACCATCGACACTTTGGCTCAGCACGGCGCCCAGGCCTGTGTCCGAAGCGTCCGTCTGGAGGATGAAAGGCAAAGAAAAGTTAGGTGCCATCAAAATAGGTGCGGACGTAAGGGCCTGCTTCAAGTCACCAAATGCAGTGCCTGTCTTCTCAGTCCATACCACAATGTTCGGGGCCCTCTTCTTTGTTAAATCAGTCAAGGGCGCCGCTCTCTCCGAGAACCGGGGTACAAACCGGCGGTAGTACCCGGCTAACCCGAGAAAGGCTTGGACCTGCCGCTTGGTTTGTGGACGGGGCCATTTCAAAATGGCATCAATCTTGGAGCACTGTGGCCTTACGGTACCCCGGCCCACCAGGTAGCCTAAATATTTGGCCTCGCTTAATCCAAAGAAACACTTCTTGGGATTAATCCGGAGCCCGGCCTCACCGAGTGTCCGTAATACCGCTTGGACATGCTGTAGGTGTTCCCTCCATGTGCTGGAATAGATGACCACGTCATCCAGGTAGGCAGCACTATATGAGTTATGAGGCTTTAGCACTTTGTCCACCAGACGCTGGAAGGTGGCTGGAGCCCCGTGTAACCCAAATGGAAGGACATGATACTGCCGGTGCCCGCTAGGGGTACTGAACGCGGTTTTATTCTTCGCGGAGTCCGTTAAGGGAACCTGCCAGTACCCTTTTGTCATGTCAAGCGTGGTCAGATATCGAGCCTGTCCAAGCCTCTCGAGGAGGTCGTCCATGCGTGGCATTGGCTAGGCATCAAATTGGGAGACTTGATTAAGCCTACGGAAGTCATTGCAGAACCTCCAACTCCCGTCAGGCTTACCGACGAGCACAATGGGGCTGGACCAGGGACTATAACTTTCCTCAATTACACCTAGTTCCAGCATGCGCTTGATCTCGAGCTCCACTTCAGCCTTTTTTGCCTCGGGAAGACGGTACGGGCGTTCTCGGACAACAACCCCGGGCTCTGTCACGATGTTGTGCTCAATCAGAGAGGTCCTTCCGGGGTGTTCACTGACTACCTCCCGAACGGTCCGGATAACTGTTTCCAGCTCCTGCCGTTGTCTGGGACTCAAGTCCGTGCCGAAGTTAAGGTCGTGTGTGTGAGCGAAGAGTGAGCGGGGCTGGCCGGAGGAGGGAGCGGGGTCCCTGTCCTTCCACGGTTTCAGCAGGTTCACATGATAAACCCGCTCCTTTGGCCGACGATTGGGTTGACTCACCAAATAGTCGACCAGTCCCTTCCTCTCCTTAACTTCGTAGGGGCCCTGCCAGTGGGCAAGCAACTTAGAGTGGGAGGTAGGCACTAGGACCATGACTCGATCTCCCGGGCGGAACTCCCAAAGAGACGTGCCATGGTTGTAGTAACGGGCCTGTGCTGCTTGAGCCTCTTCCATGTGACTTTTCAGGAGAGGCCGAATCTTTCCAAATCTATCGCGTAACTGCGCGATATATTCTAGTATATTTGTAGAGGGAAGAGCCTCTTCTTCCCACCCTTCTTTCAAAATATATAATATGCCCCGAGGTTGTCGCCTATACAGTAGTTCAAAAGGGGAGAACCCCGTGGAGGCTTGTGGGACTTCCCGATAGGCAAAAAGGACGAGGGGGAGGAGCTGGTCCCAGTTCCTTCCATCCTCGCTGACCACCTTACGCAGCATTTGCTTGAGAGTTTGATTAAACTTCTCTACTAACCCGTCGGTTTGAGGATGATACACAGAGGTCTTTAAATGCTTTATTTTCAGTAACTTGGCAGTCTCCCTGAACGTCTCCGAGGTGAAAGGGGTCCCCTGGTCCGTCAAGACTTCCTTGGGGATCCCCACACGCGCAAATACCCCTAGTAATTCCCGTGCGATGGCTTTAGAGGTAGCTGAGCGCAATGGAACAGCTTTGGGGTATCGTGTAGCATAATCCACGAGGACTAAAATGTACTTGTGTCCTCGGGCTGAGGGCTCTAGGGGTCCAACCAGGTCGACCCCGATTCTGTGGAAGGGAACATCAATCAAGGGAATAGGAACGAGAGGAGCACGGTCCCTCCTAGGAATTTGTTGCAGTTGACGAACCTCCTCGTTGATTCCCGGCCAGTAGAAACAGAGCTTGATCCGCTCCAGAGTTTTCTCGGTGCCCAGGTGGCCACCTAGGAGGTGGGCGTGTGCTAGCTCGCAGCAGCCTCTTTTCCTGCCCGTCATGCATTGCTACACGGTAAAGGAGGTCATTATCTAACACAAAGTGGGGGCCCTGTGGCATCGATTGATCAGTGCGCTGGCCATTGACCAGGACCACTGCATTTTTTGCAAACTTCAGGGAGTCGTCGTTCCATTGCTCCCTTCTAAAAGAAGCCGGCGTCCTTTTAAATTGAAACCACAACACGGAGAGAGGGTCAGCGTCGACCTCAATGGGCGTGGTTTCCTCCCGCTCCGCCGCGGCGTTGGTGGATGACGTGTCAGCACGCGACGGCCCGGGAGTTGCCACGTCACTTAGGACGGCCGCTTCGTCTCTCTCTGCCGGCTGATTACACGGCGTGGAGGCAGCTTGAGACGGTTCATCTCCGTCCATAACGAGGCCCAAATTAACCCCGGGAGTGGTATGTGTCTCACCGCTTTTAATTTCAGACCAGTCCCACCCCAGTATCACCGGGTGTGGAGGATCAGGAAGGATTGCCACGGTTACTTTCTGGACCGATCCTCTGTAGCTGATGACACAAGCGGCGGTCCTGTACCAGCGGGTTTCCCCGTGGACACAGGTTATACTGGTCTTGAACTTTAGCCATTGTCGCGGTAGCACAAAACGGCGGGCAACAATGGAAATGTTGCTGCCGGAATCGAGCAGAGCGGATGCTTTAAACCCGTTAACGATCACCACGTCTGTGTGCGGGACCGTCAACGGGTTTGTCAGAGCACACCGACCCCTCCTCCCCCTCCACCTGCATTCCAAGTTGTCTCGAAGCGGGTTGCGCGCCCGCGGCACCGCGGACGCCGATAGAGCTCCGGGTTGTACAGGGAGGGGCTAGGTCTTGGGACGTACTCCGGCTGAGTTTGACAGAAGGACGGTTCTGCTCTCCCAGAGTATGAGGCCGCCCTCTGTGTCTCCAGAAGCTCTATGAGCCCTGACATGTTCGTAAACTGCTTGCCCCAGACCGGCTGGGTGAAGCCATGCGGAAGCGCTTTCAGGAGCAGATAGCAAGCTACCTGCTCTATTACCTGGTAGGGCTTGTTTTCTAACGGCCGTAGCCACTGCCATACCTTTGCCCATAAGGACCAGGCTTGTTTACTGGTCGGCCGCTCAGGGTCCAACCTCCAATTTTTTATTTCACTCACCTGCCAGTCTGGGGCACCCCTAGGTGGTAAATGGGGCTTTGGTTTCACTGGGAGGCCGGCACTCTCCCCCAAGAGAGCATACTGAGTCCCTCTTGCCTCCCCCCTCCAGGGCAGCCCAACCCTGTGAGCCCCACCCGCACACTCCCTGGCTTCTCTAGGTGGCCTAGTTCTGCGTGCCGGGAGCGGAGCCCGCACCGGGTCTCACCGAATCACGGGGCACCCTCCCCACCTGAATACTCGGCCCCAGTACGCTCCCACCTGGGTGTATTGCAGGTCCTGTCCCCTTCTCTTCTGGGACTTCTCCATCCTGCCGGCTACGCCACTGCCATAAAACGAGACAAAGACAGATAAAGGTTTGGGGCAGCCACCCATATAATTTGGTATCCTGGCTGCAAAAGTCGTTTCAAGCAACTGGCACTGAAGTGCATACAACGGAGTCCAAAACCAGACTGTGGGAGAAGGGAAAAGGGTAGGCTTTTAAAGGGGAAGACAGGAAGTGAGGTCATAAGGATCGGGCACGTGTTCATTATTCATTGGATCAGGCCCGGATGTGACATCAGGAGGGCCGGAGCTGGTAAGGTCTGTTTCCATTGGTTCGGTCCCAGAAGTGATGTCAAGAGAGCCAGGTGGAGCCTCCCGGGTTTGGTCTACAGGGAAGTGAGAAAAAGAGTTAGTGCACTCTGCCACATCCCAGCATGCCTTAGAACTGCCTTCACTCGAGCGTGACACAATATAATGGTCCAGGGAATATCCATAGTATTCCAAATACCATTCCAAATAACTGCTTTAGTGTTGTTACTCTCACTGCACCTTCTTCTTCTTCTTCTTCTTTCAGCTGCTCCCGTTAGGAGTTATCACAGCGGATCATCTTTTTCCATATTACTCTCACTGCACCACTCAAGAGTATTTATATCACTGTATCTGAGTGGGGAATCACAGCAGCAGCTGATCGGAAAGAGAATTATCGGTATACAGCATCAAGCACACGCTACCTCAGCCACAGCAAAACATTTCAAACCTTTTCTGTATGGACCTCGCAGTTCAGAAACAGTTTCATCCCAAGAACTATAAATGCACTCAATCAATTGCTCCTTGTAGAACTGTTTGTACTTATAAGTACAATTACTTCACTGTAAACTTGCACTACAGTTATAATGTTGCACAACCTGAGCCACTTTATAAAGCGCGTATTTACATATGAAGACAATATCATTTTTAAGATGAAATGCAGCAAAATATGTTTATTATATTATACAGGTAAAACTTTAACTTCATTTAAATAGTCTATATTCTTCACTGGGACTGGCGTGAAGGACAGAATAATTAAACACGTACTACGAAGATATTTCAATGTTCCTTAAACGTTTTGAAGAATCGGCGCTCTAAGTTTACAGATGGTTTAACATCTATTACTGAGCTGATTGTGTGGCGATTGGTTACTTGGAGAAAAAAAAGCAGGGACTGCAGAGGCGGCCACGCCAATAGATATTGAATATAAAACAGAAAGAGAAAATAACAACACAGCTAAAAATGCAGCAGCAAATTTCGACAAAAGTTAAACGCTTGTGTCATGAACACGAGGCGGCTATGCAGTGTCCGCAACGGACGTGGCCATCCACCATGCATAGGATACCATATTGACATTGGCGGGCAAAGGAGCCACCGACTCTTTCTCTGCCCAGGGCCGTCGCAAGCCTAGAGCCGCCCATGAGTACTGCTGCAATAAATAATTTCATTGAAAGTCGTTCACAATCACTGCGCCGTGAAACCCATGTTTAATAACGTGCTTTAACTCCTATCATCATGAAAATGATATCACATATACATCTCAGTATTTTATTTATTTAGAGAGCTGTAATTTTACGATTGTAATGGATTCTGTGTCCAGTCGGAGGAAGAGAGCTGGTTTAAGAAGCAAGTAGTAATTCACACACATATAGCACATAGAAGATCACATACAAAACAAAGCATTTAACGTGCTACTTTAATTACGATGTGATTTGAGAAACTGGTTAATTAAACGATTTTAAGATGACGTTTATGATGTTCTACTTTAATGACAAAATAAACTACATTATTAAAGTGGAAATTTTGAGATTGAAGTTGACATTTTGTGCTTTTTTCCCCACTGCCTTTTGTTTCTCTGTACCCTAATAAGCTTTCATATGATACTCAGACGGTGAGCTACGACTCGCCTTTTCACGGCGACTTTGATATCTGAGCTTTCAAGTTTCTCCAACACGCTATGTCACTCGATCAACTTCCTTTTGCTGATTATACCACGGTTTAATTAAACAAATAGTATGTTTTTCCTTTGCCTAAACTTGGTATTCGCTGAAATTCTTATATTTTCCCCTGTGCTTTTCCCATTGTCTTTTCACAGAAGGCTGAGATTAAGGGTAATTTATATCGATTTGCATTTTCAAAGAGGTGTAATTCTGGGAGGAGTTGGGGCGTTACATAAAGCGCGTGCACGAGTGTTACTTTTCACGCTGACCGGGATTTATGTAGTGGAAGAACGTGGAAGTTGGAGTGCGCACAGATTCCTGCATCTGGATTTTTCTGTGCGTAAGCACATTTCGGCTTTTGCGCTTACGCCATGTTATAGTGCGAATTCTACGCACGGTGTTATACATGAGGCCCCTGGACTTCTGAGGATTATTGTGGAAGAAACCTTCTTGTTAGACCTTCTCATCTCAATGATTAAAGCTAAGAAGGCTTTAGAATACAAGCAGGTCTCCAGGATCTGATGGCTTCTCTCATAAATTTCTCTAACCTACGTTTTAGATGATAAATTGTATGTGAATCCATTAATCTAACTATGATTATGCCTGTGGTAAATGTGGTCTTCTTAAATGCAAAAAGACTCTTTATTAAGTACTCTGGCACAGTCACTGACAGATCTGGTGCATTGGGTACATATCTGATTTACAATTTCAATGTTTGGTGCACACCCTTCATCTGACTGTCCCACTAATGTGCCATAGTGGCTTAATTTAATATACCCATCTTCCCCTCAACTCCCTGAAATGGAAGTCACATGTCCCCAACTTTAGACACCTTATTCTGTATGCCCTTTGGATGCTGCATTAAGTTCAGCATCACTTGTTCTCTTATTCTGGGATGGCTGTCCTACACTCCAATCTTTAACAATGGGGCTCTTTAAATTGATGGTCTCTTCACCTAATTTCTATCCTAGTCTTTTTTTATAGCATGATCATGCTTGTTCTGATGACTCGGCGCGCAGACTGTCCCAATCACGGAGGCGTTGGTTCTCTATTATTTCTTCATTTACCTCTAGGTAACAGTAGTCCTTAAAATGTGAAGTTTTCTTATTCTTTCCTCTTATTCTTTCACTCATCACGTTTCTTTTAGTACTGGAATTCTATTTTAAAAATAGAGACATCAGACTTCAGATACAGATTTACCGTAAAGCTGGTGAAGTTTTAGCTTCATGACCCCTCACAATGTGGTCAAACTTCAAAAGACATTGTTTTAACTATCATCAGGTAGGCCACTGTCTCTTTAGACTGTGACTTCTCCTCTGTTACACTTCACACTTGTGCCTGGTTACATGGAGTACCTCTGCCACATGAGGGTACTTGTGTTTCCCTCTCTCCTTGGAGGAAATAAATCAATGGTCCCAATAAAGCAGGTATCCAGTACTGCGAATGCTACACTGTGTGTGCATTAGGCTAAAAGGAGGTTGGGTTCTGAAATGTGGCAGCTATCGTGGTAAAGGATGACTTTCCTGAAAATTCCTGTTACCCAAACCCCAGTGCCGACCTGCCCATGGCAAGGAAGCAAAAACAGTGCTGAGTGCAAAATGAATTTCTTGCAGTTTATGGATATACACAATATGTTGCAGTTGCAGGTAAAAAGAGCATTGCTCAATGATAGTGTTACGTTGTTGAAACAAAACTCTAGCACAAATTCTTCAGAAACGTGTGTAGTATAAAATTTATTTGATTACATAATTATGTTGTCATGATTCCTTCCCCAACCTCATGTTTTTCTCATTGTGTTTATATTTTATTAGTTTGAAAACATATTTAGTTTGTAAATAGTTCTTTATTCTTGTTTATGTGTGGTCATCGCCATTGTGGGAGCCATTTTGCATTTGTGGTTCCCACAGACAGCAGTGGCAGAGGTTTCACTAACTACATCATCATCATCATCGCAAGATTGACACAATGCAACTGTACATCTCCAAGTTCTATGGATTCCAATTATAATTTGTACTGATTGTGTGACACTAAGATTCCAACTTTCCAAAAACTGTGATTTGTTTATTTTATTACAGGAACTCCAGGAAGATACCCAGCTTTGACCCGACTCGCATCACACTCACAAACAGAGACATGCAAAAAGCGTTTCAAAATGAGTAAATAATAAAGAATATATTAAGCAAGACAATTATTAAAGAACAATTGCATACGTAAAAGCCCTTCCCAATAGCACCAACAACAATAATTAATTAACACAGAACAAATCAGTAAATACAAAAAAATTAATGAGAAATATCATAATACAAGTCCAAACACAGTCATGATGCAGATTCATATGCAGGAAAATGTGAGGAAGGAAAAAAAGTCCCAAGTGAACAGCTTTCAGTATATTATGTAAAGGTTTGTCCTACCATGATGGGATGATGGTGAAGAATTACAGACATTGGGAGCGCTCACCAGATAAAGAGGTCTACCAATTCTAAACAGACCACATGAACATACACAGATACATGGACAGATAGGCAGAACTGTATTTGCCCCCAGGGGGAGCTTGGTTTTTCACAGAGGCTCTTTAGATAGATAGATAGATAGACCAGAATGACTATAAACAAGAAAATTAAAATGAAAGAAAACTTCTGACTTGGCTGTCACAGTCCTAGTGAGGCATTATGCAGGTATATTGCTGTTGGTATAAAGGAGCCCCCGTAGCATTTCCTGACATACTTCTGTTGAATAATTTGTTGACCGAAAGTAAGTGTTTGTGTGTTAGAGAGAGAATGTGCAGCATTGTTCATAATGGGACTCAGTTTTGTTTTAATTCCCTCCTTTGATACAACCTCCAGGGGGTCCAGAGTGTGTCCCCATAACTGAGCCTGCCCTTTTAATTAGCTTGTTGATTCAGTGGACCTCTATTGATGTGATGTTACCAGCCCAGCACACCACAGAATAGAAAAACACACTGTTCATCTCAGAGTTACAGAAGATGTGAAGGATGTCAATTCCCATATTATAGGAATACAGTCTCCTAAGGAAAAAGAGCATGCTCTACCCTTTCTTATATAATTCTTCTGTGTTTACTAAGACCATTCCAACCTGTCATTGATGTGGACCCCCAAGTACTTGTAGGAGTGGACCACCACTACATCCACTTCCTGAATAGTGACCGAAAATTGAGGCTCTTTGGTGTGGCGGAAGTCAATAACCAGCTCCTTGGTTTGCTGATGTTAAGGTGCAGACAATTCTCTTTTCACCAAGAAACAAACTTCTCCATATAACTCCTACTCTGACTCACCCACTTTATTAATACACCCTATAAGTGCAAAATCATTTGAGAATTTCTGCAAGTTGCATGACCTGGTGTTACACAGTGGTGAACAAAAGTATTCAAATACCTTGAAAGCCATCCTAATTTTCTGCATGAGAAAAGATTTGTAAACATTTATCCATTCAGCAATTTTCATATGAACTGTTATGCTGTAACAATATATTTCCAAAGTCAAACCATTTTCTGTAGATATTTAACTGAAGAAGAAAAACTCAAAAGTTAGTGGGCCTTGGAAGCTGCAGGCTTGTACAAATGACCAATTAAGCACAAATAACACAAAGGTGACAGTCATTTGACCATACTGAATTCCTGGTCATCCTGTTAATATGAGATGCATTTCAGTGCCAACCAAAAAATATGTATAATATATATATATATATATATATATATATATATATATAGGCTGTGTCAAGCAGCTGGGGGCGGACAGCATGGAAGCTCAACCCTATAGGGACCCGTGGTCACTGGCAAGGGGTGCCCGGATGCCTGAGAAGCCCTGGACGTCAGCACTTCTGCCACATCCAGAGGTGCTGAGAGAAGAAACAGTGAAAAACTATTTGCCCCCTTCCTGATTTCTTATTCTTTTGCATGTTTGTCACACAAAATGTTTCTGATCATCAAACACATGTAACCATTAGTCAAATATAACACAAGTAAACACAAAATGCAGTGTTTAAATGATGGTTTTTATTATTTAGGGAGAAAAAAAATCCAAGCCTACATGGCCCTGTGTGAAAAAGTAATTGCCCCCTTGTTAAAAAATAACCTAACTGTGGTGTATCACACCTGAGTTCAATTTCCGTAGCCACCCCCAGGCCTGATTACTGCCACACCTGTTTCAATCAAGAAATCACTTAAATAGGAGCAGCCTAACACAGAGAAGTAGACCAAAAGCACCTCAAAAGCTAGACATCATGCCAAGATCCAAAGAAATTCAGGAACAAATGAGGACAGAAGTAACTGAGATCTATCAGTCTGGTAAAGGTTATAAAGCCATTTCTAAAGCTTTGGGACTCCAGCGAACCACAGTGAGAGCCATTATCCACAAATGGCAAAAACATGGAACAGTGGTGAACCTTCCCAGGAGTGGCCGGCCGACCAAAATTACCCCAAGAGCGCAGAGACGACTCATCCGAGAGGTCACAAAAGACCCCAGGACAACGTCTAAAGAACTGCAGGCCTCACTTGCCTCAATTAAGGTCAGTGTTCACGACTCCACCATAAGAAAGAGACTGGGCAAAAACGGCCTGCATGGCAGATTTCCAAGACGCAAACCACTGTTAAACAAAAAGAACATTAGGGCTCGTCTCAATTTTGCTAAGAAACATCTCAATGATTGCCAAGACTTTTGGGAAAATACCCTGTGGACTGATGAGACAAAAGTTGAACTTTTTGGAAGGCAAATGTCCCGTTACATCTGGCGTAAAAGGAACACAGCATTTCAGAAAAAGAACATCATACCAACAGTAAAATATGGTGGTGGTAGTGTGATGGTCTGGGGTTGTTTTGCTGCTTCAGGACCTGGAAGGCTTGCTGTGATAGATGGAACCATGAATTCTACTGTCTACCAAAAAATCCTGAAGGAGAATGTCCGGCCATCTGTTCGTCAACTCAAGCTGAAGCGATCTTGGGTGCTGCAACAGGACAATGACCCAAAACACACCAGCAAATCCACCTCTGAATGGCTGAAGAAAAACAAAATGAAGACTTTGGAGTGGCCTAGTCAAAGTCCTGACCTGAATCCAATTGAGATGCTATGGCATGACCTTAAAAAGGCGGTTCATGCTAGAAAACCCTCAAATAAAGCTGAATTACAACAATTCTGCAAAGATGAGTGGGCCAAAATTCCTCCGGAGCGCTGTAAAAGACTCATTGCAAGTTATCGCAAATGCTTGATTGCAGTTATTGCTGCTAAGTTGGCCCAACCAGTTATTAGGTTCGGGGGCAATTACTTTTTCACACAGGGCCATGTAGGTTTGGATTTTTTTTTCTCCCTAAATAATAAAAACCATCATTTAAAAACTGCATTTTGTGTTTACTTGTGTTATATTTGACTAATGGTTAAATGTGTTTGATGATCAGAAACATTTTGTGTGACAAACATGCAAAAGAATAAGAAATCAGGAAGGGGGCAAATAGTTTTTCACACCACTGAAATATTAACGGACACCCGGAGCACGTCCAGGTGAACATAAAAGGGGCCGCCTCCCTCCATTCATTAGCTGGAGTCGGATGGAAGAGGATGAAGCCTGGAGGAGAAGAGTGGAGGCGGTGAAGAGAGAGGCACTGGGAAAGGCCTGGACTAAAGGGTGATTGGTGCTGGGGCACTGGGTTGTGTGCTGTTGAACATTGTTTATAAGAAATGTTTAATAAAGGCGTGTGTGGTTTGAAACCATCAGTGTCTGCCTGTCTGTATCTGGGCTGTTCCCCACAAGGTATAGTACCAATTTTAAAATACCTTTGAATTTCTCTTGTATGCTTTTTTTATTTTTTTAAGCTACATCAAACAACTTATTCTTGTCAGTGATGGCACACCATGGTCTAAGTCCTTTTGTTAATGGAAGTCAGTTATCTACAAGGGTTTGTGTAACACTCTTATGGCAGACCTACATGCTAGGAGTATAACACCCTGATAGGTTCTATTGCAAGGTAACCATTTATATTATTGTGGGTTTCTGTGGGACTTACCAAGTCTGATGCTAGGTTGATCTACTCTTGCACCTTAAGACTAACACACATACAGATACACATATAAACATAGGGATCCTATAGACAAAGTATCAGGTGAAAGTCTAACTGTCAGTCATTCCACAATATTCTATGTAGAATTCCCTTTGCATTCATACATAGATATCCTAAAACAGACAATGGAGCCTGAATACATTTTGCAATATTCTATAGGAGTCGCTACTTAAGAACTTACTGTCACCAGTATTGACAAACATGCGGGTGTCATTGAGAGACAATTAAAAGTGCAACTCATTTAGTTATACACCACTTACCAACCAATGTGCCTTGCTTTTACTGCAGTTGTCTATCTTTTGAGGAGTGAACTCTAGCCTTGATAACCCTGTGAGCAAGAAAAGCAGCGAACTCCCCATACAAGTGTCTTAATTTTCAATTTATTATTTCAATCACTCTAGATACAAGAACAAAGTATAGAAAATGTAAAATCAAAGTGGTATGCATTAATGAATACTAATGACAAATAGAACAAGATATGATAGAAAATAAAATTAATAGAGTCTGGATAAAGTCTGAAGAAAAAGCTTATGGAAAATGAACAATGTCAAGGATTAGATGTTGTACTGGGTGGCCTTTGATTTAGTTTCTGGGTCTCTAACATTGATTCCTCAGTTGTCCTTTTTTGTGGTTGCATCTTTTTTAGGTCCATTAGACAAGGCTTATTTATGTTAAAATTCCATAATAGGCTTCGGGACATGTGATAAATTTGTTTGGCTGGCTATCTATGATTGATGACACTGGGAAAGGCCTGGACTAAAGGGTGATTGGTGCTGAGGCAGTGGGTTGTGTGCTGTTGAACATTGTATAGAAGAAATGTTTCATAAAGGCGTGTGTGGTTTAAAACCATTGGTGTCTGCCTGTCTGTGTCTGGGCTGTTCCCCACAATGGCATCCCAGATGGGACTTTCGGCCTGGTTTAAGGCGGGGACACATCTATAAAAATAATTTTGTGGGCAGTCCGGCACAGCAGGAGACCCCACGCATGCACTGTGGGAGCGGTACGCGCAGAACGCTGTGGGAGTGACTCACCCTAGAGACCGCCAACGGTTCACAGAATCGCCATCCCCACCTGATGCGGGAAGACAACATCGGGCATAGCAGGAGTGCAGCGGAGTCCCATGAGCACGCTGTCGCTGAGGACGCCCGGGACAGCATCGCATCTAGCAAGGTCATGCCGAGGAAGACTCTTTGGACAGATGGGATCCGGGAGGTGAGCTCCCTGCCCAACAGCAGTTGGCCCTGGGGGGCCGGATTTTGTTTTTGTGCTGCAGGCAGGGACTGCCCAGATCTGTGCCAGTGGCAAACGCGTTCCGATCCGCGGGGCTTCGTCAGCGCGGCAGCACCAGGAAGAGCTGTGGAGGAGGAACCGCTGCAGCTCAGAAAGCTGAGGCAGCTGCGGAGCTGCCTGGAGGCTTGCCACCACATCAGGGGCTGTGTGGCAAAGATTGCGGAGAACCGGAAGTCCCTCCCTGAGGCAGGCAAGGGATTGGACGGTGTGTGTTGCATGCCCCCCGATCATTGGTCGGAGGCGGGACCAACTAATGTCCGTCCTGAGGCATCATATATGTTTCCTGGTCTTGAGTTAAAAAAAAAAAAAAACTCTTCTGCTTTGTTTCCACCTTAATTATATTGTAAACTGTTGAAAGAGATGGTGATAGATTACTGGTACAATGCAAGAAGAGAAAATGCTTTGATGTTACCTGCCCCTGTAAATGTTCTGTAAATTAATTCTTGTTTGAGCAAAATATTTTTAAATATAAGCATCTACAATTTAAAAATTGGAGATCTACGACTCCTGGACACCCTACTACTATCTAGGCATTTCTGCAGCCACACTATACTATCTTCTTAAGAACCCTGTCTGTCTTAATACCCCAGGATTTTTATGACCATAAGTACATCATACCACTCATCTTCCAGGTTTCTTCACCAACAGTGTTTGAATGCAAAACTACCTCAGATATGTTAGCTTTTATCATTGGACATATGTGAACTATATAGTCACAACGGTTTTAGTATCAAACAAATGGCTTATTTTAACTTAACCTGTGCAGGAACCACTAATTATGGTGAAATTTCTTTTCTCATTCTAAATAAATACTCAATTTAATACTTTATATTTGTAACAACCTATTTCTTTTTTTAAAGAGGCCCCCAAAAAATTGTGTAACCATAAGAACCTACCTCGATCTCCTCCAAATACCTAAATCACTGGTATATTCAATTTAAGTTTGCGCATTGCTTATACCAACCTCTACTGCAACTTCTGTTCTCTAAATAGGCCACAGTACCTTCCTCCATGTTTTTCGTCAATCCCCTCTATTATTATCCCTCTCTAACCTTATAACTTTTTCTCATTAGATCTCACACTTCTGTTCAGTAGAGGCTTTCCTACTTAGGCATCATTGTTGCCCAGTTGTCATTGGCCTAGCTCTGTAAGTCCTGATTTTCTCTTTACAAAACTCCAGAAATTCTTTGAATAATGAATTAATGGATCATGGATGTGTGCTGTGGGATTAGTGATCAGCGACACGGAGTTCTCCTAAGACTTTGGCCTTTCTCTTTAGCTTCTGGCTTGTTCACCTCTCTTTGCTCTTTTCTTGACCACACCTCACATAATTTAAAATCACCAATAGTTGTTCCTGATTTTTAATTTAGTAAAAATCTGAAAAATGTGTGAAAATGTCAGTTGTTGGCAGGTTGTCAGTCCATCACAAGACATACATTTACACATGCAATTCTAAAAGTTGACAAGTCACAATATATTGCACTACATATTTGTTACCTGTGGAACAGTAAATTCGTATTTAAGTAACGCTTTCTAAATCAACATTTCAACTTTTCAGGAGCCTTGAGGAGTAATGGTGATCCAATGTTACCACAAGTATTTCCTTCTTATAGTCTCAACATATATTGTACCTGCACAAAAAACACATTCTTTACTTTTCTCAGAAAAAAAAAACTATTGTCAGCTACAACACTATATGCAATAAATAAGGCAATTATTTTTGTCTATCGTATTCTACTCAATGATTTATTCCTATTTTGTAATTCACTTCTCTATTGCTTGGTGACACTATTGGCAATAAATGGTATTTTTAAAAGCACATTTTTGGTCACACCATTAAAATAAAAAAAGAAAAATAGAACACAGAAGAAGCAAAAGAGATTTTAATTATAATTGAATATAAAATAAATTTACATGACTTTTTTATTAACAGTCATTTGTAAAGTGAATTCTAAAGTTTGCTTGAAGCAATAACATACATCAACTGTACAAATAGAAATGTATTTTTCTGCACCACATCATTATTTTATTACATTTTCTTTATACAAAAATGAAGAAGACAGACAATAAAAAATAAGCCATGAAATCACAGCAGCACTTTTAGGCAAATTAAATAAATATGTTGCTAGCACAGACAATGAAATAAGTGCTACTTTCTTGGGCTGAAGTAGACAAGCTCATGCAATGCAATGCAATGCCTATTTACAAGGGCAAATGCAAACAAACGCAGTATAAGAAGTGCACTAAGCTTCATACATAATATATATATATATATATATGCATATATAAAAATCTCTTGTATATAATTGTTAAAAAGGACGTTTTCTGCCCCTATTTTCTTAAACTGTAATACTTTTTAGTGTCTAAACAAGACTGTTAAAAAACATATTAAATAGCATTAATTTACCATTATATACCTAGTCAATAACAGTGCATTTAGGACATATATCACTGAAACACATTTTTCAATTTTAAAATGAGGTGAATAAATAATATGTGGTTGTATTTATGTACACCATTTTTATTTAATGCTGTTAACATGTATAAATTCAATAGTAATATTTTAATTAAAGAGAAGTTTACATAAGTGTATATAATCTAATAACAATCATGTGCTAAATAAACCAATTGTCAAAAACAACACAACTCTGTTTGCCTGAGACATAATTAAACAGATGTGTTTTTCAAAAGTGTTAGCAAAATGCAATTTGATATGTTGCTGTACATTAATTATGATACAAAAATGGGATTGTCCCTGATCCGAAATGTATTTTGGACAGTAATATTCTATGAAATAAAATTGATCATTTCCTAAATAGACTTTGGTAGTGGCAACAGGTCACTTACTTGCTTTCTAAACATGCGGAACATACTGTATGTTAATTTCAGTTGAATGTTGCATCTGGTATTGTGTGGAAAAAGCATTTTTTTCCATCTTTATACATATTTTACTAAGATGTGTAAACAAAGGGACTGTTGACAGTGAAAACAGAGAAGCAGATGTAAGAAAAGCTTATAACTCCTAGATTATCCTACCATTTGAAATCAGTAACAGTTTAAGAAGTGGAGATAGGATGAAAAAAATTAAAATTCCAGAAATTACTTTCTGCATCAGCACAATCACTAAAGCTTTTTTAAACATCTAATAATGACTTTGCTTGCAACTTGAAAAAACTCTGGCAAAATAAAAAGCCACATTAGCATGTGGAACTTTATCAAAGGTTCTATCTTCCTAAACTTTCATTTAGAGATCCCTTGCAGTACTGTATTAATAGTTTATTATTAAAATCATTACTTTAATATACTTTTAATTCTAAGAACACCTTTTTCACAAATAATATGAGGTAGAGACCCAATGGTTAAAGTATCCATTTTTGTTTGTATGCACAATAACAAACATTATTTACAAAATGCACATTACTAATAGCTGAAAAAATTGGCTAGCAAATCTATAATAATAGAAAAAAATATTTTTAAATAAAAATATCTATAATTAATCTGACTTTTTTATCTTTTATTCACCCCATGTTGCTTGTAGTTTTGGCTGAGAAAAAATTTGTTAATCTCATGTCTATGTGGGCACAATAGGTACAACAATGATACAATAGTTTTAACAGGGACCAACACTGAACAGCAGCAAACAGTATTAAAAGCCCTTAAAAAATCTCAAATTACTCTTGTCAAATAATCCATGTCAGGTATTCCGCAGCATGCTCATAACAACCAAAACATATGTATTTTTGATAAAATATTGTAAAATAAGCCATTTCCAGAAAACCCTATTGTGAACAAAAGTAGAGTGTTCTGAAATGACAGCAAGCTTTTGAAATGAAGACTTGCATTTCCTTCATTATTTAATGGTCAAGAGTCCTGTCTAGTAATAGCTTATTCAACTGAGGTAGGTCCCTCAGTTCAAAAGATTGATTCTGTTTTAATACACTCCAGTTGTGCAGAACCACATTTTCCAATAGTTATTTTATTTAACAATATTTTAACCAAAAATACACATTTGGAGCATATGATTGGATACCTAACAGGTGGATTATGTGACACGAGTAAACAGATTGTTTTTAATGGTCTTTTGATATTGTTTGTTTTGTTTCCCATTGTTAGCTATTGTATCAGACATTTAGATATCCTTATTCTCCCTAAAAATATATGATTAACAGCCCCTTGTTCATGACTACAAACAACACAGGGTATGTAACAGATAAACAAAACAAAAAAAAAAACATTTTGGGTTGTAAGATTTTGAAATAAAAAATTTTCATTTGTTCACAACAGAAACATTTCTTATATTGTAGCAGTTTAGGACAAAATTAAATTTTCACATCAACATTTTCCATGAATAACATAAATAATGTGGATATCACATTCACTTGAACTGGACAATTAGTAATATAGTGTCTTTCATTTAAACTATGAAAATATATGGAGAAAGGAAAAAAATATCAATTAATAATCTTTCAATATATAACAGGAAATAGAGAGTGGTGCACATAAAAGTAGTACATATACACACAGTGCCTTACTCTGATCTTTCTGCTGCAACTCTGTAAAACAATTGTGTTAATTCATTAAGTAAAATACTAGCTTTATCACAAAATTGTTTTTTTTTTGCCTTCACAGCAGTCAGAATCTCTAATTTATAAGAGCTAATGGAAGTATCTGTTATCCATATTAAGGCAGTGAGTGTTAATCATGTGGTACTCTAAACAAATACATTTGCACTCTGCAGGACTTTATGTTCTTAAATTTAGTAATGAAACTCTTAGAAGGAAATAATGTCATGTTTAATTTATTAACATGAATAGCAAACTTTCTTACTATATATTTTGCCAATTCCTTGCTTTGGGAAAAAAGCAATGTGTTTTATTTGCAAACTGTAAAGTTACTGCATGTCTGCCTTTAGGTGCACCACGCTAGTAATGAATGCTTATTGCCCAATAACAATGTAAAACGTAAAAGCTTGGAACAACCAATTATTTTATTAACATTATATTACTTTCAGAAAGCAATCCATTTGCTGTTTTTAAAATCATATTCTAATTATATATTAAATATACAAAACATACAATTTCCCAGCTATTAAATTAAACTGGTTAGTAGGAAATGGATCCTACATTTTTATAGATGCTGGAATTAAAGAAATTTTATGATATTCCCCAATTAAAAAAAAATGAATATCCAAATGTTAAGTTTACAGTTTCACTACTAGAAAGAAGTAAAGTAGATACTCATTCTTGTGCCTAATTAAATACATTATTTTTATGCAAGACAGCAGAGGTACACGTCTCAAAAAGTTTCAAAGTAACTAACACATTTCAAATTTCTCTTAGTTAGGTCCTTTTTGACCAAGGGACATGGTGATGGTACTACTTTAACCCTACCTGACCACATTCCTGAATGTCAGGCATGAAACTAACTTCTCTACAATGTAAAGTGTTAATTATTATATTCAGATGAAAATGTTATAAAAGACGTTCATTAACTAGTGACACCAAACACCAATAATAAGAAGAGGAAAAACAATATTCAAAAATAAATACATAATAAAGTTATAGGCAGTAAGGTTTGAAGGCTAAGTACCAAGAATATGAAATGACATGTTTAAAATCACTGCTTTTATTTCTGCTTCTTGTCACGTGTTGTTGCCTTAATCAATTTGATTAAGTGTTTTCCTAATGAGAAGAAAGAAAAACATAAAAAACACCTGTTCCAAATCAGTCTTTCAATCAATGATGGTAACAGGCACTATAGCAAATAACGACAAATAAATCTATTCTTTCTTTTAATAAGGAAATAATACTGTATGTGATCTTAATGAATCCTACATATTTTAATGACAGTTTTCTACAAAGTGGCTCTGGAAATACCTTTTTTCTTAGTTTCTGAACTAGTTTCAAATTTTGACACAGATGAAATATGGAACAATAAGGAAAACTGATGCAATAAGAAGTAGTATACCGTATGAGAGGTGAAATGTGGCTGAATTGATAGTGAAACATTTTTGATTATAAAGGAGCACATGTACTTTTTAACTGTTTTTGTAACAGACAAGGGATAAGCTTATGAGGTTAGCAATTACTGTATTTGCTTTTTTTTACGGCAGTATTATTTTATATACCATAATTTGCAGAATTTTTCAACCTTACTACCTTTAAGTAAACTTAAAAAGATTAGTTAAAAATAAAACATCTACTGATTACACCAATACAAAAAAAAAAATCAGAAATATGTACTGGTACTGCGCTATTACAAAAGTACATTTTAAGCAACACAGTAATTTTAAAATGCAGTTTTCAGGAATTGCATCATATTTTTCTTAATTTTTTTTTTACATTTTAGAACCAAAATCACTACTTTTTATGGCAATTATTATATTAAATGAGTGATCACTAACTTGCACTTAGGCTCCACTTCAAAACAAAGAAAAGAAAAAAACAATACCAGGAAGCAGAAGCCCAATGCTATTTATTCTCAGCAACTATTAATCACCTCAGGAGCTATAGACTAAGTCAATACTTGCAGCTTTGCTCAGTCCTGGGTATTTTTTTCTTAGCAAGTGTGATAAACACATATTATAGACAGGGTGATGACATCTGTCCTGCCAAATACTGTAAATTATGTTCATCAAGGGATAAAAACACCACCTATAATACAGATTACAAACAGTGCCAAGAGTTTTACTAGACATTAAGTTAATTTGAATTTATGATAATTTTCTGATTTATTGTTGTTATCTTTAAAAATATGTACCTCTCAAAGCTACATCATTAGGTCTTGTGTTTACAATCCAAGATAGTATTTTTATTAGGCCACTTTTTCTTCTGTAAAAACTAAAACTTACCACTATTGTGGTATTGTGACAATACTGGAGGCAAAAATGTATTTTCAATTTGTACGGAAAGTTAGTCAATCATAGAGTAGATTGAGATAACTAAAACTTCTCTCTGTATTGGTGTGAGTGACAGTGTTCATGTATACTCACTTCTATGTAAAATGGTGGCTCACCAAAGATCAAAACTGGACTAACACCTTATGAAATGCAGCACACGGCTGATTGTAAAAGAACCTTCAATATTTAAAATATGAAAAATATAGAAAGAAGGAAGTATGGTCTGATGTCCTGTAGTTTGACTGGACACTATATGTGTACAATTGAACGATCACTTAAATATATTACTTAATAATAATAATAATAATAAGTCACTACATTTATATAGCGCTTTTCTCAGTACTCACTTGTATCATATATAAATTTAAAAAAATATATTCTTTTGAGTTTATGGAATTCACAGAAAAAAATAACTAGATACAGTTGCTAGCTTCATTGTAGCAGAGTTGAAAAGTATAAATACCCAGGGTGTAAGAATTACTAACACATCTGTGTATAAAGATTATTATCCTCCATATACTGGGTCATGCTCATATCCATTTTTCCACTTATTTCCAAATTTTGTTTAATTTAGTTAAGAACTGTTGGAGCTGGAGCCTGTACTGACAGTGCTTTTTATTTTTTTAGACTAGAAATTAACATTTATGGTTTCTCTTTAAATCATAATTACCATTTAAATAAATAAGTAAAATTTTAAAATTGATTCTGTCAGTATACACATTAAGAATATTGCCAATTTTACATTCTTGTTACTGTGGTGGGATGGCGCTCTGCCCGGGGTTTGTTTCCTGCCTTGCACCCTGTGTTGGCTGGGATTGGCTCCAGCAGACCCCCGTGACCCTGTAATTAGGATATAGCTGGTTGGATAATGGATGGATGAACATTCTTGTTATTTTGTACTTTCTCTGTCCAATAAAAGCAAAGTTACATGTTATGAATGAAAGGGAAAAAAATCAAAAAGTACCTAAAACATTTTGCTTGCACTTTAGAACAGAGAATAAAAATGCCTGAGTAGGGAAAAACAAACTTCATAATTCGGAAAAAAATGCTCTTTGCAATAATTTTGGATGCAAGGCTGATATTCTGCTTTTCAGACAAGTAGAGTACTTCTACTCACAGATGTATTAGCAAGTGTTTCTCAAATGTAGTTAGGGCATAACCGCAGATGCATAGTGGTAATCTTTTTAAGAGTCACTCCAGAATAAATCTATTAACGAATCTAACCACAACAACATACAATCTGAAAGATGTGCTGTACTAGCAAAACAAAATATAGCTAATCTTATGGTAGAACCTTATAAATTCCCTCCTCTTTAGAGACATACAGTATATCGAATGAGATACATTTCCAAACTTCAACAAGTTTCTTTATGTCCTTTCTTCAGTGTTTAGGCCGTAATATCAAATAAAGAATCTATATAATGTTTGAAGGACATTTGCTTGAACATAATAAAGCTGTCCTGTGTTTCTCATTCCATCAATTTTTATACAAATATTTACAAACCTGATGCTTAATAAAAATAAAGTTAGAAAGAACAACAAATAAAAATAAAGTTATTTTCTTAAAACATACAAAAGATGTTATACTATAAGTAAATATTCATATTTGTACAATCTATTTTTGTGTGATTTTGGCTTCTTATTCTGCACCAGTAGCATTCAGATCTCTTCATCTGTGCTACTTATAGTAAGCTGTTGAGCTGGGTGTGAAGACATTTCACTTTTGTGTCATTAAACAATCTGGAAATATTAATATGAAAGAAACAATTATAGTTTTTGTGAAGTACAAAAAAGGAGTATCAGTTATTTAAGGATTGCCCCATAGCCCGGGCATGGGACGGTTGTCTCATGTTGCAGTCTTTTTGGTTATTATTTGCAGATTCACTTCATATTGCTGGAGAATTTACCCAATCTGTAAATGCATTCACTGTCGCACACAATCCAACACCGAATTTCTTACAATTTTACATTTACCTGCACCCAATCATGCCAAAGTGTACACTTTTTTAGTATCGATGTGATTGATGAGAATACTGGGAACTCTGCTGGGAGGATGTTGAATATCCCATTGTATTCTGGGACTGAGAAGATCCCTGGACATTGCTTTGGTAACTCAGACGAGAACCAGAGTGCTGAAAGAAAGACAAAAAAGACACATGATATATACTTCAATACCTTATTGTGTATATGGTCTTAAATTTTGCTTTCAACAGAAATGGCACTGAAGCTACTGAGTGTAATAAATTAATAAAAATTAAAGCTGTAGATGAAAGAATGTGTTACTGTCTTTATTTTAGACCTATATGTTACAATCTCCACTTGGAAAAAGTTGGGATGGTATGGAAAATACAAATAAAAACAGAAATCAGTGATTTCAGGATTTACTTTAACTTGTAATTCATCACAAACAGTATAACAATGAGATATACAATGGTTAGTCTGGTCAACTTCGTTATTTTTTTCTAAATATACATCCATTCTTGCCATTAAGGACCTGCAAAAAAATCTAAAAAAGGCTAGGATGAGGCAATTCAGGGCCAATAATGAGTTACAAAAAGACCAACTTAATTTCTGAATAATGTTGTTAAGATAGTCTCTAAAGTTTTATCTTGAAGGATTAAGGAAGCTTTCCTTCTACGATACCACATAACCAAACTGGATTTATTAAAGGCAAATGCATAGCTTCATACCTTCAGCATCTGTTTAATGTACTATACTCACACACAAAATCTAACACAGCAGAGATCTTATCTTTGGAGGCAGAAACCCCTTTGACAGAGCAGAATGGGACTATCTATTCACCATATTTCAAAAACTTTGGGTTTGGTCCAAATATATCTGCATGGATAAAATTACTCAGTTTGTATTAACATGAATTCAAACTACTTCAAACTAGAATGTGGTATTTGACAAGGGTGCCATTTATCACCATTGCTTTTTGCAGATGATATGGTACTTAATGTACCAGATACACAAACATCTCTTCTAATTAGTCCTTAATACATTAACAGAATTTCAAAACACACCTGGTCGCAAAGTTCATTTGAATAAAAGTGTGCTTATTCCCGTGAACTCTATAACACTCCATACTAGACTCAGGAACTATCCATTCACGCTATCAAAACAATTTAAATATCTGGGAGTAATTAACAAATGTAAATATACAGATCTATTTCAACATGATTTTTCTAACAGTGAGGGAAAAAAACAAGATATTAACAGTCTACCCTCCATCTCATATTAGCAGGGATAATGAATACAGTTAAGGTGAACATCCTTTCTAAGCTTCTGTTTTTATTTCAGAGCACCACTATATACATCAACAAAACAATCTTAAAGAGACTAGACTCAATTATAACCTCATTTATTTGGAATTCGAGGCATCCATCATTCAAAAAGTGATTTTACAAAGACCTAAAGCAGAAGGTTTAAATGTAAATGATTTTACTGTGCTGCAAATATACACACTATAAACACCTGGAAATCGCCACATTAATAAATTTACACCAACATGATCAGGAAATTAAACCTTGCTGTACTTCTTTACATATACTGCTTTGTGACCCAGTAAATACTAATTTTTGTTATTATACAAAAAATCTAGTTGTCCACCAATCACTCAGAATATTAAGCCAATGCTGGATGCACTTGAAGGTAGAAAAGCTTTTATTTGTTGCTCCTCTACGCAATAATCACAGTATTTAATCTCAAAAAACATTAGGGATCAAGATACTGTGTACTTTCAGAGGAGCGTAAAGTGGATAAGGACAAAGTGATTGTAATAGCCTATACCACAGTGCTAGCAAGTAAACTTATTTTGTTTAACTGGAACAATCTCAACCCACCTTTTATAAGGGTTGAATAACTGATGTTCTATATTATTTGAAATTGGAAATATCAAATTCTCACTTAGAGGATCTGTCCAATAACTTTTAAAAACATGGCAAGACTTAATTAAAAAAAATAGAATAAGTATTTATATAGTGAGAAAATTATTTTTCTATCAGATGGGTGTTCATGCTTTGTTATTTTTAGATTTTTTTGTTTCGCTCTCTGTTCTTTTTTTAATTCTGTTTTTCACAATTGATTTTGAAGATATATGTTGTATAAGTTCTGGAAATTGTATCTATTTGATTGTATACTATGCTATCTTCTTGAAATAAAGTTATTAAAAATTTAAATGATAAACAAATAAAGAAAGTAATTATGCAAACTGAAATAATTGATGTTTGATAAGTGATTGAAATCATGCTTTGGTATAACCTCTGCATGCAGGAAAGGCATTAGTCCTTTAAGAACAAAGATGGGTCAAGGATCACCAATTTTAACACAAACCCACAAGAAAAATTCAAAAGTTTAAAAACAATGTTTCTCAAAGACAAATCAGAAGGGATTCAGGTATTTCACCCCAAAACAGTGAATAATAAAATTAAAATATCGAAGGATTCTGAAGAAATGTTAATGTATAAAGGACAAGGGTGCAAGCTTAAGCTAACTGCCAGTGATCTCCGATCCCTCAGATGGCACTGCAACAAGAAAAGTCATTCATAAATAAATAATATAACCACATGGACTTGAGAGTTCTTTGACAAAGCTTTAACAAGCAACACATAGTTAATCCAAAAATGCCACTTACAAATGTACTGTGCAAAAAGGAAACTGTATGTTAACACTGTCCAGAAGCATCATTGACTTCTCTGGGCTCAGAGGCATCTGGGATGGGCAACCTCACAGTGGAACTGTGTATTGTTGTTTGAAAAGTCCATATTTTAGGTCTTTTTTTTTGGAAGAAATGTTGTGCCCTCTTCACCAAGTAGAGAAGAACCATCCAACTTACCAGCTACAAGTCCAGACACCAATGTCTTTGAGGTATACAGTTATGTCAGTGCTCTGGGCATGGGTAACTTGCTTCTGTGAAGGCACCATTAATGCCGAAAGATACATAGAGATTTTGGATCAAAATATGCTGCCTTCATGCACATTTCAGCAAGAAAATGCAACACAACATTTTGCGTATATTACAAAGGCATGGCTACATAGGAAGAGGGTGCTGGTGCTCGACTGGCCTACCTGCAGTCCTGATGCATCTTCAATTGAGAATATTTGGCGCATTTTAAAATGCATAATCCAACAACAAAGACCATACATTGTTGCACACCTTAAGACATGTTTGACAAATGGAACAAAATTAAAACTGAAACACTCAATAAATTGTTGTCTTCAGTACCTAAATGTTTATTAAGAATTGTGAGAAGGAAACACAATGTTACAATGTAGTAAATTCTTTATTGTCCAAACTTTTTTTTTAATATGTTGCAAGTGAAAAAAAACAATAAAATTAATTAGTTATAGTGTAATATCAAATAATGGACTATTATTTTGTTTTCATGTCAAATATCATTACTAAACATTTCTTTCTGTTTATATTTGCATTTTCCATACTGTCCCCAACTTTTTCTAAGTTGGGGTTAAAGAGTATTGGACTGACAAGGCCGAAAAACTTAATTAGAAATTACCAATTATGCTAATGTCATCCACAACATAAAAAAACAAACATAACTGTTCTCATTAAAAGTTAACACAAAATAATTTATCTATGCCTAATGTTTTCAAATGATAATTTGAAGACCACCAAAGAAGTACATCAACTATTATCCTTGATAACTAACTAATTTAATTTTGTCTTTCATCTGTTTATGTCTATATAAAGAAAAATTAACATGTATCCTTAACCGCCTCACATCAGTGTACTTGTTGAAATTTTTATTTTAAAAGTAATAAACAAGTAATCCATGCCACAAATTTCTTTCATAACTTTAAATACTTCAATTAACTTCATACCTTTAATCTTTCCCTACAGAGTAATTTAAAGCCTAAAGTCCAATAGCCTTCCTCTGGGCTTCTTCTAACCCTGTATTTTATATGATAACAAGACCAAAGTTGAGCACAATATCTTATATGATGCCTTATATGCATTGTATAGTTTAACAAGAACGAATCCTAACTTGTACTCCACAAAGTGTGCTATGTAATATAATTTTCTACTGTCCTTTTTAATCACTTCTATAAACCTACTGGATGTGGACAATGGAGAATTCATTAAAACTCTCAAGTCTTTCACATAAGATTGTGCCATTGTGTAATTTATACATACTATTTTTTTTTTATTTTCTATGTGTAAAGAAACCCATTTATTTACATTAGACTTACCTGTCACATATCTATCCAAGTCACACTCTATCCAGGTCTATCTGTAAAGAGTCTGTGGATTTCATGGTATCTTTAAATACATCTAGCTGTCACCTGCATACTTAACCAGCACGTTACTTAAATTTTTATCTAGATCATATATATATGTTGATAACAAAAGCAGGTCTAGCACCAGTCATCAAGGAGCTACATGTTTAGCATTACCTAATTTGGAAAAATGTTGCTCATACATTAAATCCATTGTCTTCTGTATTTAAACCAGGTGCACACATTTCTTTTGATAAGGTATTTTGAGAGGCCTCCAAATAAATTATGTTTTTGGAAAATGAATATAAATATTGTAAGTACCACTGAGATCAAATTCTTTTCTTGTTCCTTTATTAAACTGTACTTAATTTCTACTGTTTAAACTAGTGCTGAGCATTTGTTAGTGCACTAGTACTTGATACATATTGCTCAATCTTGACTGTAGATTTTCTTTTAAATTACTTATTGAATATACAACAAGCTAACTGGACTATAGATACTAAGAACAACCCATAATATTTTTATAGAATTTTTTTGAGAGCACTTCTGTAACTTACAGGACAATTATTACTTTCAGAAATGTAATTTTATTAATACTTTAGTTACTACCTTAAACATTCAGAGGAAGAGCGGAGTACTTCCAAGTGTTACAAATCGAACCAACTTTATTAAGGCACAGAAACAGCTTCTACAAGAATTGTGAATATGTAAACACACTTTTCCAGGATTGCTCTAATTTAGAGTTTTCTCCTAAGACTGAAGTCTCTGGATAGCCATATCTCAAATTGAATTTATTTAAGATAATACTTAACATGCAGTATGTACTATTTGGAGCAAGCAATATTAAGTACACATTTCGTAATTAAAAAAGACAACCTTCAGTGTCCATTTACATTGGCAACAGTAATTTTTGCCTCAATACAAAGAACAATTTTAAAATTATACTGCCTTGTCTTCACATACCAAGGCATCCAGAGAGAATGAGCTACAGCACACATTAGTTCCAGATTAAATATGAGATTAACACTAGAATCTCTGAAACCTATGAAAAAACTCATAATCTTGGGCCACCTTAAATTCCTTCACACCTCTCCATTAGCATCTTTTGTTTTGTAAATGTGTTGAGTAGCACAAGCGGCAATCAGCCTGCTATCCCATCCCCCCACCGCTGCACCTCAACTCGGGAAAAAGTTCTCCCAGCTCAAATCTTGTTTATTTTGGATGTGAGGTGCCTGGAGTTGTATAAGGTAAATGATATATTGGTATTTGAAAGACATGCATTTCATGTGTGTTCTGTGTTTGCAATGATCTATGTAAATGTAGGACGACAGGAAATGTGAAATACAAGAAATGTTGAACATATACCTAAAACAGAAACTTTTTAAAGTTATAGTACTAATGACAAAATTTTGATACGAAGTGTATAATGTGTGAAGACTGAAGTCCAAATATCAAATACAGTAAACACTTTCACAAAAGGTACACGTATAACAAAACAAGTGTGCTTTTTTCAAGAATATAACTGAAGAAAAAGAAATCGGGTTAGGGTATGATGCTGACATAACTTGGGTGTTGCAGCAGTAAGAACTGCTGACTCATAATCAAAAAGTCACAGGTTCAATTCCGGCCACTTCCCAGAATTACCATTTTGAGTAGTGAGCTGCTCTTATGGTTACTATCATACAATAAAAACATACATTTCATTTGAGTCTGTAACAGCTGGTGTAAATTTATGGTACTTGTAAAGGTTAGCATTTTTTAATTCAGTTTTACTCTCTCAGTCACATTCACACTCCCTCCAATCTGACATGGCTGTTTTTAAATAAAGACATGCCATAACAGAGGTGAACCACGGTTCTACATCAGAGAAAGAGAACAGAAGCCCTCCCCAAGAAACATCTACTCACACATAAGAACAAGCTGCACCAGGCATAAAGGTGAAAGATGGAACAATTTGCATGCAGCAAGAGGTCGGGCGTCATCCTGCCAGTCAATTTGCTACACGGATGCCCTTCAGTGAAACAGCAAGGCATGTCGTGCTCACCAAGGTATCGAGCAAAGTTCTGTTTGGGAATATGTTTTGTGATGGTCTTAATACAAAAAAAAAAAAAAATATGTTACTTACTGTATATAAAAGCCAGATTGAATGTTATTTACCTTGATTTATTTACTTATCTTCCTTCAGCATAAAGTCACAAGTAGACTGTAGACGGGAATGCTGACAAAGTACATGTGCAATTCCACTCCTTATTCAGGTAAAGATCTAGTTACAAAAAGTGCAACGGCAGCTTCCGCCTGTAGCTATAGACAAGTCAGTATGTGAGCAACCAAAGGTTGGCTTCAGCTTCTCACAAACTTCTACTAGATAAAGCAACCTTTGAAAACTCAAGGATAAATTCATATGTAAAATGTGTTTTGGAAACTGCTCCTGAGCTGTTAGGTGCAATGGAAAAGTTATTGGTGATTCAAGTTTGCAATATTCAAATATTTTATATATATATATATTGTGACGTTTATGAACTCTTTTAGGACCAGACAAAATGGGATGATAGATATAAATACTGTATAGTGAGGGCGGCCGGTGTCATTGGTTATTTGGAAGTATCACAAGTACTATGTAACTAGATACTTTTCTGTATACAATTTTTGTATTTTTTTTTTACTATTGGCTAATATTATTAGTTTACTTGAGCTGCTTGCTGTAGCAGAACTCCGTATAAAAGCAGTATTCAGTAATATTATAAAGGTAATTTAGACGATTCATTTAAAGGTAAAAACTGCTAAAATCTCAACTGTACATTAGCATCAAAGCCTAAAATTAGTACTGCCTCAGTTTATAGTGGATTTGAATAAATGTCTACTAAAAAAAAAAAGATAGTAATATCTTTGTAATATCTTTTACTCACTCAAAAGCAGTATCCTCTTATTACATTCTGAAAAACAGCACCTCTTTCAGCAATAGAAACATTTGTGTTCTGTTCAATTGTGGTTTGGTATTAGTTAATTTGTGGTGCTATTTCTTTTCTTTTTTTTTTTAACTCTTAAAACTATAAAAAGCACTTAACACAGATTGCTCGTAGGTATTGAGAACCTAATGATGAAATGCAAGTGGACAACAGTGCTGGGTTTTTCAAAAATGGAAGGCTATGCACATATAAAAAAATAGTTTAATCAATTTATCTCAGATTTACTGTGACACTGCCAAACCAATTGACAACGCTGCACAATTATTTTTACTATTTCTAACTGAATTCATTTCACCAAAGGGAACACTCTGCCCTTTGAATCATGCCTGTTTCACAAGTGGGAAACCCTCTTCAAATGCTATCTGTGTGTTATCAAAGAACTTAAAAACATAAAACGGTACCAAAGCCACAAAGTCTGAGAAACACTTTTCTAAGATAAACGCAATAATCCAGCGAAACAATTAAATTCTAATCACGGAATGGCTGAGGAAAAAAAAAGCATAAGTTGCAACCTTTGTGGATATGCTGAGATTGTTGATGCACTTATTTGTAGTTACCACTTCAACATTTGCTTAAGATTGCAGACAAGCTAAAATGGGGTGGGCTGGTAATACATATTAAATATTTTTCTAACTGGATCAGTTGCATGAAATTTCTAAACGCATCTTATTTGAGCTTCGCTGAACTTTGTTCCTCTCACTTCACTTCTGCAGGTGGCCTATATTTACATAAACTGGCTTTCTCCATTTCCCCTGAGATTGCTGTCAGCACTTTGGCAAAACAGGGGACATGGTGTGTTAGAAATTCCCACTTTGCTAGACCATTATTAATGATAAATGTCAACAAATAAAAAAAATGTCAGCTAATTTTGTTTTTTCTACAATGTAATCAAATTTCGATCAGATCTGTCAATTTTGGGATATTTAGTTTGACATTTGTGAGTTTTTTCACGTCTAAATATTGATATATTGAAATGTCCTTTCTTAGTGGATACCTACTGCCCTAGATGCACCATCTAGCCAAATATCACCTTTTTAGCTAAACAGGAAGTAGTGTTTTCATTGATGACTGAGTGAGAGTCAGTCACTCAACTTTACTATATATGTTAGGCATGGGAAAATTAACTCATCATTTTTTGCGATTTTAACATTACGAAGCAATAATGATGTAATGATTGGGCTGGAGATGCTGAGTGCCATGTGGCTGGACAGTGTACTAAGCACTGTGCTTTCAGAAGACACAGTGCATTATACAAATGAAACATCTGAGCGAGACGAGGAAGTCCAGGGAAAAACAATGGAAGGAGCGTAAGAGACGGGAAGGTGTTGGAACAGAAGTGTGTTTGATTCGTGTTGGTGACGGAGTGCAGGAATCACATGGGCATGGGTATAGATGAGAAGCAGCAGTGTGGTGTGTGCAAACAGCACAGAATCAATGAGTGAGTAGAGGGGAACAAGAGCGACACTGAAGTGGAAGACAGTATAGAGGGATTAGACAAGTCTGAGCATGATTAAAGTTAAGGCGATCACAGAGCTGCGTTTATGTCAGCTTCTCCAGATAATCCCATCCTCCTCAGACAGGTTTTGACCACCAGTCTCTCTCAGGGTCAGGACCCAGGGGCACTACACTGTTATTTCCCTGGCACACCAGTTGAAAAACATTTGTGTAGAGTATAATCATAAAGTTGTTGATGGTGATGAACAATTGAGGATAGTATTTATGGAGTTTTAACACAAGTTTTAATGTCTGCCCATTTAAGAGATGTTAATTCATTCAATTAAATCAGTCTTCAGCAGTGCATCCAACATTCATTTTGATCTTTTAATTTTTACTTTGACAAGTCTGTGTCTCATATGCTATGCCAATTTAATAATCAATACTTTGGCCATGTTTTCTTTTTATCTTCTTTTCAACTTGCCTTTTAGGAAGGCAATAAAATTCAGGTTGTACTTGCTCAAGTAGTATTTTGTTAGAAGTCCAGGTTTAAGGTCATGGTTTAAGTTTCAACTATGTCAATATTTTTTTATTATTCCTTTTTGTTGATTCTACACTAAATTTGTGATTCAATGTGTATTTACTTCATGATTTATGTATTAATTTTATAATTACGTTTTAACGTTAGAAATGATTAATCATGATTAACAGCATACATTTATGTGAATAATCTATATAATAAAAGCCCAGCGCGGTGTCCGTGTCCGTGTCTGGGTCCGCGTTCCTTTTGGCTGTATAGCCACCCCGTAGAAAAGCCCCAGTCCGTCCCCTCTCAGAATTCCTGCTTACCCCCTTTCATTCTTTCCCCTTTGCTTTTATTTTTCCTGTTCAATCAATCGATCAATCAACATTTATTTATATAGCACATTTTCATACAAAAAAATGTAGCTCAAAGTGCTTTACAAAATGAAGAATAGAAAAATAGAAGACACAATAAAAAATAAACATAAGTCAACATTAATTAACATAGAATAAGTAAGGTCCGATGGCCAGGGTGGACAGAAAAAACAAAAAAAAAAAACTCCAAGAGCTGGAGAAAAAAAAATAAAATCTGTAGGGATTCCAGACCAAGAGACCGCCCAGTCCCCTCTGTTCCCGAAAATCTTTTCAAAACAAAAGTAAAGAAATAGACAGAGCGTCACATTAACGTCTTCTCCCCTCTGCCTATTAAATAATCAATAAAATGAAATTAAAAAATCACGAAAGAAACAGAAACCACAACCTACCCTTACAGCGTCCACCGCGCTTCTAGCGTTACAGCCAAACACGTGGTGTATGCAGGTTATGAGGTGTGACGCTAATTAACGCCCGTACTACAACAGATTATATTGTTGATATACTATTAACTATTTACAGGGATCAACTCTTTTGGGGAAGTTCATAACAAAACAAAAAAAAAATTAATTATAAACAACATGTGCACTTGAGTATTTCGAGCCTCGCGTCTGAGTCGGATGGTTCCCCTGCTCACCAATTCATGTGTTTCACTATGCCCACTATACCTTTCCGTCTTCAGCTACCCAAGTGAACATGTACGGAGGAGACCTTACGGAACAATGCCGAAACGAAATGCAACTAAACCTGCTGCTGCGAGAGAGGACACATTACAGCGTGATCACGAAGCAAAGAAGCAAAGGCGTGACAGACGCTCGCAAGAAACGGACACTCAGCATTCACACAGATTAGCTCAACGACGCGTCTCTGCCGCACAACGAAAGCCGCGTTTAAACAGGGAGTCCTTCAACTGTGGTCATCCAACGCGCAGCGTAGCGTGCGCCAAGTTGCTAGTTAGGTAATAATAGCCCTCTAAATCCAGACAGACAGACAGACAGACAGATAGATAAATAGATAGATAGATAGATAGATAGCATCCGGAAAGTATTCACAGTGCACTTTTTCCACATTTTGTTATGTTACAGCCTTATTCCAAAATGCATTAAATTCATTTTTTTCCTCAGAATTCTACACACAACACCCCATAATGACAACGTGAAAAAAGTTTATATGAGTTTATATAAGTTTATATATACAGCCTTTGCTCAATACTTTGTCGATGCACATTTGGCAGCAAGTACAGCCTCAAGTCTTTTTGAATATGATGCCACAAGCTTGGCACACCTATCCTTGGCCAGTTTCGCCCATTCGTCTTTGCAGCACCTCTCAAGCTCCATCAGGTTGGATGGGAAGTGTCGGTGCACAGCCATTTTAAGATCTCTCCAGAGATGTTCAATCGGATTCAAGTCTGGGCTCTGGCTGGGCCACTCAAGGACATTCACAGAGTTGTCCTGAAGCCACTCCTTTGATATCTTGGCTGTGTGCTTAGTGTCGTTGTCCTGCTGAAAGATGAACCGTCGCCCCAGTCTGAGGTCAAGAGCGCTCTGGAGCAGGTTTTCATCCAGGATGTCTCTGTACATTGCTGCAGTCATCTTTCCCTTTATCCTGACTAGTCTACCAGTCCCTGCCGTTGAAAAACATCCCCACAGCATGATGTTGCCACCACCATGCTTCACTGTAGGGATGGTATTGGCCTGGTGATGAGCAGTGCCTGGTTTCCCACAAACGTGACGCCTGGCATTCACACCAAAGAGTTCAATCTTTGTCTCATCAGACCAGAGAATTTTGCTTCTCATGGTCTGAGAGTCCTTCAGGTGCCTTTTGGCAAACTCCAGGTGGGCTGCCATGTGCCTTTTACTAAGGAGTGGCTTCCGTCTGGCCACTCTACCATATAGGCCTGATTGGTGGATTGCTGCAGAGATGGTTGTCCTTCTGGAAGGTTCTCCTCTCTCCACAGAGGACCTCTGGAGCCCTGACAGAGTGACCATCAGGTTCTTGGCCACCTCCCTGACTAAGGCCCTACTCCCCCGATCACTCAGTTTAGACGGCTGGCCAGCTCTAGGAAGAGTCCTGGTGGTTTTGAACTTCTTCCACTTACGGATGATGGAGGCCACTGTGCTCATTGGGACCTTCAAAGCAGCAGAAATTTTTCTCTAACCTTCTCCAGATTTGTGCCTCGAGAAAATCCTGTCTCGGAGGTCTACAGACAATTCTTTTGACTTCATGCTTGGTTTGTGCTCTGACATGAACTGTCAACTGTGGGACCTTATATAGGCAGGTGTGTGCCTTTCCAAATCATGTCCAATCAACTGAATTTACCACAGGTGGACTCCAATTAAGCTGCAGAAACATCTCAAGGATGATCAGGGGAAACAGGATGCACCTGAGCTCAATTTTGAGCTTCATGGTAAAGGCTGTGAATACTTATGTACATATGCTTTCTCAATTTTTTACTAATAAAAGGCAAAGCCCTCACTGACTGACTCACTCACTCACTCATCACTAATTCTCCAACTTCCCGTGTAGGTAGAAGGCTGAAATTTGGCAGGCTCATTCCTTACAGCTCACTTACAAAAGTTAAGCAGGTTTCATTTCGAAATTCTACGCGTAATGGTCATAACTGGAAGCTGTTTTTCTCCATTTACTGTAATGGAGATGAGCGCGAAAGCCGTGGGGGCGGAGTTTCGTGTGACATCATCACGCCTCCCACGTAATCACGCAGTACGTAGAAATCCAGGAAGACCTCCAAAAAGCGCTGAAGAAAACATGCATTATATAATTGAGAAGGCAGCGAAACAATAAGAAGCGAGCGAGTGACATACAACTATATTCATGAGTGATGCTACTATGGAAACAAAGCACGGTGTAAACCTAAACTTTAAATTAAGTTCATAGACAGGCTGCCGCTGGCGTTTGTAATTTAGTGCCTGCCCATATAAGGCCGTCCGTCAGCGGCAATCCAATAGAAACACTGCCACTAAATATTCACGGGTGAAGGACTGTGCTTATGCAGAGGAAGATGAGATGGTCAGGGTGGTGTTTGGCACAAACTCAGTGAAACTGCGAGAGAAAGTTTTAAGTGCCGGGACTTCGGTAACATTAAATACAGCCATGGACATAGCACAACATGGCACCAGCACAGCTGGGAAACATCGATGCATGTACACCGAGCGGCTCACGTGAACTGACGCAGTGCACAGACAAAAAGCAACAGTTCCAAAGAGCGCTGAACAAAAACCGAATTACACAATTGAAAAGGCAGCAAAAAAATATGAAGCGTCTGATACATACAAGCATATTCATAAGTGCAGCTACTGCGGAAACAAAGCACACGGTGGAAAAAGTCAATGTCCCGCTAAAGGAAGACAGTGTAAAAAAAAAAACCCGTGCATGCAGTGTGTCAGGTCTCAGATAAAGAAGAAGACGAGCTGTTTATTGATGCAGTAAGAAACGAATCGATAAATGAAACCTGTTATCTTTACAAAGATTGACAAACACGGAATGTAACTTGAACACAACACATCCTACAAATACGAACCTGATTGAAAGAAATAATGATAATCAAGTCCTTGATGACAGCAACACTCAATAACACTCACAAAACAATTACTGTATATTGACAGTCATGTTACGTTATTTTTAAAATGTTACCTTTTCTTTTTCATAGCTTCTTTAACACACTACTTCTCCGCTGCGATACGCGGGTATATATATATGTATATATACCCCGATCTACATACTCGAATAATGGATACTTTAGTCGCCATCAATGATTGTTTTGGTAAAGCCATACTCAGTGTATTCATTAGATGAACGGTAAAAAAGTAAGAGCGAGGGGAGGGTGACTTATTGAGACACGCAGGCAAAACCACAAATAGCACGCGGGCTCGATGTACGAAAAAATATATCTTTTCAAGTTCTATTTAGTTCATATGTGTCAAACTCAAGGGCCGCGGGCCACAATCGGCCCGGCGTGTAATTATATCCGGCCCGCGAGATCATTTTATATACTGTATTATTGTTATTAATGGCCCGGGTATATGAAGCGCTGGTAACACAATAAACTACAGATCCCATAATGCAACGCTTCAGCTGCCTTGCCGAACACTTATCGCGTTAATCAAGTCTAGCTTATGATGCTGCAAGTTATTGCGAAGCTAGACCACACGATGCTGAAGAGAAAAGTTGATTCTGAAAATAGAGCCTTTAAAAACCGATGGGAGGCTTTGTATATGTTTACTAAAATTGCCGGTAAACCCGTGTCTCTCATTTGTGGAGCTAATGTGGCTGTAATTACAGAATTTAATCTAAGACGGCACTATGAGACAAAACATCAGGATAACCTGAAAGACCTGAATGCAATGCAGAAGATACAGAAAGCAGAAGAGTTAAAGAAGAATCTGACACTTCAGCAGACGTTTTTACCCGTGCCCAATCACAAAGTGATTTCAAGTGAAGCTGCTTTTATGGGAGACACAAATGCACCAGTGCAACTTGCCCCACTTTCCCTGTTGCCAAGTAATGTTGAACCAATTCGGCACAACGGTGTTCCCAAATACACACTTTGCTGATAAACTGAGCGCACTGCGCACTGAGTTCGCATGGCGCTTTGGTGACTTTGAAGAACAAAAAAAGAATTTTGACTTGTTTCGCAACCCATTTGCCGTCGATGTGGAAATTGCACTTGTGCAGATTCAGATGGAGGTGATTGAGCTGCAGTGTAATGACACACTGAGGGCAAAGTACGATACTGCAGGGCCTGCACAGTTTATTCACTCCATTACCGCAGAAATGCTCCAGCTCCATCTATATGCGGCTCGAACCTTGTGCATGTTTGGTAGCACATATCTGTGTGAGAAGCTCTTCTCAGTGATGAAGACTAACAAAACAGCACACAGGAGTCGCCTCACTGATGAGCACCTGCAGTCCATCTTGAGAATCTCCACAACACAGAACCTCACACCAAACATAAACGAACTTGTTGCCAAAAAAAGATGCCAGGTGTCCAGCTTTGATAAAATGACATATGAGCAAAGACAACTGAATGATTTGATTTGTTATTGCTGAAAGGAACACATTTTATTTATATTTCCAGGTTTTGTTATGCAGCATGTT
>JANRMT010062791.1:57928382-57942214 GCA_026402145.1 Polypterus bichir lapradei | reverse complement strand
TAGATAGATAGATAGATAGATAGATAGATAGATAGATAGATAGATAGATAGATTCAATCACAGAGAAATATCTTAGATAATTTTAGACCTTAATGAACAACCTAATGCATACTCACTTTCCAAACCAACAGAGTTTAATCAAGGCTAACATAGAAACATATTTCAAAAAATGTCTAACATATGCTCAGTTTATTTATTTTTTTTAAAAGATGAAACAAACCTGGTATTCAGACTGAAGAACGGCAGTCCCTGATGTGGCTCCAGAGGTTCCAAGTCGAGGTTTCTTGTTGGGAGGAACCTGATCTTGTCCATGCTGTAGGCCAACCCCAGTAGGTCCTCCTCCAGTTCCTGCTGTTCCATTTGTTTGTGTGCTGTTCTGTTGAGGGGGTCCCTGCTGCACAGGTGCCTGAGGTGGCTGCTGTTGTGGCTGTTGTGGAGCTGTCTGCTGCTGGTGTTGCTGTGTTTGCTGCTGTTGCTGGTTCTGCAGATGGAATTACTGGCTTAATTAATTTTTTTTATATATAAAAAAGGTTTTTAAATGCATTTATTTTGTGTTCTTTGTTCATTTCACAACATATTATGTAATATTTATTGCTGCAACTTGCCTCATATCCCATACATTTTTTTTTATTTTATTTTTTACTAAAGGTGATGACATCTCTAACATCACTAGACTATTAATAAATAAAGGAGGGTCAGCATGGTGGTATAGTGCTTACAGCTGTTGCCTTATGACCCAAGATCCTGGGTACAAATCCTGTATCTCATTACTCTCACTCTCACCTTGGAGTTTGCACTGATAAATGTGTCTGTATATATACATTAGTTGTCTACCTGGTTTTGCATACAAAAATTCATAAGACAACAGACTGAGATTTGTTTGTCCCCAGATGGAAACTTGGATTTTGCTGATGCTCATTAAATAAATTAATAAATATATAAATATATATACATACACATGCTCAAATATTATTGTCTGAACACATAAGAATTAATAAAAAGAAAGAAAACTTGGCAGTCACAGTGACACATTACACAGGTACATTGTTATTTGGTATAAAAGGGTCCTAGTAGTGTTTCCTGACACACTTCTGGTAAAGAATTTGTTGGCTGAAAGTTCTCAGTGTTAGTGTATCAGAGAGAGGATGTGCAGCATTGTTCATAATGGCTTTAAGTTATGTTTTAATTCTCTCCTTTGCCAACACTTCCAGGTGGTCCAAAGTGTGTTCTATAACTGTTCTGCCCTTTTAATTAGCTTGTTGATTCTGTGGTTCTCTCTTTAAGTGATGTTAGCATCACAGAGTTGTAGAAGATGTGAAAAATGTCACTACCCACATTAAAGGAACGCAGCTTCCTAAGGAAAAAGAACCAGCTGTGCTTGTTCTTATATAGTTCCTCTGTGTTACAACAGCAGTCCAAACTGTCTGATGTGGACCACCAAATACTTGCAGGAGCTGTACCACTTCTCTTGAGCGGTAAAAGTCAACATCCAGTATCTTGGTTTTTCTGATATTAAGTAGGAGACAATTCTTTCTGTACCGTGAAACAAAGTTCCCCACCTTACTCCTATACTCTGTCTCATCCCCTTTATCAATACACCCCATAAGTGACATGACCTGATCTTATACAGTATTTATAGTCAGAGTGAAGCTAAGAGGAGACAGGATTGTTCCTAGTGGTGCACTAGATTTGCTCACATCTCTATTAAAAACATAGTCCAGGACACCATAGGCTAATTCACCAGCATATTTCTGAGCTTACCCCTTAAAAGGAATGGATGGATGGATGGATGGTATGGAGTAATCGAAAAACATAATCCTCACAGGCTGCCAATTTTGTCTAAGTAACAATAGGCCTTATGTAGTAGATAGATAATTGTATCCTCCACTCCAATCTTTTTCTGATGAACAAACGGTGGTGGGTCGAGATGGCCTACCACAAGAGGACTTGTACAGTCTGGGTGAGGAAACGCCTGCTTTCTTTGGAACAGAAGCAATGCACTTTTCGACAAGAAGTAGCACTTATTATCATCATTAGATTTTACAATTTTTATTTGTTTACATCATTTACTCAAGTCCAGTGTTTATTGTCATGTCTCTTGTGAGTTGTATGGATTTCCACTTTAAAGTTCACAGGTGTGAATTTATATGCAAACACCCTATATGTTACACTGATGTATTGACATGACATGAAGAGTGAGGAGCATGCATCTGTAGCTTTGAGCGTTAAGACATAATTTATATGTCTTCCCATGAGAAATTCAAGTGAAAAATTTAAGAACGTTGGAGTACTGCATGATGTGATTACTGTGCTCAGAAGTCTTCTTTAAAGTTACCAGTACATTACTCAAATATACATTACTCAAAGTTATTGTCTGCTTTTACATGCATTTTTATTACTATTTAATTTAATATTGTTTTTTGTATCAGTATACTGCTGCTGGATTATGTGAATTTCCCCTTGGGATTAATAAAGTATCTATTTATCTATCTATCTATCTGGGGGCTGGAGGTAAATGCAGCAGAACAGATAACCATGATGAGAGTCGGTATACTAGAAAGCACGGCTGGTATGCATCTGAGGGAGCTGGTAATCAAAAGACCAAATTGAGTACTGGCCCTATTTAAGCACTGTTGCAATGATTTCAGAAAGCACCGGGATTATCTTCATTGAAAGTAAGCTGATGCTTATGTAAATATAAACTATTTCTGAAGTTAGGGGTGGGGGTCCCCTTTCGAAGTCCATAGTTACAAATGTATATTGCAATGGAGTAGCTTGTGGGGAACCCATGAAATTTAAACTGACGCTGCCAGTAAAGGGGTGTTTCTAGGATTTGCAGGTATCAGGGTCTTAGGCTCCTCTGTGATCATCAAGCACAGACATGCATTTAAGGAATGGAGGGGGGTTGGAGAGTCCGTCTGGGCTTTCACACACATTCATATAATAGTGTAGCACTAATCAGTGGCTATACTGTATATGATGAACAAAAGGATCAGGGTCTTCCCGTTACTGTCATGAATATAACTGAGAAATGTGAGTTAGCATAATATTAATAATTTTCAACAAATAAAAAGGACATGTCTAATTTTCTTTTTTCCAAAACTTTTTCCTGTTTACCTGTAAATATTTATATACGTCAAAATGTCCTTTCTTAGTAGATACCTAGTGCCCTAGATGTACCATCCTGCCAAACTATAGGTTTTTAACTAAACAGCAAATAGTATTTGAGTTGATGAGTAAGTGAGTGAGTTAGGCGAGGTTTACACTTCATGTGACATAATGTGTGCTCCTGCGGATGCTTCTGCTATGCAAGTGTTTTACTGTTTATACTTGCGCGCGCACTTTATGTAAATCTGGAAGATTCCGCCAGATGGCAGTGCAAGATATCATCACGGTGAGAAAACGTTCGGCTTCGCTGTGTTGTGAATTGCCTGAAACATCCATTAAATTCCGAGGACACATTGCCACAATATCTCTGAAAATGATGGATGTTTAATGATAACATCCATCAATCCAGGGATGCACACATTCCAACTAGCATTGGGCACGAGGCAGAAACAATCCTTGTACGGGGCATCAGCTCATCGCAATGTGAATACAAGCACACACATACACTAGCATTATTTTAGCATCACCAAATCCCCAAACCTGCACGGAAAGCAACCGAAGCACACTGTGAAAACTCACCAGGAAAACATGCAAACTCCAGGCATGGGACACCAGGGATGTGATTCAGCACACTGCCACTGTCCCGCCCTCACATGTGTAATTATTAACAGTATTCATTATTTAAATGAAGTTAAAGATTTATCAGTAAAATATAATATATATACTTTGGTGCATTTCATCATGAAAGTGAAATCAGGTATAAATCTAAGGATCCTAAAAGTGCAGAGAGCTGAAATATTATACATTTAATGTGTTCTTTGTGGCAATTGCTGCTTGTCGCTGCTGTCATTTCAGGAGGAAACCACACAAGCATGATGCGATAAACAACTAGGTCGGTTTTAAGATGACGTTTACAACAGTCTACTTTAATTATAAAATAAACTACGAAATTAAAGTAGACATTTTGAGATGAAAGCCGAAATTTCAACTTTAATCACAAAATAGACCTTTTCATGGTGTTTTTCTCTGTGGTTTAGAAATGCTGCCATACATTCTTGATGCTGTTGTGAAAAAAAAAAGACGGCATAGAAGATGTGAGACCTTTAAAATGTATTGTGTAATTATAATTAAGTATATGAAACACTTCAATATAAAAGCACCACACTGCTTCACCATGTCGAACCATTCATCAAACATCGAAGCACAGACATCGATCCCGTAGGATCTGCAAGGATTCTGTCACATGTTGATAGTAAACAGAGACTCTGACGTCACGTTCCAACTTGATCACACTGCGGCCCCCGATTTTTTGCTGGTACTGAAACTCGCAGACGCATCACGTTAATGTCTTAGGATATGCTGACGCGGGAAATGCGAGGCAGCCATGATGCAGTATAAACCGGCCCTTAGTCAACATTGCCTTATGTAAAGTATATATACACCATACAGCTATAAAATTTAAACCCACTCTGTAATACTGTGTAGCCCCCCCACCGGTTGATGACGAAAAAGCTCTGACCCACCAAGGCATGGACTTTACAAGAGCTCTGAATGTGTCCTGTAGCACCAGTTCCTTTAAGTCCTGCAAGTTGCAAGGTGGGGCTTCCATGGATTAGACTTGTTTTCCCAGCACATCCCATTGATACTTGATCAGATTGAGATCTGGGGAATGTGAAGTCTTTAAGGGATGCCCAAAGAATGGAAGGAAGGAGGAAGGCAGTATTTTTAGCACTCTGCCTCCCCCAGAATGCTAGATGGCAGCCCCCCTGGGTTGCAGCAGTGCCTCAGATTCCCACAGGGCTCCATGGAAGCTGGAGTTTGGCACAGCCCTGCTAGGTTCCATGGGTACCACTAGGGGTGTTGCAGGAATAGCTGAGGCCTTTGGTACAGCTCTTCTGCCACACCCAGAAGTGCTGCTGGAAGATGATCACTGGACACCTGGAGCACTTCCCTATAAAAGGAGCCAGCTGCTACTACTTGGAGACCCAGATTTGGGAGGAAGAAGGATGAAACTTGCTAGTGGAGGAGTAAAGGAGAGAAAGAAATGAAAAGGGACTATGTATTGGTGTGCTTGATGCATTGTACTGTGCTGCTGTGGGCAGTGAGGGAAAATCACTTCCAAACTTGTAAATGTGCTGTGCTGGAACTTGTATCTCTGCCTGTCTTTATCAGTTCTGCTATGGTTCACAAGTCAACACTTTGAACTCTTCGTCATGTTCTTCTAACCATTCCTAAACAATTTTGGCTGTGTACCAGGGCACATCGTTGTACTGAAAGAGGTCACTGCCACCAGGAAACACCACTGCCGTGAAGGGATGCACATGGTCTACAGCAGTCTTTAGGTACATGGAATGTGTCAAAGTAACATCTGCACGAACGCAAGGACACAAGATTTCCCAGGATAACATTGCCCAGAGAATCACACTGCCGCTGATAATCTTGACTTCTTCCCATAGTGATCCTGTTGCCACCTCCTCCCAAGGAAAACACCACACATGCACTTGGCCATCCACATGATATAAAATAAAACATGTTTCAGCATACTAGGCCACCTTCTTCAATTGCTCAATGGTCCAGTTCTGATGCTCATATGCCTATTGTAGGCACTTTTGGCAGTGGACAGTAGTCAGTATGGGCACTCTGACTGGTCTATGGCTATGCAGCTCTATATGCAGTAAGCTGCAATGCACTGTCTGTTCTGACACCTCTTTCTCATGGCCAGAATTAAGTTTTTTAGCAATTTCTGGTACTACTGTAGCTGTTCTGCTCCACCCTCGCATCAGTGAGCCTTGGGTTCCCATGACCCTGTCACTGGTTATCCTTCTTACAGAGCAGAAACACACCCTAAGACCTGATATTTCGGAAATGCTCTGACCCAATTGTCTATCCATCACAATTTGGCTCTTGTCAAAGTTGCTTAAATCCTTAAGCTTGCCCATTTCAACTGCTTCCAACGCATCACTTTCCAGAACTGAATTTTTACTTGCTGTCTAATATCTCTCGCCCTGTACATCTGCAATAGTAACGAGATAAACAATATTAAGAACTTCACTTGTTAGTGGCTATATTGTGGCAGAGTGGTGTATATTATACACATAGTGTAGTATATATTAGCTGTGTTACCTGGCTATGCCCTGGAAATTTTCTAAGACAATGGGCCTCAGAGATAGCACCATCAGTTAATCGGATGTATCAAAAGTACTGTTTAACCAACTGAGTAATTTTATACATACAATATTTGTAGTTTTTCTTTTTTATCCAGGGGCTAATATCATTAGTTTACTGGGGCTCCTCTCTTGAATATGTTATAGACAATGGCCTATTAGCAAAATATTCCTAATGTAGATTAATTTTTGTTTTTCCTAGTGACTGACCTTGACTTCTGTTGATAGTTATTGTAAAACACAATTTTACAAGAAACTGTATTCTTTTGAATTCAGAGGTAATTAGTAGGAAAAGTGGGAATTTGGGGTATAATTTCTACTGTAACACATATTGTAAAAAGAGTAGCTTAAATCAGATTTGAATGTAATGTTTCTATTTATAATCTTGTACCATCACAAGGTTTTGGAGGGTTTAGATGAGAAACAATGTACACTGAATGTTGGTTTAATTTAACTTATTATTACATTAGCTGTCCCCGCGGCTCCGCCCGCATAGTAGTGAAACAGGACAAACTTTAAAAATCTATACAAATTTAAAAAAAAAAATGTACTAATTTGTATTAAGAAGAATTTATATTGATAGCTTTAGTATCTGAGGGCCTCTTCATATACAATATTTTTGGTTTTGCTATCAGGGGCAAGAATGTAGCTGTAATCTCTTTGCCAAAAATGTAAAAAGTTGGTAAGGTATCTCTGGCCAAGCGAAAGGCAGGTACACATCAATGTCAAACGTTGCCACCATATCTGATCGTGTTCAGCTCTGATGGGAAAGTGCCCCCCACATGGGGAGAAGAGCACATGGCCATGATATCTCAGCCAATGAGCTGGTACTGTCTAAAACACATGTAGCTGTAATCTCTCTCAAAAACGTCAACTGTTACTCTTTACCATTCTCTAGATGATAATTTCTGCTGAACAAACAGGTATCGCTAGCTAAGTGGAGGCAAGGTAAGCTCCAACACATGGCAAAAGGTACAACAACTTGAACGGAGGCTGGCGTGTTAGTTAGGATGGCCCTGCCCACCTCCCTACTCCTGTGGTCCTGCCTCCCCTCCCATCGGCCCACAGCCAGTCTCTCGGATTTGCTTGAAAGAAATCGGTGCCGCAACCAAACTATACTACTTAGTGTGAAGACAGATGTCACAAAATCAACTAGAATGTTCAAGCAAATTATAGAAAAAAATCTGAACTAAATCCATTAAGTAGATCCAAGGCAGTGTATGTTGTATATTTACTCAAAAGAAGGCAGCTGGGCACTGGTAGTATTCTATGTTGCTTTTAACACTCTCTGTAAGATTGTACAATATTCAGCCTTTGCAATTGATGTACTAAAATGTGATGCTGCCCTCAGATCTGAGGAAGTAGAGGCACTGGCTTTTGTTAAAAACCAAAATGTGTTGTGTTCACATCAGCTCTTCAGTGATGGCCACTCCAAAAAATGTAAAGCTGCTCACCCTCTCAACAGCATCCCATTCTATCTAGATGGGAATGGATTGTGCCTTTGACCTCCTGAAGTCTATGACAAGTTCCTTGGTTTTGCTAAATGTGTTAGGTTAATTGGTGATTCTAAATTGGCTCCAGTCTGAGTACAAGTATGGGTATGTGCATGTGCATGAATGAGCCCTGTCCAAGGCTGTTTCTTGACTTGTGCTAAGTGCTACTGAGAAAGTCTTGTGTCCCTATGACCGTAAATCAGTTTAAGCGGGTTCAAGAATGTTATGTAATATCTGAAAGATTAAAAAAACAGACTTGCAGTACATAGCCATACTCCAAAACTATACAATGAATTCACAGGCTCAGAAGTCGTAACAGAACTTGTCAGCAGGTACAGTAATAACTTAAGGCAATGTACTTATGTGTGTGTCATTTCCCATAACCAAGAATAACACGTCATACTATGCTGAAATACTTGGAAGTCATTTCTGCAAATAATAAAGATTTAAGTGGGAGGAATTGACTCAAGGATTTTTTTCTAATTAGTGAGCCGAGTGACACATTTTAGTCTATAAGGATGATTTCAACTTTATTCAAATAAACTAATTTTATTAAGGAATTAATAAACTGCAATATATTATACAACAGAATCATTAAAAAATTGACCCGTTTTTTTTTTATAGATCCTCAGAGAAATAGATCATCCACACACTACCATAGGAATTATAGTTACAGTATACCTAATATAAAAGACCATTCCAAATTCATCTTCTTCACCTGTGGACCTATGAAAATTATTAAGTGAAGTTTGGTGGCAGTAGGTTAGAATAAGGGAAGAAAAAAATAGACTTCTTGAATATGATGTCCAGATTTTCCATTATAAATAAATATTATAAATATTTATAGCCTTCTTAGCCTTATGTTTACTCCCAGAAAAACAAGACAAGAATGATGAATTTAAAAAAAAAAGTTATTATATATTATATGTTAAATGTTATTATATGTAACAGAAACATGTTGTCACGCATGAGTGCATAGGTACTGTAACTACTGAAGGCTTTAGTGACTGTACTTTTACCACCATACAAGGGGTTGGTGCTGTGTATTAATGCCTTTCTCACTTCCTTCCTCTTCAGACCAGATGATTGGTGGCTAGAGCAACTCTGACATCACTTCCGGTGTCTGAACACCTTAACCCAGCTTCCCTGTAAGCGCCCTCCCCAATTACCTCGCCCAGGTGGTCTGGCAGCTAGAGTATAAATCCACTAATGACCTCATTGGAGCCCTTGAGCGGCACTGGGTGGCCTTGTAAGTTGAGTACTTGGAACAACTTGTTAATTGCCACAAGTCCGAGATGGGCAGATGGGGCATCCTTTTATTTGCTGTAGTAATCACATATCAAGAGGCAACTCAGAAAATCACCTTATCCTGTGAAATTGGTGTGAGGCTGGTCGCAAAGTAAATGCGGAGAAGCAGAAAGCACACTGTCTGAAACAATGGACCTTATCATAGATGATGTGAACCATTCTCAAGCTGTCTTTATGCTGTCTTGTCAGCTGGCTGATGAACAGGGTTACTTTGCTACCCAGTATGACGTGGGCAATGTAATGCCGGCTTGCATGGACATTTTCACTGTGAGTCGTCATGGTCTGTCACTCCGCCTACTGAGGTCGCACCAGATCCCCTCTCAGACTTACATTTTCAATTTCAGCAATCATTGGCCTCTTTCAAAAGAGAGCAATGTACTGATGAGTTCTTAAAGTTTGCCAAGAATGAGGTTGTTCTGATAGATAGACAATGAACATCATATCCTATGCCCCCGGGTTCACAATTTCTGCTTAAGAATGATTTATTATATTATTATATATGCTGCTGAGCCGGGGGCGAGGTAAGGTCATTGCTGTTAGTTCCGCAAACTTACCAGCAGCAGGTTTGCAAATTAGTGCATGCCTATTTCCTAGGTGCCCCATTTGGGAGCTGAGAAGACTTTACAGTGGATTAAGCTCAGTTTTTCTTGCCTGGGATCAATGAGGATGTCCAGCACTTTTACACTTCCTGCCTGGAATGTCAACTGCAGTAGATTACTGACAAGAAACACTCCCCTCTGGTCCTTGTCCCACTCACTGACGTCTCGTTTGAGCACATAGGGTTAGATATTCCAGGACCCCTTGAACCCTGCTCATGCCCATAAATACATATTAGTATTGGTTATGTCACAGGATATCGAGAGGCTATCCCCTGGAGAGTAGCCAATTCTAAAAACATTGCATGGGAATTGGTAGGGGGGTCTCTGCGCATGTTTGCATCCCTCAAGTAGTTCTAATGGACCAAGGGATGCCTTTCACCTCTGAGACATTCAAGAAGGTTGCCAAATTACTCAGAATTAAGCGTTTAAAAACCTCAGTCTATAATCCTCAAACTGATGGTTTCGTTGAGTGGTTTAAACAAATAAGATGCTGCACAAGATGGTGAGCAAGGATGGGAGGAATTGGGATCACCTACTCCCCCCCTTGTGTTATCTGCATACCGGGAGGTCCTACAACCCTCCATGTACTTTTCCCTGTTTTTGTGTAAATTAACCCATTTTAAAAGAGAACATGGAGCATGCAGAAACAGAACAGGTTCACTATTACAATCGTGACTTGACACTTTATGACTTCCATCCTAGAGATCATATCATGGTTCTCATTCCCACTTTGCATTCCAAATTGTTGGCATATTGGTAGGACCCTTGCAAAATTAAGGAAAGGAAAGAACTGGTTGATTATTTGTTGAAACAATCAAAGGACAGGGATTCAAATACCTTCTCTGGACAGCCTCACTCCTACTTTGCCCAAACAATTATCCTTAATTTTGGCACAGATCTGATGCTCAAACAATGACAAGTGCTTGAAGCAGCCATCTTGTCTGTCCCAAAAGTGGCGAATAAACGACCTGGAAGAACCTCTGATTGAGCATGATACCAGGGGTTGTCATCTGAGAACGCCCGTACTGGAAAATTCCTTAAACAGAATCCGCAAAGGAGAGAATCGTGTTACCACACCTAGCAGGGGCAGTATCACGTCTTCTTATTTGGATTGCATGAGACACTGGCGATCTTCCAGCGTCTGGTAGAGAGCTGTGTCCCCACAATATCTACAGTGCCGCCAACGTGAATGACATTTTCATCTATTCTAGTACCTAGGAGGAACAAGTATTTCAAGTACGCCTCATGCTCCTGGCACTGAATGAGGCAGGTCTTTCTGATAAAGTCAACAGATGACAGATGCCAAACATTTAGACTACTTGGTGAGCAGCAGTACTGTACGACAATAATGGGCCATGGTTTATGCCATTATGAAACAGCCTAATCTGAAAACCAAGCGGCAGGCTAAGCCTTACTGGGTTTTGAGGGCTTATTCCCCATTTCTCCGAGAGGGCAACATACTAAACAGACCTTACAAAGAAGCAGGCATCTTAATTTAGAGATATGGGATGCTTAAACAGACGCAGCATTCCGTGATTTAAACAGACCCTTACATCAACACTGGTATCAAAGACTCCTGATTTTTCTCTGCCTTTTATTTTACAGACTTACGCTTTGGACACAGGTTGTGGTGGCATGTTTTGCCAAAGTGTTGAGCCGGAAACTACTGGACCAGGAGATTAGGTATGCGACAGTGGAAAAATAAGCCTTGGCGATAAGGTACTAGCTCCTGGGCCATGAGTTCACTCTGGTGACTGACAATGCACCCCTACAGTGGATGGCACTTCACAAAGAGTCAAATTCTTGGGTCACCAGATTGTTTTTGGACCTTCAGCCTTATCGGTTCAATGTTCTCCATAGCTGCGGTTCTCCCAATGCCAACGCCAATTCTCTTTCTTGGGTTCATGACCTCACGGTTCTGACTGCCCAACCTGATGGGTCTGGGCTATCCTGTCACACACGTGTCCATAGGGAACAGCTGAAGGGCTCTAGAGATTGTAATTCTACCACACCAGGGGTTGGCATTGTGTCTTAATGCCTTTCTTTCTTCCTTCCACTGCAGACTGACAGATTGATGGCTACAGCATCTGTAACGCCACTTGCAGCATCCATCTACCCGGACCTGCCTCTTATTGCTGGGAACACTGAAAACCAGAAGCTTCACCATCTTTGCGAGTTCTATCCTAAGCTCAGAACTGTCTTTGCTTGTTTTTTTTCTATTTTCCCACAAACCAATTAAACGGGGATAACAGGTCAGTACCCCAGCTCTTTATTGTTGTCCCTTGATTCTCTTACAATGTAAAATACCAACATAAAACACATCAACATAAAAATAGCTGGAAATGTACGTGTAATGACCACCACTATACTAATGCAGAATTAGTTCACATCCTTTGCGCATGCTCCCAACCCAACCTTTGTATGACATGTTTTGAAACAATCAACAACACACAGTTCAACGTTGTAATCTGAACAGCAGAAGTATATTTCTTTTCACACATTCTGTTGCTTGTGCAGGAGAATGACAGTGCCTGATCTGCATCCCTTGTGATATTGTAGGCTGCCACAGCTCAAGGCTTAGTGACTTCCACATTTCCCCTGAAAGGAACGACAGTTGCTGCACTGTGAACAGTGTTTAGGTTTAGGTGGTTTTCTCATCTTTCTACATAATCACAATCATATTGCCTTTCTGTCACACACCAACACCACTGTGAACCTTTAGGTGACCGAATACACCAGGCATATTGTTGTGGTTTGGTTGTACTGTGCCATATGCATGTTTCAATACCTGTGTCAACGTCTGATGACCAGTTCACATGCCATTATTATTATTTGATTCAACTAAAGGTTCAGTTTCAGTTTATTCTAAAAGTGGCTTTATAGCTTCTCATTTACATTGTTTTAGATGAAGGCTCCTTCACACTCATGAATACTTTAGAGTGGCAAAAAACATAGAAATATTCATTATTATAATGTTACTTTATCCACTAGGGGTTTTTAGAATTCTGTCCCGAGAGGTATTCAGGCTTTACACTGTAAACGGGATCATTAATCACCCTGAGACTGACTTGGGCTTCAGCATACTTCAGAGTCACACTTGGGGTTTAATGTCAAGGAGGTTAAAAAAAGCATTATTGGGTTATTTCACAAAAAACAATAAAACAAGTCATTTTGTTCAAATATCCTGTGTCTAACAAAACTTTCCGTAATGCAGTTAAAAACACAGTCAAAATAACCCTGTACAGAGCTACAAATACCAAGTGAAATGTTCAAATGAAAAATAACCAAAAATATAAATATAAATATAAATTGGAAAACACAAGAGACAGTATCATATGAATAAAGCTCATCTGCTACACATTACATGAGAAAAAAACAAGCTGTAGATTAGGTTTATAATACATTCATTCAGTTTTTAAAAAATGTTACCTTGTCACCCTTTTCTTCAGGCTCATCTTCAGCCAAAAATTCCCTCTTAGGGTATGGTATTTGACAACCAGCAAACACGCTATGCATTGTTGGAGTGAAAAGAAAAATGAAAATCAGACATTTAAAAACATAATGCAAACACCCTGTACATTTGACAAAGAGAAAACACAACACTCTAATGGATTTCCTTTTTTAAAACTTCTCTTTTTTGCTTGATAAAGGAAGCCAAGACTTTCAAGACTTATAAAATATTCTAAAACAACGTAAAATGGTCACTAAAAAAAAAACTCAAAACCATCACACAGTTGAGACTTACAGTAAACACACAAATATATGAGAAAGGGAAAAAGGCAATGGATTCGTAGTACTGTAGTCATACACCATGCCAAAAAAACAATAACAGACAACTAATACTTAAATAATTAACAAAACTCCTTTAATGGGGTTATACAATTTAAATTAGACTTCACATAAAACTAAGGGTACTTGTACGAGCAAGGCTCTCTGAATTGTGTGATTTTGTCCTGAAAAGTATTTTGGTGTCTGATAAATAAACAGAAGTTATGCAAAAGTAAAAGAAAAAATAAATTGTCATACTCAGAAGTAGGTAAAGGATCTTCTTGGAAGTATGCATCTTGAAGTGCTTGTTCTGAAGTTATTCTTTTAGTGGGATCCATAGTGAGCAGTTTTTGAAGCTAAAAATAAAATATCAATGATGCAAATAAATGACA
>JANRMT010062791.1:57886944-57913907 GCA_026402145.1 Polypterus bichir lapradei | reverse complement strand
ATATATATATATATATATATATATATATATATATAGATATAGATATAGATATGGGAACAACACTTATATCAATGACAAAACAATTACATTAACAATCATGTTACGTTATTTTTAACATTTTTCCTTTTCTTTTTCATACCTTCTTTAACACACTACTTCTCCGCTGCGAAGCGCGGGTATTCTGCTAGTAACATATAAAACATATGTTGTTTCCAGTCAGTAGTGTCACTGGGTTGGTTTCACCCAGTGTGGAAACCAAGTTTTGAATTATGACCTCAACAAACCCTTAGTGACTGGATGAATACAATTCCTTAACAGAGAATTTATTTACCATATACAGTACACTCACTTATAAGTCGGGTCTTGAAACCCGAAAAATTGATCATAAAATCAGACCCTGATTTATATGCCCTTTCAAAAATGCGACACTTAAATTTTCTTTTCATCTTTTTGCCTCCTCCAATCTTGCATCAGTTTCTCAGACACATCAAATTTTGTGTTGCAGCAGTGCAGTTACCAATTTCTTTCGCTACTTCAACAATGTTTAATTTAAAACCAGCTTCATATTTTCTTCTGATTGAACACTCCATTGTAGATAAGGGATGCTCTTACAATAAAGGTGTATGAGGGTGTGAGATACAAAAAACACAAATCAGTGCAAACGTTGCTTTGGAATACAGTACATCCCTAAAATTAGAGGGGGTTATGTTCATAGAGCACCCGTGAATTGTGAAAAATCGTGAATTTTGGATGTGGATTAAAAAAATGACTATTTTTATAGTTTAAACCCCTAATATGCCCCCGAAACACTTTAATTTAATTTCAAACTCAGCTTAATACATTACCTAAAAATAAAGAATGTAAAGGTAAACCTGTATACTGTACTGATATGTCTCCCGCAGTGCTAGAATGTAAAATACCGATGTTACTGCTATATGTACTGTAATTTATGCAAGCGCGTTTTCATTGCCAGAAGCCTTAGAAGGTGCTGGGTCTTTCGGCGGCATCTTGGGGCTTTAACCCTTAAACTGCCACATACTTGGGGGCAATGCATCCCTGGACGCCAAATACTTTTTTGCTGCACTTTAAGTAAATGTCACAATTCACAAAGAAAAAGTTAAATTTTAATGGAACACATTTTTTTCATGCAAAGAGCATCACAATTACTGTAACACAGATCATTTTACACACTGCTAATGAACTATTTAAAACTTTTTAAAAAACTACTGGAACAGTATGTACAAGGTGCAACTGAAGCAATGGATGAAATTCAGTAAATCACTGAGCCTACTGTACTGCACTTAAACTGGTTGTACTCAAGCACACAGAGGTAAACGCTGATGCTTGCAGGCTATGCTTGTGTCACGCTTGGGTCACAGAATAGCACAGAAACACAGGAGATTGTAGAGACAGGAACTTTATTCAAACACTTCAAACAGACATGTATGCAGTTAGTTCTCAATTAAAGAATAGACAAACATCATAGGGGAGCACAACAGGAGCGGGACCCCCAACAGGAGCAGAGGATGTCTGGGGGAGGAGTGAGAAACAAAGCAATCAGCCAAAAAGGACAGGTGCTGTTCAGGCTTTTAAGTATGCATAGTGTCACGTGAGAAGCATATCACGCAACAGAGCAGCCGCAAGTAAGCCCAGCAAGTAAGGGAGCAATGTGAAAGTAGTCTATCAGCGTTTTTTAAGAGGGGTTTTTTGAGGAGCGTCTGTGTCTTCTAGGGGTGCGTTCAGCCCCCGTGCTCACAAGGGGCTGGCAGTGGTCATGTGCTGACTGCTCAACGAATGTACGGCACTGACTGATCAGCTCCTGCGTGCTCGCAAATGGCACTGGGAAACAACTATAGCCAGTTGTGGCAGTTTAAGGGTTAAGAGGAGCAAAATGGAAAACACAAGAACACTCAGATGGAGATGCATCACAGTCAATCAGCAGCAAGGTGAAATGAATAACGCTGTAGCGGTCCGGTGCCGCTAAGATTTACACCATTGAGAAGATGGCGATTTATTTATTTTTATAGTGGAGATTTCAGGGACGCACCCAGCCTTGGTCCGACCTGCACGTACTCACAAACAGAGACAAAAACAAAGCAAACCGGTAATCAAACAGCAAATAAAGAATGTAATGAAAACAACGATACCACCCCTATTCCCTATACGGCAAAACATACACAGTAAATCATGAAAAAGTTCATGAAAAACGGCAATGGATGAAATGTAATGATGAAAATAGATAGTCCAGAGATCCGCACGTTGAATGGGAATGTAAAGATAGTCCTACCACTAGTTCCTGAAATGGCGAAGACAGGTGGACGGGTTCAGGTGCGCTCCTTTCTTTGCAGGATGGCCATGTTCCCACTTACAGTCCTCATGTACAGCAGACAATCCAGACGCCAACCACGAAACAATCCAGGACAAAACAAATAAGTACAGGTAACACAAAAGAAGGCAGACAGACAGGAACTTGAAACACAAATTACAAAATCTTTTTTTTTGCTTTTGGTCACCGGCCCCCTTTTTAAAAGCCGCACTGACATCCTTTGACCCCAACAGCCCCAGCACCCTTAGCAGAAGACCAATCTCAGCCACTGCACGGACTGCTGGGAGTTGCAGTTTCAAATACTATTGGCTACTTTCACCATCCCAAGCCGCATTTTTCTCTACAGTTGCTTCCTGTTCTCTCTACGGTACAGTATTGCCACGGAAAAAGCCATAAAAATTGTGGAGGATATTTGCGATTTCCACTAACAATTATTAGATAGGTTATAAGGAAAATCCGCGAATGACTGAGGCCACAAACTCTGAACTATGACTTTGTGGGGGTCTACTGTAGTTTGGGTTTTAACGTGTGGTCACGTAGGCACAATACATAGAAAAAAAAAAGGCAGTGTGCTCTGTGGTTACTCTCTCAGGTGTGCGTTAGCATATCATAATCTCTTAGACCAATACTGTGAGCTTTGCACATTTGACTTAAACGACCGACATTATAAAATACCAGAAATTATATGGTAAAATCATGTCCTGACTTATCCACGGGAGAACTTATCCACATGTATATACGGTACTTAAACAATGCAGGATGCACAAACCCAGCTGTTTAAATGCAGTGCTGTAATTTCCAATATTAATGGTGTGTAGACACTTGATTGCTTCATTGTTGGGTGGGTGGGGAATTTTATTTAAATCCCCCCTTGGTGATTTCAGCCCTAAACACTATATACAACATTTTTTGGACAGTCGTTTTGGTCTCACCCCCTCTGATAGTGCCACCCAGTGAGTTCTGCTCTCTCCTAGTGATGCCAATGCCTCCAAAATCTTTGTCATCATAAACATATCTCAGAATCATTGAAATAATATTTCATGGTGTCAAAACTTCTGCCATGTCAAAGTGCTGGTCATTCAGTACGTTTTAAGGGTTTAGTTATACGCCTTTGAGCTCTTCCCTTTTGAGCCCCAAACTTCAAGCTCACATAGAGTATTTTTTTATTTATAAAAAAATGGTTCACTTTAGAATGCAATCTCTTATGGATAATTAATGTACACTAGGAATGTGAAAAAATAACTGACTTTGAAAAATACAGAATGTACTATGTGGCCTGGGTCCATAGGCATCTCTAGATGTTTATATCATAAGCTGGATCAGTCATTGACACTTTAGCCTGCCACCAAAAACACAAGCCTAACCCTCCTTTAGTATTTGTGTTAAAGACTTCTAACCTTCAAATATACATCAAATATTTGGAGTAACAGGTGGATTAGCCAGTCATTTTAATAGATAATAGGCAGGAAGTTTTTCTTCTTTTTTATTCCTTTTTTATATGACTACACTAACCTGCATCATTCTCACTTTTTAAACAATAACATGTATGATGTAGATCAGCAATTGTTAATTTCACATAGGACATATTTCTCTTGCATCAATTAAAATGAATTTTTAGCCATGCCTTTAGCTTCCCTCTGCTAAAATGCTAATATAATAATATAATTGGTTAAACAACATAATATAATTGGTTAAACAACAGCAATTTAAACATAATCTAATAATTTAAACATAAGTCAGATACTGTAAATCCTGCAGAAATGTTTTGCATGTTATGATTTTAACAGAGATGGGACTAAGTCGTATACATATGCAAGTCCTAACTTTCAAGTTTCAACTAAAGTTTTAAATTATATTGGTTACATTCAAGCGAGTCACGCTAGGTCACTGGATTTAATAAAGCAAGTTAAGAAAAGTCATAGTTGAGAAGACACGAGTAATAGACTTCTCAGAGAAAACTATTCTTAAAAGAACAAATAACAGTGAAGAGTATATAAATAATTGGTTTATTTTAAAGTAATTGGCATTTGTACTATCATTTATTTAGAGTATCCTTATAAATGCACTTGTCTAAAACACACCGTATTTAAAGAAAATATTAAAAGGCTATGCCACTCTGAATAATGCAGATACATAATCTACTTTAATTTTAAAGTAACTTGTTGGCATCATTTTGCATATTTATAAATCAACACAATATTTTAGCAATCCCCCAGTAGTAGACTACATTTAAGACAGCGCAACCCACATTACGATCAATTCTAGTAAACAAAAGTATTGACAAATATCAAAGGTATTTTTTTTTTTTTTTAAAGAAAAGTACAACTCGTAATGTCTGTCTAGGATCAAGCAACATTGTAATGACATACTAGCTGTAGCCTTTATTGTATACTTTGACAGTTTTAGCTTGAATAATGTTTGCATTTAGTAAGCAAATATTTTCTCAACGCCCATAAAATAAATTATACTTGCCAGATTACAATGAAACAGCACAAGGATTGAGAGTGTGAGCTCTCCACATTGACATGCAGCCAATGAGTTAACGAGTTAAAGCAATCTTAACTTCATTAGTTTAAGCAACTAAATATCTTAGCAATCTAAATATTTGTTGATCTTGACTCAGGTAGCAAGCACACTGAGAAGTCTCAGCCAATTTGGAAAAATATGTGAGCTACAGAAGAGGGCTGTGGCATCAACTATAACAGCAGCTTTGCATAGCACTTAGGAGGCAACACTGATGGGGCATCTGTGTACAGCATAACAATGCACTTAATTGCTAACTGCAGGATCCTTTTGTGCTGCCTGGTTGGGGTACAGATCCTCACTTGGATTGACAGTTCACAGACATGGGATAAACAAATGGACTGTGTGTTGCACTCGCACCCCATGTGGCAAGTGTGTGACTTGAACTGACGTGAGAGAGTGTGGATTGCGGTTAGAGAGGGGTATCAAATGTTACCCATGATGCTGACACATGGTCGAAGAGACAGGCAGAAGATGTACAATAGGTGAAGCAATAACATATCAGTTACTGTATTTGAGGACAACTTCCTAGCTAGTGTTTCTTTATGAAGTTTGAAATGACAAATAAAGTTTAAAGATGTTGTTGTTGTGTTGGTAATTTTTGACCTAAAGTAAAACACGTATGTTTGATATGCTTCCATTTAAAATTAAATACATATGAGATCAAATATAATTGCTTACGTTGTCCTCCTGAAGTCTTTTTGAAGTGTTGGATATTCAGGCATTTTTCTGATGTCTTCCCAGTCTTTATCTGGCACAACAAAACAATTATCACAAACTTGACATAAAAGTCACACTTATTGCAGAGTGAAAGAAGACCAATAAAAGATGGATGGATTGTTGGTATAACTAAAAGAATACTGAAATTAAAAAGAATGATGAAACTTTAAGCAAATAGCATACATTATTGTAAATCATGTCAGTCTTTTTTACATACAAAGATTAAAAAAAAAAAACTAAAAGATAAGAAAATGTATTTTAGTTGCATCCAAATAAACAAGAACACAATGCACTTAGACACATTAAAACTTTTACACAATTCAAAGAGATATGCATAATTTTAAAACTTCTAAATTCATCAGTATTGTTTTACCTAGACACATTCACCATACTTATGAAGCCACTTTTCACCTCTAAACATTTTAAAACCTCCACTGTTTTATTTATTGTTTAAAAGCTGTATGACCCTGGTGAGAAATTAATTTCTGCAATGATATGTGTAGATCTCTTAAGGCGATTATCCTCACTGATTCCCTGCAGGCAAGCTATGTGTGTGATAGGTTTCTATCATCAGATGCAACAGACTTCCAGTTTTCTTATCATTATCCTCTGAAACACATATATAAAGATACCCAAAACAGCTCCAATAATTTTAGCTGTTTGTCTAGTAATCTGCTATAGTATTTTTAAAGTTGCATTTGTCAGGCCACTTCACTATTCAATGGAACTGAACGTGGGAAAAGGGTTGATCATACTGCAATAAAGCACAGCACCCGTAGTGTTACTGTGAAAAAGAAACTACTGATTGAATTTGGAATATACATTTTCTATCAATATTCAGATTTAGATTATTATTATTAATGAGAGTTTCTAGATATTAATAATCAGTCTCTTTTTCTACTGCCTCTCAAAAATCAATAATTGTTGACCTAATAGATTTTTGCCTTCAAAAGTCTCACATTTCTTTCTTTAATGAGTTTGTCTTACTAAGCCATTCACTTGACTTAGGTAATGGTTTCCATCCTCACCAGATTTGTATTCTATCACCATAGTATCATTGGCATATTTGATAATAACACACTGATCTTTGTTGTGTCTAATGTCACTGGTATAACATTTATATAGGAGGGTTTCTTGAACTATTTAATTGGAGGATCTAAATAAGAAAACTGGTACCATACTGGGACCTAGGAAGAAGATGTTTACTACTATGATAGCAGAGTAATAAACATACAAATAGCAATGACCGTATTTAAAAAAAAAAAATCAGTGAAAGTTTGTTTCTATTCAAACATATTTATTACATGAATATTACAAAAGGGGGCAGCATGGTGGCGCAGTGGTAGCGCTGCTTCCTCACAGTAAGGAGACCTGGGTTCGCTTCCCAGGTCCTGCCTGCATAGCGTTTGCATGTTCTCCCTGTGTCTGCATGGGTTTCCTCCCACAGTCCAAAGACATGCAGGTTAGGTGTATTGGCGATCCTAAATTGTCCCAAGTGTGTGCTTGGTGTGGGTGTGTGTGCCCTGCGGTGGGCTGGTGCCCTGCCTGGGGTTTGTTCCTGCCTTGTGCCCTGTGTTGGCTGGGATTTGCTCCAGCAGAACCCCGAGACCCTGTGTTAGGATATAGCGGGTTGGATAATGGATAGATGGATATTACAAAAGGTGAAAAACAAATGTATTGTAAGTCCAATACAGCTCCTAAATCTACCTCATAAATAGTACTTCAATTATTAGAACCTCCATTCTTCATACTAATATAGTAATTTTACTTCCTTCTTGTCATACTTTACATTTACTTACATTAAATTTCATCTTCCACAAATCTGCTACAGCCTGTATGCTGTCTAAGTCCTTCTATAATGATTCAACACATTCTAGATTATCTGCCAATCCACCTAGCTTGGTATCATCTGAACACTTAACTAGCTTGTTGTTTATATTCCTAATCAAACCATTTTATACATAAAATAGCAGCAACCCTAGAACTGAGGGTCACCACTCTTAACAATTTCCAAATCTGATAAGGTTCCTCACACCATATACCTCTGCTTCCTGTATTTCAGCCAATTGTGTATCTATCCACACACTAAATTCTAAACTCCCACTTCTTTTAGTATGATGTCTTATCAAATGTTTTCTGAAAATCAAGGTTAATAATATGATCTGCAGGTGCAAAAGCTGAGTGGTGTAGCCATATTATTCCTTAAAACATCCATCCATCCATCCTCTTCCGCTTATCCGAGGTCAGGTCGCGGGGGCAGCAGCTTGAGCAGAGATGCCCAGACTTCTCTCTCCCCGGCCACTTCTTTTAGCTCTTCCGGAGGAATCCCAAGGCGTTCCCAGGCCAGCCGGGAGACATAGTCCCTCCAGCGTGTCCTGGGTCTTCCCCGGGGCCTCCTCCCGGTTGGACGTGCCTGGAACACCTCGCCAGGGAGGAATCCAGGAGGCATCCTGATCAGATGCCCGAGCCACCTCATCTGACTTCTCTCGATGCAGAGGAGCAGCGGCCCTACTCTGAGCCTCTCCCGGATGACTGAGCTTCTCACCCTATCTTTAAGGGAAAGCCCAGACACCCTGCAGAGGAAAATCATTTCAGCCGCTTGTATTCGCAATCTCGTCACTACCCATAGCTCATGACCACAGGTGACGGTAGGAACGTAGATCGACTGGTAAATTGAGAGCTTTGCCTTACGGCTCAGCTCCTTTTTCAAAACGACAGACCGATGCAGAGCCCGCATCACTGCGGACGCCGCACCAATCCGCCTGTCGATCTCACGCTCCATTCTTCCCTCACTCGTGAACAGGACCCCAAGATACTTGAACTCCTCCACTTGGGGCAGTATCTCGTTCCCAACCCTGAGACGGCACTCCACCCTTTTTCGGCTGAGGACCATGGTCTCGGATTTGGAGGTGCTGATTCCCATCCCAGCCGCTTTATACTCAGCTGCGAACCGATTCAGAACCGGAACCTTATCGTGGTGGAGGGGTTTGCGTGTCCCAATGATCCTAGGAGCTCTGTTGTTTGGGGCTTTATGCCCCTGGTAGGGTCACCCAAGGCAAAACTGGTCCTAGGTGAGGGATGAGACAAAGAGCGGTTCAACCAAACCTCCTATGAAGAACAAAAACCTTGGACAACGTTTTCCCATGCCCAGATGCGGGTCACCAGGGCTCCACTCTAGAGCCAGGCCTGGAGGTGGGGCTTGATGGCGAGTGCCTGGTGGCCGGGCCTGCACCCATGGGGCTCAGCCGGGCACAGCCAGAAGAGACAACGTGGGTCCTCCTTCCCATGGGCTCACCACCTGTAGGAGGGGCCAAGGAGGTCAGGTGCAGTGTGAGTTGGGTTGTAGCCAAAGGCAGGGACCTTGGCGGTCCGATCCTCGGCTACAGAAGCTGGCTCTTGGGACGTGGAATGTCACCTTTCTGAAGGGGAAGGAGTCTGAGCTACTGCACGAGGTCGAGAGGTTCCGTCTAGATATAGTCAGGCTTACCTCAGTGCACAGCTTGGACTCTGGAACCAATCTCCTTGAGAGGGGCTGGACTCTCTATTCTTTAAAACTCTATGCACTATTGGTATTTTACATGGGTAATAGGATAAAGCTAGATGAAGAATTTAGCAAACAGTTCAGTCTGAAATGTTTAATGTTACTGACTGACACCGTATTGAATGCAAATGGATCACCCATTTCATACTTTTTGGAATTCTTACGGTTCTCAGTGATCCAACAAACACATCCTTCATACAGCTAGTAGACTAAAGTTTGTTGAATCACTTTAAAATTGTGTTATTAGAAGAAATTCTTCCTCACTAAGTCATGCTAAACTTGCAACTCTATTACATAATTAGATCAAATGTATATTATAATGGTGAACCTGCAATGTTATCCATGGCCACTGAAACTACATTTATCATACAACACTGCCACAGCACTATACTGTATATACACCCACCCTATTCACTCACCTCCACAATACCCCAAAAATTGCTTCATTCTTGTGCCATATCAGTTATTTTCATTTCGACATTTCAATCTAGTGTTGCGGTCATGACACCACACAAGCTTGTCGTGTCATTCCCTGCTCCCTCACTCCCTTTCTTGTATGTATCTGTGCTGTCAGTTATCTCAGTTTGGTTGAATAATAGGATGTGAGAGGGGTGGTAGTGCCATGGGGGAATGTTTATTATATTTTCATACAATAGAAATGAAAGTTCTCTGTAATGCTTCAACAGCATAGTTTAAAGTAAATGCTATAAGCTGTCTCAGATTGCATATAACCACAATAAACAGTACACCAAATAGAGGGTAATATATCATTTGCCAGAGGATTTGCACTTTGATGACCATGTCTAATTTTATATACAATTTGCTTTCTACCAGAAACATGTCTGCAACCCAGTTTTAGAAATACTGGAATAAAGTAAAGGAGTATGAACACAACTTTAAAAAGCCCCTGTACTTGAAAGACATACTTTGAAAAACTGTTCTGTACTAAATCTGTAAATTAAAAAAAAACATTAACCCATTTTGTAATATATGGACTTATATTCATATTACTCAATTTCGCAACCAATATGATGAGATGAATGCATGTTACTAAACACTGAAGACAATACAGAAAAATTGTTCTGATATACTGTATGAACTTGGCTTGTCAAAAAAAGACCAAATATTATATAAGATAAGCAGCGTGTCCTCCAGCTCAACTGTTTGGAGAGAAAGTATATTGGTGGTTGAGTAAATGGTGAATGGGTTGAGTCTGAGTCATTAAAATGTTTTTCACCAAATTTGTAAAGCATTTCACTGTAAGAGAAGTGGTGATTTCTTGCCTATAGACATTCAAACTGATTGGCTTGGAAAAAACATGAGGACAGAAAGTAATGATTGATAGCTTGCTGAAACATAATACCACAACTTAAGGAACAGTTAAAGAGTAAATGAAAAATTGGAGAGAGCTACTTGGAGCCTTTCTGATAAGCCAACAGGCTCAACTGCTCTTATTGGTTAAGACATGGCAAAAAGATATCTGCACTTAATCTTTACAGAACTCCATCACGACAAAGTTTCTCTTATTTTTTAATAAAGCATCCTCATTGCTTATTAATTTTGAAACTGTATTCACTGATTTTAAATCAAGTTAATTAAATTAATTAGTGAACAGGCTACTAGGTCCTTGTTTGTTAAAAAGGTCACCCACTCCTACAGTAGTTTTCAGATCTCTCCATAAACCACCTCTTAACCCATGCAACATATGACAAAAAGTTACTCCAACAATATAGTAAAAAATAGGAAAAAGAAAAACTCCTTTTCTTAAAAATATAGAAAATTCAGCAGGCATTTTACAATATATTTCAGAAATTACAAAAAATATAAAAGCAGTATTATGTCAAATAATCAAAATATGACAGTCATGGCAAATAATAAAGCTGTAAAACCTAATGCAACACCCACGACATTACATCACAAACATAATAATTCAGTACAACATGAATCTAAAAGAAAAAAAAAAGAACGAAAACCAAAAGCAATGCACTCTTTTGTAAATTCACCTTTCACAGGTTCTATGAAAAAACACTTCAGTTTGCAAAATCGAACTGAAGTTTGCTTGTTCAGCAACTGAATCAGAAGCAATCAGAAGATAAACGCACTGCAGTGATTAATGTGAAGTCAAAACAGGCTATGGCTTCCCACAACCATGGATAAGAATAAGTGGATATGGTAAAATGATTTAACTGTATGCTACATTTTGCATTATAATATAAAGGAAAAATATTACTCTGAATAGTTTTACCATGAAGAGTTTTCCATATTCCTTTAAGCTTTTGCTATTTGATTAGCATAAGAGTAATATTGTGCTTATATACAAAACACATGCAAAAAATAAGTACAAGCACTTTAAAGTTTCATAATTTAAATTATTCTAACTTAACACAGAAGTAAATATTTTGACACGAAGGCAATTAGTTTGTTCAAATATATTTTGTAAATAGTATTATATATAAAAAATCACATTCTTTTCAATAGCCTAGGTTTGTTATTTTTGCAATATTTATTTAATACAAATATTAAAAAGGAAAAAATATTTAGAATTTGCCAGACAATTAAAACTTTTTCCCCTAAAATGTATGTCTTAAGTGAACACTGCACTTCTTTGTTAATTTTATCAAACCTGTCAGATGGGATTGGACAGGAAAATCCTTGATTGAACATTTAATTCATTAGAACTGTCTGCTTAAAAACATCAGTAATGAACCATTAACTTAAATTTTGAGTCATTCAATCTCATTTGTTAAAACACTATTCCCATTTTGTTTAGACCTGAATGAATATTCATGTTCACGTGCACAACATGTAAGGGTTATTTAAAGATGTTTTTACACCTAGTTTGTTGAGAACAGTTTTTTCAAACCCTGGTGTGATTTCCCAGAAAGTCCAGTTGATTAGGTTGATGAACACACCCATTATACTCTGGTTCAGTCCAAAATAACCAGACCAAGACCCTTTGGGAGGTCTCAGTGTAGTACCAAGTGAACCATGGAGGGACTGCCATGAGGTATGAGTGCGATCTGACATTTGATTAATATAACTCTCAATGCAATCACTTTTTAGGAGTGATTCAGATATGCACACTAACTTTGACATGCAGTAAATGTCAATCAAACATTCCAAAATGAACATTATTAACATAAGCGCATAATTGTTTATTGATGTGTGAACACTTCCTGAAAGACACAGTTGTTCGGTGGAGTGTGATTTTAAATGTGCGTTAAGATATCTCTGCAGTCGGAATGTTTTTGAACAAATAGTGCATTGAAAGACCTGTGTGGAATGTGTTTGTTCAGTGGAGTGTGTGTTTAAATGTGCTTTGAGATATTTCTGGTGCGTGAAGGTTTTTGAGCAAATGTTGCATTGAAATTCTGGTGTGAAATGCGTTTGTAAATGTTTTTCAGTAAGAGGATAGTGGAAAGGTGACGTCACATCAGCGTGGCTGCAGACAAATGTTTGTGTTGAATGGATTTGCACATGGGTGAGGAGATCCATCTCAGCCGTGAAGTCCTCGTTACAAAATGTGCAACTGAAGGTGTGAGTGGAATGAGTTTGTAAGTTCTTCTTGAGAGCGTGAGTTGTTTTGAAGCACTGCTGGCAATGTTCACATTGCATCATTCGTTCAGTGGAGTGTGTTTTTAAATGTGTGTTGAGATATCTCTGCAGTCGGAAGGTTTTGGAACAAATGGTGCATTGAAAGTCCTGTGTGGAATGCGTTTGTTCAGTGGAGTGTGTGTTTAAATGTGCTTTGAGATATTTCTTGAGTGTGAAGGCTTTGGAGCAAATGTTGCATTGAAATTCCGGTGTGAAATGCGTTTGTAAATGACGCGGGAGGAGGGTGAGAGTTGGCGGGCGGGGCTCTATCATGCGTTCCCAATTATGCAGGAGGGGGGTTAGAGTGTGCGGTCAGGGCTCTGTCATGCGTACCCTATGGTCGGGCGACTTGGTCGATTATATATATAGAAAAGCAGCCGGAGCCAAAAAGAACAATGAAAAGTCAACGTGGCTCGGAGGTGCATGTGGACTGTAGCACTGATGAAAGCGACTGAGGCTGTGTTTGGCGAGTTGTTGCGTGCGGGCACATGAGCAGGCAGTGCACATGCCTCGAGAGCGATGATGGACACGTGAGGAGGGCTACAGTTGACGGGCGGGGCTCTGTCGTGCATATCCCATGACGCGGGAGGAGGGTTAGAGTTGCCGGGCGGGGCTCTGTCGAGTGTATCCCATGGTCTTAGAGTTGGCGGGCCTGGCCCCGTCGTGCGTATGTATCCCATGGTATCCCATGGTCTTACAGTTGGCGGGCGGGGCTCTGATGAAATGGAAGAAAATGAAAATCTTCTGCAGCTTCATGAGCTGAACAGTACAGAAAATGGTGACAAATAATTAATATTTGTTTACCTGCAGGAAATCCCATGACACTGAAAATTCTATCCAACTGATCATGATGAAAGGGGTTGCTTGTTTTGATGTCTTCTTGGCGACAGTGAAATATTGGCTCTGAAGTGAGTAGCTCTGCAAAAATGCAACCAATTGCCCAAATATCTGTGTAAAGAAAAGGGAAATAAATACTAAAATTTGTATGTATGAGAATTGGTTTAAAAATGCACCTCTCAAACATTTCAGTAAAAGAAGAATTATTTAAAGCATGCAAATGTAAAGAGTTTATTGTGCTTTCAAAGTCATTTTACCCAAAAGAAAAAAGAAAAATAATCAGATAATGTGAATAATTCACATCCTACACAGTATAGGCTCTCATTCAGTAAAAATGTCAGTAACAGCTAACTGATAGGCCATTAGTGTTAATGTTATCTGCAGAAGTAACCATTGTAACCGACAGTGCTATAGAATACTCCACAGCAAGTGTTACACCCTTTTCAGTGGATCTTCAAGCACACAATTAACACTAGAATTACCAAAGCCTATGAAAAACTCATAAACCCAGCCCAGGTGTGGGGCAGACTGACTGGCAGGATGACGCTGGACCTCTTGCTGCATCCAAACTGTGCCATCTTTCATCTTTACGCCTGGTGCAGCTGCGTTGTTCTTATATGTGTTTCTTGTGGGGAGGGCTTCTGTTCTCTTTCCCTGATGTAGAATGCTCATCTTCATTTGAGTTCACCTCTATTATAGCACATCTTTATTTGAAAACAGTAGTGTCATATCAGGGGGAGCGTGAACGCGACTGAGAGAATAAAACTGAATAATAAAAATTAAAAAAAAAAAATGCTAACCTTTACAAGTACCATACATTTACACTGGCTGTTACAGACTCGAATCAACTGTATGTTTTTATTGTATAACAGTAACAATAAGAGTAGCTCACTTCTCAAAACGTTTATTTTGGTACGTGGCATGGCTTGAACCTGCGACTTGTTGAATATGAGTCAGCAGTTCTTACCAGTGTAATACAGGAAGGTATGCCAGTGTCTTGTTGAAGAAGTTGTGATAACAAAATACACTAACCCGATTTCTTTTTCTTCGGTTATAGTATTGAATAAAAGCACACTTATTCTGTTATATTTGTACCTTTTGTGAAAGTGCTTATTTGATATTTGGACTTCAGGCTTCACACATTATACATTTCATGTCAAAATTTTGTCGTTAGTACTAAAACATGAAAAAAGTTGGTCTTTTAGGTATGTGTTCAACATTACTTGCATTTCCTGTCATCCTACACTTACATAGATCTTTGTAGACACGGAACACACATGAAATGCATGTGTTCCAAATAACAATATATTATTTACCCTATACAGCTCTAGGTACCTCACTTCCAGAAAAACAAGGCTTGAGCTAAGGAAGACTTTTTGCACTTCCTGCAGCGGTGGGTGGGGGATGGGATAGCAGGCTGCTTGCTGCTTGTGCTTATCGACACATTTACAACACAAAAGACACTCATGGAGAGGTGCAAATGGATTTAAGGTGAGCCAGGTTTATGAGTTTTTTTGTATGCTTTGGTAATTCTAGTATTAAACAAAATGAAAATACTTCATACTAATATATACAAATTGTGATTTTCATCAGTAGAGATCCTGCTGTCTCTAATCATTATTCTCTATTTTATTTATTTTTTATTTTTGTTAACAATACTAAATTTGGTACTTAGGCAAGAATTGGATTAAAGACAGATCATTGCTGTTACTATGAAAATATAAAATTTAATTATGGCATTTTTGCATTTTTCTTTCCATGTTGTACAACAAAGGGATATTAACAGTTTTTACATTTACCTCTTTTAACAGTATACAGCATTTAATGATCTGTTGCAACAAACTAAGATATTTTCAAAGCATCAGGACACCAAGAAAAATTAATGTCAGCTCAGTCACTGTCTGTGAGAAGTTTGCACATTCCCTCTATCTCTTTTTTATTGATTGTGTGAATTTTCCTTCTACAACCCAAACACCTCAGAGTTTAATTAACTGGCCTGTAAGTTAGATGGTGGCTAAATGAGTGAGTGTGCGCTAATGAATGGCCACCACGTTTAAAGCCAGCACTGGAATTACATCCATTTCTGTTGAGAGATGATCTGGCACAACATGACTCAGAAACAGAATGAGCAGTGTCAATATAATTAGACAGATAGAGCTATTCTAGACTTTTCAGAAAACCTAGAGTCTTCAAATGCTATAGAACTGAGATCAAAACAAAATACCAAAGGTTTTCCAGATACAACAATCTAAATTTGCTCTAGAAAGATGAACAACATCATAAACATCTGCAGGGTGGAGGTGGAGGAAAGAATTGCCCTCATTCCCCAACTCCAGAAACCAAGTTTCTTTTCATTACTCCTGTCTATACTATAAAGTATAAGTAAAAGTTTGGAGTTACTATGTTGAGACTAAATTGAAAATTGAAATTAAATTGAAAATTACCCTACTGCATACAGGCACATCAGTTACAGTGTTTGTTTTACTGCTTAGGACTATTAGGCTTGTGTCACACTGCATGACTAAGTTGGAGAGCAAAATAGTTGGTAAATTTCATAATCTGACACCTTCAGAGGCAACAGAACTAGAAATCACTTTACATGACTCCCCAATGACTTTTCTGCAAAGTTCCATGCATACCTTTATCACAACTGAGTCAACAGCTATCTTTGAAGCAGTGTAGTGTATGGCAACATCCTATCTTCACTAGCTACAAGCATATCATTGAGATCTCAGCACAGATTAACTTTTTAAGCCTAAACCTGGTCATACCATTGTAGTCAGTGGAGCACTATTCTAAATTCAAATAATCTATTTTTTCCTCAATTTATTTTATCTATAGAGTTAAGAGAAATACCAAAGTTAGTTTGCAGCAATTATATGTCATTTGCCTGATATACCCAACATCCAGGAGTGCACTGTAGCAAGGTGATGTTTAGTTTTAAATGCTTTTAGAGCCTATTGATTTTGTTAAAAAAGTGAGGAGGTTAAAATGTGCACCTGTAAAACCCCTTGTATTGATGCACTTTCATCCACACATAAAATACAAGCAAGGGCTACAAGCAGACATGGGTCAAAATGCCAGGAAGGTTGATGATTTGATGATGCAGTGGATTGCAAATGTGAAAGGGGGAATTTGGCAGCACTATTAAAAAGTTAACCTGGCAACTTTTCAATAATTATACTTGAAAACAGCTTAAATGTGTGTGGCTATGCTATGGAGTAACATCTGTTGTAAATCCAATTTGCATTTTATAATCAAGAAATTGGATGTTATTCAGAGTTTAATTTCAATTAATGCAGTTTTATGATAAAAAGATATACTGTTTTTTTAATATCTTATTCATATTAGTACAATTGGTCTCTATCAATATCCATTAATTTTGTGTGTCACAAAAAATAACTGTCCCTTTGAAAAAAATTCCTGCAGACATCCATAAACACTAAAACCGCATATAAAGATTTACAGCTGACTAATATGAGAAGGTGTACTTACACATCTTGTCTATGACAATGAGCTAATATCCAAGAATACAATCCATCCATCCATCAATTATCCAACCCGCTATATCCTAACTAAAGGGTCATTGGGGTCTGCTGAAGCCAATCCCAGCCAACACAGGGCGCAAGGCAGGAAACAAACCCAGGGATGGGCGCCAGCCCACCACAGGGTGCATGCACACACACACACACACCCACACCAGGCACACACTTGGGACAATTTAGGATCGCCAATACACCTAACCTGCATGTCTTTGGACTGTGGGAGGAAACCCATGCAGACACAGGGAGAACATGCAAACGCTATGCAGGCAGGATCTGGGAAGCGAACCCGGGTCTCCTAACTGTGAGGCAGCAGTGCTACCCACTGCGCCACCGTGCCGCCCTAGAATACAATGTAAACTGTATATTTCACATTGTATTCAGCTCATGTGTATTTTTTATTTTTATTTGAAAAGACTTGCTGTATCATTTACAAACTAGGTGTATTTAAGCACTTTGGCAGTTGATAGATGTCCTTTTGGACAGCAGGGGGCACTTGTGCACCATACTTAAAACATGTAACGTCACTTTATTATAAAAAAAAAAAAGAGTTAATTATTGTTTTTTTTTTTACTGTTGATTCTGGTCTGAATTCATAGCAAACAGGGCCAAATGAATGTTCGTGTTAACTTTCTTCAAGTTCTAGGGCAGGATACAGTCTTTTGATAATTCATTGTAAAACTGGGATTTGAAGTTGCAGAGCACAGTACATCAATTTAAATGCAACTGTGCTTATAAGAAAGTAATCTTATGGAGAAAGGAGTATTAGAGAGAGAGAGAGAGAGTCAAAAATTGTAATACAGTATCCTTAATATTTTAGCACTTTTTGTTACAAAAAAGAGGTTCAAGGTTTTTCACAAAAGGATCAGAATTTATGACATACTGAATATGCATACCGGTGTTAAGAATATAGGTGCATCAAGAGGTCTTAGATGTATCAGGATTTCCACTGAGGAAATTTCATTGAAAACTGGCTTTCACTACTTTAATAAAGTAAGACCCAGGCAAGTCCCAGAGTGACTTCTGCAGTATTCTGTACAAATGAAATGTGCCACATGGCACAATTGTAGTAACTTTCAAATATTTGATCTAAGTATTAACAACTTATTTTGTAAATGTCTAAATCAAAACTGATTTTTCTTGAGATAAGAATAAAATAAGTTATCTAAGCAGTTCAGATCTTTCCATGCAAGAGCACAGGCAGGCACGTCTTAATATGGGAAGTTAAAATTATGGGATTATTTTGACAAAAAGGTGAACACTTTTAAAAACATATTATTATTACCACAACACTGAAATTATAAAAATAAATACCACAAATCAAACAACTACAGTCCAGTTGTTCAATAATTAAGAGTTGTGTTATAATATTAGTGCCAATAAACCGATTTATATATGGTACGAAAAGGGTAATTTAGAAAAGGGGATTTATGGGGATGCTGCTGTTGCGTGCAGTTTTATATTGCCATTTGTAGATTAAAATTTGTGTTTTCAGACTTGGTGTTAAGGCAGATCTGTTCAATATGGGAAAAGGACTCTAAGAAGGGTGTATCTAGTTTCTTCTCCTGTCGATGATTTTTATGGACAGTACATTAAGGTATATTGAATGCTTGACAATATTCATGAGCAAGATATGAAGGTGTACGTCAATGCTTCATGACATCGTCCCCTTGGCCTCAAAATGTGATCACCAGTACACACTGGACCTGTCTACAGCCAACATGGGATGCACAGGAATGAGAATTACCATTTCTAAATTTGAGCTCATGATCCACTCCCAGAAAACAAATGGCATATTCCCAGTAGATAAAATTAGCTAGTTATACCAGATCAAAGAGTTCAAGTACCTTGGAGTCTCATTCATGAGTTAGGGCAGAAGTGATCATGAGACTGAAAGATAAATCAATGAAGTGCTAGTAATTCCACACACTTGTTCCAGATTGTAGTGTTGAAGCAGAAACAAAGTCTGTTGAAATTAATCAGTCTTCATCCCTATCCTCAATGATGAACATGAGCTCAAGGTAGTGACCAAAGGAGTAAGTTTATAAGGGTTAGTCTAAAGGAAGTCTTTTTGCATGGCTGTTGAGTATCACTGCATTAAAAGAGCTGTATCCGGACAAATATGGTATGGGAAATCTCCGCTAAACTCTACGTTTGCCAGATGTATGAGGTAGAGTGCTTGGAAAGGTAGCATGCAAAAGGAAATTTTGTGAAACAACCAGATACCTTACGTATGTGGATGTATACAGGAATCGGTGGAAGTTTCAAGGAATCCTCACAGCTAGCAATGAGGTGTGATGGCTGTGAGGTGTAAGAGCCTTTCATATGTTAATGACTATCAAGTAGAGGTGTTGTCTTTGTTATCGTAGCCGGGTGGGGGGATTAGCCATGGGACAGCAGATACTTCATTATTGTACATAAAAACTGGATAAAACACCCTGTCTGTACAAATGTGTTTACTACATACGTTTAATATTAGGATAGCTTCATTTGTGTTTTTGAGAAAATGTGTACATCATTCAAAATAATTTAAATTCAATAGACATGATTATCTTTTTTAATGTGTGGAAATTACTTTTGTACATGTGTCTGACACTTCGTGGATTATAGTAGTCAAGAGGAATGCAACAAACGTTGTTTCAGAATATCATGAAAAAGTTTTATTGTGAAGGTTTACATTTACAGATAATGACAAAAAATTATGAAAATGCACAATAACAGTATAAACAAATAAGCATTTGTAATTACATTGGCCTAAATCTCAACCATTGTGCATAGTGGAATTACGACTGAGACCTTCTCTGTAGTGTGACTTAACTGCACAGTTGAAGTACTAAGTACACATCTGCGTGCAATACGCTCCACAGGGAGAAATGCTACAGCAGCATGGTATGCCCTGCAAACTCCAAACTTCCACAGGACTCCCAAAGAAATGTCTGTCTGGGTGAGGGTGCAACCATGTTACCTTTGCAACAATATGCTGAAAGGTACATACTTTAGATTTTAAAGTAACTATCAGAAACCTTTCAATAATTCCAGGGCGGAAATCTGCATTTGGATCTAGGACTGGTTCCTCAAAGCTGGAGTTACCAGCACACCATTTAGCCAAAACACAAGCAGACCTTTCAGTTCTGCAACTGTTAACTGACAGAGTTACTCCAAGATTCTTAACTTTAGAGCAAGTCTTTGCCAAACAAGACACCTGTAAGACACAGTTGTAAGGATATATTTTATTGTACATTAATAACAGATGTTCTCTGTCAGATTCATCTAGCACAACTTCCTGAAATTGGGAGAGTGGCTTAATACTGTATCCATCCTCTAGAATAAGTGTTTCAGATGAGATCTGGGAATTTCGTTTCAACAACATCATGTCAGTTGCTCCATAAGGAGACAAAGTATTACATTTTTTGCTTGCTAGGATGTTGATAAATTCAGTGCCATATTCACAAGGTAATGGCATATAAAGCTGTTGGTTCTGTTGAAAATGCCGCATGATTTGAACCTCAATGTTTTTGTTGTTATTATGATACTGCCCTAACATTCCATTAAATCTTTCAAAAGAGAAGCACCAGAACGAATAAACAGGTCCATAATCTAAAATGCAGTCTTTTAAATGTAAATGCAGATGGTCAATGACAACAAATCGTATGGCATCATAATACTTAAGGTGAAAAAGTTCAGACCACCTGGCACCATATTGAGCTTCCAGTCTTTTTTGGGCTGCCTTTGTAGTTGCCTTCTCCGTCATTTTAGCATACAACTTGTGTTCCTCTGAATCGCCGGGCTCTCTTTCTTCTCAACAGATCCACAGATGACCTCAAGCGCCCTTCCATGATGACAGGCAACATGTCCAGTATGATATTTTCCCCCAGAATAAATACAAACAATTCATTGACTGGGGTGGGCGGGGTGTCATGGAAAGCATCGAATGGGGAGGGTTGTATTTGTAAAGCGTCCACTCAAAAACAGTTCCGTGCATAACGTCGGTGACGTAAGGCGGGTGGAACCAATGACATTACTGTGTCCTTTCAATTGCGCGAAAAAACAACTTAAATTATCAGCATCGTGTACGGAAGTTATTCTTCTGAATTGTGACTTGGTGGAAGTACGAAATACTACTTGTGATGGCGTGCAAAAGAAACCTAAGCTTTTCTACTCCTGTGACTAAGGGTCAGCAACCAGCATCAAGTCCACTGAGCATGAATGACTTGATGAAGCAGCTGATCTCCAGTCAGAACACTTTGTCTAGTCAGCAGCTGGCTTTGCAAGAGAAGCAGGCTGCACATACTACTCTTCTCGAAGAGGCTATCCAGCGTCTTGATGCGCTTGAGCGCAAGTTCGGAGAGCAAAGACCGCAGGAAGAGTCAAGCCATGCGCTTAAAAGAGTCAAGAGGGCGCATAACGTGGGCATTGCGGTAAGTTGAGCTTTATGTTAGCCGACAATATAGTAGAAAATTATACCTCGCCAAGTTAGCGCTTGGCTACACATCTACTTTTGTTCCTTGCGTCTAGCTTATTTAACAGTTTGTCACATCCGAATTATACGATATTGTTTGAAAATTTTGTTTCCTATGCATGTATGCGTGTATCTACTAAAGCGTTTTTAATTCAATGTTACAGGAAGCTGTAAGGCGCCTCCATAATTCGGAAAACAGCCCGCATAAATATGATCCACAAACTGGGTAAGCAGTGTTTTTTTTTTATATGCTATGTATGGGGTTTTATGTAATCATTTTAAATGTAATTAATGACACTACTCTCTTTTCACACAGAATAAGTTCACCTCATAACCAGACAGTAATGACATATCTGCTGGAGGAATTGAAGACGACTTTTGCAGATGCAGACCCTGAGTGTATAAAGGGTAATTTATACACTTAATATTTGTATATAAAGGGGAATTGTTATTATAATTATGTTCATGTCCCCTTTATTGTTGTCCCTCTAATAATTTGAATTGCTTTTGTCACTTATATGAATTATTTTTTTATTCAGCATGCTGTAGGACTTACTATGAGACATTGCGGAGGAAATACTCTTCGTCTCAGCCAGGAAAGTCCCAGCTAAGAGACTCCATTAAGATAGGGGCTAAAAACCAACAAAGGAAAAGACAAGTAAGTGTACAAATTAATATATATATATATATATATATTAATATAACAATTCAGGAAGGTCTCTGAGTTGAACTGATGCTTCTCCAGATGAAGAGAAGTTAGTTGGGGTAAATTTACACAGTATGCTACAAACTCACATCAAATGTATATTTTTATTATATGATAATAATAAAAATAACAGCTTGCTATTATTAACCTAATACCTTGGGGTTGCTAAATGGTAGCTTATCCACTGCGCCATAGGCGTAGATCTGAGACCGAACACAGTTACCATGGTGACAACTAGTTGAAAATGAAACGCGTAATCACACATGTATGCGAATGTCTTTTACTTTATACTGACTGATAGTGGGGCATCAGCAACATATTAATTGAGCAGTTTCTTTTCCTTTGGTTTTATTCTTGAATAAAGGCATAGTTGTTTTGTTATACCTTTTGTGAAAGTGTTTCTTGGATATTTCGACTTCGGTCTTAACACATACTAGACTTTATGTCAAAATGATGCCATTATTACTATAACATATGAAAACATTTCCTGTTCTGCCTCACATTTCCTCTGTCATTCTATATTTACACAGATTGTTGCAGACATATAAGGGATATCACTGTATTTCATTACCCATATAATTCCTTAACACTAGAATCCCTGAAGCCTATGAAAAAACTCGTAATCCCGGGCCACCATAAATCCTTTCGCACCTCTCCATTAGTGTCTTTTGTTTTGTAAATGTGTCGATCAGCACAAGCAGCAAGCAGCCTGCTAACCGATGCAGCACGAGTAACAGAGATTTTCAGAGCTAAAGTCTGTTTATCTGGGTGTGAGGTGCCTGGAATTGTAGAGGGCAAATAATATATCGTCATTTGGAATACATACATTTCATGTGTGTTCTGTGTCTACACAGAACTAAACACATAACTAAAAAAGAAATTGTAGCTGCCGAAGTATAAGGCGAAGTCAAGCATGGGCAAAATGCTTGCCGAAAGAAATCTCACAGTCCAATAGTTCGTTTTCAAAATATTTAGTGAAAGTTAAAAGCAAATAATCCACACAAGAATAAAAAAAAAGTTAGTTACACACGTAGAATAAAAGGCAAAAAAAAGGAAAAATGTATCTTCTCTAAACTTAGCTTTTCTTGCAAAACTTTAGTTATTTCTATACTTAAGAGTTCTTAATTTCTGCTTCTGTACGCTTTAAGCGTACGGCTTCGTGCTTATATAAGCGCGTTATCTTTACATGTTACTTCACACACTCAAAGAGCCCTTAGGCGCGGGCATAAGCACGGTTTAAAATCGTATGCTCGCTATGCCTTACACACGGCAAGGCTGTCACTAACTGAAGATTAATGTTTAATCAAAGCTGTTAGAAATGGCAATAATATACCAATACAATTTTACTTATGGGGGTTTTAGGAACCTCCCATAGAATATGCATTGTCATCTAGTAAGTTATTTATGAATCTTAAATAACTATGAAAATGGCTCTTACACATCTGGCCCCTAATTGTTTATGCTAGGTCAGAAATCAATTACTTTAACATTACTTAATAAGAGCCTTCACTACTTTACTGAACTTAAATTCAATTTAAGAAACTTAAAACTTAGATTCTACTGTAAAACACAAACACAATTGAAATTAAGCATGAAAATAAAGATCAATTATTTCAGTTATTTGATCCCTCCTAGATCAGGCAGTTTGTTCACAGGTCTGTGCAGTATGCTGTTTTTGGTCTGCACACAAACTCTTCTGACTGCACCTGTGGCATCTGGCATTGTCTTGATGACTCGACCCATTACCTAGGAATTGCGAGATGTAGCTTTATCCACAATTAAAACATCGTCCCCTGGTTCAAAATTTCTTCTTGGTGCAAGCCATTTTTGACGTTCCTGAAGTATTGGCAAATACTCTTTAGTCTATCTTTTCCAAAACAAATCAGCCATGTATTGAATTTGTTTCCAGGGTATGGTTCATTTTTTGAAACGAGTTCAAGGTGGCATTTCAGATTGTGTCTCCAGCAACACCCAATCACAGCAAGTGATTGGGTGTAAATGGTTCTAAATCATTTGGGTCATCTGATGTCTTTGTAAGGGGTCTGTTATTGAGTATTGATTCCACTGCACACATCATTGTATGAAGATTTTGATCATTGAGTGTTTGCTGGCTTACTGTTGAATTTAAGATCTTTCTTATGCTTCTGATTTGTCTTTTCCACACTCTGCCTTGATGAGAGGCTGTTGGTGGATTGAAAATCCATTTGATTTCTTTCTGTATCATAGCGTTGCAGATTTTTTCGTGTCCCAAGTTTTTAGTAGCTTCTCGTAGCTCTCTTTCTGCTCCAATGAAATTTGTTCCATTGTCTGAGCGCTTGATTTTAACTTGTCCTCTTCTACTCTTAAGTCGAAGTATGGCTTGGATACAGGAATATGTGTCTAAATTATGCGCAATCTCTATGTGTGCTGCTCTAGTTTTTAAACAGGTGAAGATTACTCCATACCTTTTGACTAAGCCTCGTCCTCTTTTGACAAGAAAGGGACCAAAATAATCCACTCCGATATTAGTGAAAGGTGGTTGATTGGGTGCTAAGTGATCTTCTGGCAAATCTGCCATTTTTTGCTCACCTATTTTCGCATTGTATCTTCTGCACTTTGAAATTATTTTTCTGATAGCTGCATTTGCTTGAGGTATCCAGTATTTCTGACGTAGCTCTGCTAACAGGTAGTTACGTCCACAGTGTCCATGTTCTTGGTGAAGGTGTCTGATTATGAGTGTAGCGATATGTGAGTTTTTATGTATAATCGTAGGGTGTTTTGCCTCTTTTGGCATAGCAGATTTACTGAGTCTTCCTCCAACTCTCAATATTCCTTCTTGCATTACTGGGTCCAGTTTGATGATTTCACTACTTTTCTTTATGCATTGATTTTTACATAAGGTTTTAACTTCCTCTGGGTAAGCTTGTAGTTGACTGAGGCGAATAAGTTCGTTTTCTGCTTTAGACAAGTCATCTAGAGACAGTGACTTTAGTCTCATTGATGATTTGTATTCCTGCATATGTTCTGCAATCAGTGTTTTTTGTTTGTCTGGGCTGTGTCCAGATTTACTGACTGTATATTGAATTGCCTTTCTTTCTTCTTTCAGGCGCAGTAGCACCTCTTTGAGCCTGAGGAACCAAGCTATTGCTTTCTTTAAATTGAACCATTTTGAGTAGTACTCCATAAGTCTTTTTACTGGTTCAGTTTTTTATTTTACACTTGCAAACTTTACTACACACCTTTTGATTTCTGGATCGTTGCTAGCATGCAGGTCCATTTCGTTCGGTCTCTTAGGCCATTCATGTTCTGGATGTAGCAGGAAATTTGGGCTTTGTATCTTACTTTTGATGAAGCTTTCTATTGTTGAACCTTTTGATGCCTGATCCGCAGGATTTTGTGAAGTTGTGACATACCTCCATTGCGAGGGTTGTGTGTGCTCTCTTATCACAGCGATTCTGTTGGCAACAAGTTTTGTAGCGTGCACTTTCATTTGCAATGTACCTTAGTACTGTGGTGCTGTCAGTCCAAAAGATTGACACTTGCAGGGGAATCTTTAGTTCTTGTTTTAACATTTTGTCAATTTTGACTGCTACCACTGCTGCTGTAAGTTCTAGCCTTGGTATTGTGACAGGTTTTAGTGGTGCCACTCTTGATTTCCCCATTAGAAATGAACAATGTCTCTCATTTTCTTTGTTAGTCAGAAGGAAGTAGGAAACAATGCCATACCCATTTTCAGAGGCATCTCCAAAATGATGCATTTGTGCGGTCATTATTTGACCAAATCCAGGCGGTTTAATGCACCTGTCTACATTGTAATCCACAAGTAGCTGTAAATCGTCCATCCATTTTTTTCCATTTTCCAACATACTTAACTTCCACTTCTTGATCCCAAGCATATTTCTCTTTACACAGTTATCTTAGAATAAGCTTAGCGGGCAGTATAACTGGTGCTAAAAATCCAAGTGGGTCATATATTGAACTGACCACTGACAGAATACCACGTCTTGTAGCAGGCGTGTCTTGCAATTTTACCTGAAACTTGAAACTGTCAGTTTGTATGCACTATTGAACGCCCAAGGCTCTTTCAACTGGTAGCAAATCATGACTTAAGTCTAAGTCCTTTTGATATATTGCCCTGTCTTCTTCAGGAATGGACAACAAGAGTGCTCTACTGTTACTTATCCACTTTGTAAGATAAAATCCTCTCTTTAAGCACAGGGCTTGAAGATCTTTGGCCAATTTTATGACTTGGTCTTCTGTAGCAACTGACAGTCATCAACATAAAAATTATTTAACTGCTTCCTCTGGAGCTGTGCCTCTTACATCCTCTACTGTTCTTCTTAAGGCATAAGAAGCACAACTCGGTGACGAAGTTGCGCCAAAAAGATGCACTATCATTTTGTATTCCTCAAGTTCATTGTTTAGATTACCTTCAGGCCACCACAGAAAACGAAGAAGATCCATGTCTTTTTCTGGAATGTCTGCCATGAGACCAATTGGTTCCTCTCTGAATCTTGTAAGAACTCCAATGAGTGTATTAGTTAAATCAGGACCTTTCAGTAACTGTTCATTTAATGAAAAGCCTTGGTAAGTGGCTGTACAGTCAAAGACCACTCTAATCTTATTTTTCTTTGGATGATATACAGTGGTGTGAAAAACTATTTGCCCCCTTCCTAATTTCTTATTCTTTTGCATGTTTGTCACACAAAATGTTTCTGATCATCAAACACATTTAA
>JANRMT010062791.1:57864322-57886544 GCA_026402145.1 Polypterus bichir lapradei | reverse complement strand
TAAAATTGGGCAGACTTAAAAATAAAGTGGTAGTTTAAGTACTTTAAGTACATTTTCAGAATGGTATTGTCTTTAAATAATAATAACCAAAATTTCAACAGAAAGTGCAGTTTTTCTTCTTAAAAAAATAAGTCAGAAACATAAAAGGTAATTTGACCAACTTAATCTTTAAACTCTGAGTAACCTTAGCCAAAATTATTTTGTACATTAGGCTAAAACAGTGTGATCATTGAACATTTTGTAATTAGATGTAATTAGAATTACTAACTGTCACGGAAGTCCAATGATCCCCAGTAAGAGCCACAAAGTCCGCTTTCTGTAATGCATCTAATTTTGCTTGCTTTTCAGTGTGCACAAAACCATGCTTTTATCAAGGCTTCGGTCGGGTAGTCTCTTGAAATGAAATTTTCCTCCGATCAGTTGTAGGAACGCGCTTTATTCCGACTCTAACATTTTTGTAGCTCTGATGTGTGTATCAATGTAATCGATGTACCAGGAAATCATGCATTGACAAAAGTTCCCCTTTGCTTGGATTTGAAAATGTGATTAAATGCGTTATTGTTTTAACGCGTTATGGAGTACATGCATCGAAGCTTCTCAGCTGTGCTTGTGCTAAGAAAAGGAAACATTTTAAAAAAAACGTAACATGATTCTGTGTTAACCGCATATTTTTTCATATGTCTCAAACCAAGGGGATGCGAGGGTAAAATAAATCGTGAAGCGCGCGTACATACTCAGTGCATCCCCTCTCGGGAATCGAACCTCGGATGTCGGCGGTAGAGGCAAAGCCTCTACAATTGCACCACCGCGTGTTACTTGTCCATTTGAGAGTATGTAGATCGGGGTATATATATACAGTGGTGTGAAAAACTATTCGCCCCCTTCCTGATTTCTTATTCTTTTGCATGTTTGTCACACAAAATGTTTCTGATCATCAAACACATTTAACCATTAGTCAAATATAACACAAGTAAACACAAAATGCAGTTTTTAAATGATGGTTTTTATTATTTTGGGAGAAAAAAACATCCAAACCTACATGGCCCTGTGTGAAAAAGTAATTGCCCCCTGAACCTAATAACTGGTTGGGCCACCCTTAGCAGCAATAACTGCAATCAAGCGTTTGCGATAACTTGCAATGAGTCTTTTACAGCGCTCTGGAGGAATTTTGGCCCACTCATCTTTGCAGAATTGTTGTAATTCAGCTTTATTTGAGGGTTTTCTAGCATGAACCGCCTTTTTAAGGTCATGCCATAGCATCTCAATTGGATTCAGGTCAGGACTTTGACTAGGCCACTCCAAAGTCTTCATTTTGTTTTTCTTCAGCCATTCAGAGGTAGATTTGGTGGTGTGTTTTGGGTCATTGTCCTGTTGCAGCACCCAAGATCGCTTCAGCTTGAGTTGACGAACAGATGGCCGGACATTCTCCTTCAGGATTTTTTGGTAGACAGTAGAATTCATGGTTCCATCTATCACAGCAAGCCTTCTAGGTCCTGAAGCAGCAAAACAACCCCAGACCATCACACTACCACCACCATATTTTACTGTTGGTATGATGCTCTTTTTCTGAAATGCTGTGTTCCTTTTACGCCAGATGTAACAGGACATTTGCCTTCCAAAAAGTTCAACTTTTGTCTCATCAGTCCACAAGGTATTTTCCCAAAAGTCTTGGCAATCATTGAGATGTTTCTTAGCAAAATTTTAGACGAGCCCTAATGTTCTTTTTGCTTAACAGTGGTTTGCGTCTTGGAAATCTGCCATGCAGGCCGTTTTTGCCCAGTCTCTTTCTTATGGTGGAGTCGTGAACACTGACCTTAATTGAGGCAAGTGAGGCCTGCAGTTCTTTAGACGTTGTCCTGGGGTCTTTTGTGACCTCTCGGATGAGTTGTCTCTGCGCTCTTGGGGTAATTTTGGTCGGCCAGCCACTCCTGGGAAGGTTCACCACTGTTCCATGTTTTTGCCATTTGTGGCTATTGGCTCTCACTGTGGTTCGCTGGAGTCCCAAAGCTTTAGAAATGGCTTTATTACCTTTACCAGACTGATAGATCTCAATTACTTCTGTTCTCATTTGTTCCTGAATTTCTTTGGACCTTGGCATGATGTCTAGCTTTTGAGGTGCTTTTGGTCTACTTCTCTGTGTCAGGCAGCTCCTATTTAAGTGATTTCTTGATTGAAACAGGTGTGGCAGTAATCAGGCCTGGGGGTGGCTACGGAAATTGAACTCAGGTGTGATACACCACAGTTAGGTTATTTTTTAACAAGGGGGCAATTACTTTTTCACACAGGGCCATGTAGGTTTGGATTTTTTTTCTCCCTAAATAATAAAAACCATCATTTAAAAACTGCATTTTGTGTTTACTTGTGTTATATTTGACTAATGGTTACATGTGTTTGATGATCAGAAACATTTTGTGTGACAAACATGCAAAAGAATAAGAAATCAGGAAGGGGGCAAATAGTTTTTCACACCACTGTACATATATAAATATATATATATTGTGGTCCCCGGCCGGGGACGCCCAGGAGGACGAGAGGAGGGCTTGTGCCTCCTCCAGACCGCGAGGGGGCATCCGTCCTGGTTATGTTGGGGGCCTCGGGTAGAGGGCTTGGAAGCCCAGCCCTGTAGGGACCCGTGGCCACCGCCAGGCGGTGCCCCGATGCCGGTTTATCCCGTGTGGTCCCTGGCCGGGGCTGGAGCCCGGCCGGGACGCCTTGGAGGACCAGAGGAGGGCGTGTGCCTCCTCCAGACCGAGAGGGGGTGTCCGTCCTGGTTATGCAGGAGGCCTCGGGTAGGGGGCTTGGAAGCCCAGCCCTGTAGGGACCCGTGGCCACCGCCAGGCGGCGCCCCAGTGCCTATTTATCCCGGGAGCCCGGCACTTCCGCCACACCAGGAAGTGCCGGGGGGAAGACGACAGGGGACACCCGGACGGCTTCCGGGTGCGCAGCCGGCACTTCTGCCACACAGAGGTGTGGCCAACCCTAATTGCCGGGAAGCAGCTGGAGCCTATCCGGGTTCCCATAAGAGGGGCCGCCTCCCTCCAGTCATTGGTGGATGTCGGGAGGTAGTTGGCAGAGCTGGAGAGAGGACAGGAGGCGGCCAGAGGAAAGGCACAAGGACTGTGAGCCCTGGACTTTGGGGGAATCGGTGCAAGAGGCACTGGGGTTTGTGAGTGCACTACTTTGTAAATAAACAGTGTGTTGGGTGAACTTATGATGTCCGTCTGTGTGTGTCCGGGCCAGCGTTTACAATATATATACCCGCATCTCGCAGAAGTAGTGTGTTAAAGAAGTTATGAAAAAGAAAAGGGAACATTTTAAAAATAACGTAACATGATTGTCAATATACAGTAATTGTTTTGTGAGTGTTATTGAGTGTTGCTGTCATCAAGGATTTGATTATCATTATTTCTTTCAATCAGGTTCGTATTTGTACGATGTGTTGTGTTCAAGTTACATTCCGTGTTTGTCAATCGTTGTAAAGATAACAGGTTTCATTCATCGAATCGTTTCTTACTGCATCAATAAACAGCTCGTCTTCCTCTTTATCTGAGATGTGACACACTGCATGCACGGGTTTTTTTTTTTACACTGTCTTCCTTTAGCGGGACATTGACTTTTTCCACCGTGTGCTTTGTTTCCGCAGTAGCTGCACTTATGAATATGCTTGTATGTTTCAGACACTTCATATTTTTTGCTGCCTTCTCAATTGTGTAATTCGGTTTTTGTTCAGCACTCTTTGGAACTGTTGCTTTTTGTCTGTGCACTGCGTCAGTTCACGTGAGCCGCTTGGTGTTCATGCATCGAAGGTTCCCAGCTGTGCTGGTGCTATCTCGTGTGATGTCCATGGCTGTATTTAATGTTCGCTAAGACCCGGCACTTAAAAGTTTCTCTCGAAGTTTCGCTGAGTTTGTGCCAAACACCACCCTGACCATCTCATCTTCCTCTGCATAAGCACAGTCCTTCACCCGTGAATATTTAGCGGCAGTGTTTTCTATTGGATTGCCGCTGACGGACGGTCTTATATGGGCAGGCACTAAATTACAAATGCCAGCGGCAGCCTGTCTATGAACTTAATTTAAACTTTAAGTTTACACCGTCCTTTGTTTACGAAGTAGCAGCACTCATGAATATGGTTGTACATGTCAGTCGCTCGCTTCTTATTGTTTCGCTGCCTTCTCAATTATATAATGCATGTTTTCTTCTGCGCTTTTTTGAGCTCTTCCTGGTTTTCTACGTACTGCGTTGATAGTCAGTTCACGTGATTACGTGGGAGACGTGATGATGTCACACGAAACTCCGCACCCCACGGCCATCCAGCTCAACTTCATTACAGTATATGGAGAAAAATAGCTTCCAGTTATGACTATTACGCGTAGAATTTCGAAATGAAACCTGCCCAACTTTTGTAAGTAAGCTGTAAGGAATGAGCCTGCCAAATTTCAGCCTTCTACCCACACGGGAACTTGGAGAATTAGTGATGAGTCAGTGAGTGAGTCAGTGAGTGAGTCAGTCAGTCAGTCAGTGTGGGCTTTGCTTTTTATTAGTATAGATTGACAAAATGTAGACATGAAGTGTATAATGTGTGAAGACTGAAGTCCAAATATCAAATAAACACTTTCACAAAAGGTACAAGTATAACAAAACAAGTGTGCTTTTATTCAAGAATATAATCCTAGAAAAAGAAATCGGGTTAGGATACGACGCTGACATGCCCGTTTGCGTGGCGTAGCAGTAGAAACTGCTGACTCGTAATCAAGAGGTTCCCAGTACGATTACGGTAGTGAGCTGCTCTTATTGTTACTATTATAGAATAAAAAAATACATTTGATTTGAGTCTGTAACAACTGGTGTAAATTTATGGTACTTGTAAAAGTTCGTTTTTTTTTTAAATTCAGTTTTATTCATCAGTCATGTTCAAGCTCCCCCAATCTGACACTGGTAGTTTTCAAATAAAGACATGCTATAACAGAGGTGATCTCAGATGAGGATGAGGCTTCGACACTGGAGAAAGAGAACAGAAGTACTCCCAGCAAGAAATGTCAACTCACACATAAGAACAACGCAGCTGCATCAGGAGAAAAGGTGAAAGATGGCACCATTTGGATGCCGCAATAGGTTGGGTGTCATCCTGCCCCACCCGTGTCCTTCAAAGAAAAAGCAGGGCTTACAGAGCTCGCCAAAGTATTGTGCAAAGTCCTGTTTGTGATTATGTTTTGTGATGGTCTTTATATGAAATACGTTTATATGATACTTATATAAAACACCACTTTGAATGTTACTTATCTTCCAACAGCATAAAGTCACAAGTATACTGCCGAGCTTCCAGCGTTTGATCGACACAGGCATGCTGACAAAGTACCTGCGCAATGCCACTTCTTAATTAGGAAAAGATCCCAGTCATCCCACGGGAGAAAGACTTTCCGAAACTGTGGTCATAAAATTGTTTCTGGACAATGGCAGAACCATAACAGTTGCTTAAAGTGGGACAGGAGCTACCAACTGCTGCTTAAGTCACTTCTGTACGCAAGTACTATGTCAGCATGCCCGTGTCGATTAAACATGTCAAACGTGTCATCTGCTGAGTTGTTTTATGTCTCATTATTTTTGGTAAGGTGATTGAGAAAAATAAGCAAGTAAGGGTTCTAAATCTAAAACACAAATCTTTAAATTCATGGAAACACAAATATGCTCATCAGAAGTAGTAAGTGGTTGTTGTATTTATTACAAAAGAAGTGCATCCCAAGCACGGTGCATCCGGAAAGTATTCACAGCGCATCACTTTTTCCACATTTTGTTATGTACAGCCTTACTCCAAAATGGATTAAATTCATTTTTTCCTCAGAATTCTACACACAACACCCCCTAATGACAACGTGAAAAAAGTTTACTTGAGATGTTTGCAAATTTATTGAAAATAAGAAAATTGAGAAAGCACATGTACATAAGTATTCACAGCCTTTGCCATGAAGCTCAAAATTGAGCTCAGGTGCATCCTGTTTCCCCTGATCATCCTTGAGATGTTTCTGCAGCTTAATTGGAGTCCATTTGTGGCAAATTCAGTTGATTGGACATGATTTGGAAAGGCACACACCTGTCTATATAAGGTCCCACAGTTGACAGTTCATATCAGAGCACAAACCAAGCATGAAGTCAAATGAAATTGTCTGTAGACCTTCGAGACAGGATTGTCTCAAGGCACAAATCTGGAGAAGGTTACAGAAACATTTCTGCTGCTTTGAAGGTCCCTATGAGCACAGTGGCCTCCATCATCCGTAAGTGGAAGAGGTTCGAAACCACCAGGACTCCTCCTACAGCTGGCCGGCCATCTAAACTGAGCGATCGGGGGGAGAAGGTCCTTAGTCAGGGAGGTGACCAAGATCCCAATGGTCACTCTGTCAGAGCTCCAGAGGTCCTCTGGGGAGAGAGGAGAACCTTCCAGAAGGACAACCATCTCTGCAGCAATCCACCAATCAGGCCTGTATGGTAGAGTGGCCAGACGTAAGCCACTCCTTAGTAAAAGGCACATGGCAGCCCGCCTGGAGTTTGCCAAAAGGCACCTGAAGGACTCTCAGACCATCAGAAACAAAATTCTCTGGTCTGATGAGACAAAGATTGAACTCTTTGGTGTGAATGCCAGGCATCACGTTTGGAGGAAACCAGGCACCGCTCATCACCAGGCCAATACCATCCGTACAGTGAAGCATGGTGGTGGCAGCATCATGCTGTGGGGATGTTTTTCAGCGGCAGGAACTGGGAGACTAGTCAGGATAAAGGGAAAGATGACTGCAGCAATGTATAGAGACATCCTGGATGATAACCTGCTCCAGAGTGCTCTTGACCTCAGACTGGGGCGACAGTTCATCTTTCAGCAGGACAATGACCCTAAGCACACAGCCAAGATATCAAAGGAGTGGCTTCAGGACAACTCTGTGAATGTCCATGAGTGGCCCAGCCACTCATGGACTTGAATCCGATTGCACATCTCTGGAGAGATCTTAAAATGGCTGTGCACCAACGCTTCCCATCCAACTTGATTGAGCTTGAGTGGCGCTGCAAAGAGGAATGGGCGAAACTGGCCAAGGATAGGTGTGCCAAGCTTGTGGCATTATATTCAAAAAGACTTGAGGCTGTAATTGCTGCCAAAGGTACATCAACAAAGTATTAAGCAAAGGCTGTGAATACTTATGTACATGTGATTTCTCAGTTTTTTTTATTTTTAATAAATTTGCAAAAACCTCAAGTAAACTTTTTTCACATTGTCTTTATGGGGTGTTGTGTGTAGAATTCTGAGGAAAAAAATGAATTTAATCCATTTTGGAATAAGGCTGTAACATAACAAAATGTGGAAAAAGTGATGCACTGTGAATACTTTCCGGATGCACTGTATTATTAACACTTACTCTGATTCACTGAAACCAAAAATAAGAGATTTAAAAGTCTGTTCAATCAGAAATTCAATCAATCTCATGTATATCAGAAACAAATAAGATATGTCATCAAAAACCCTCACCCAAAACAGAGAGCTAATTGTTAATAAGAAAGCAGCCCACTGTGTTATACCACGCATTATTAATTAAAACAATAGGGCTTTTCTTGGGTGAGGGTTGAATCTTGTTTTGCTTTATCCATTGAATGTCAATTTTACTTTTGTAAAAGGTTTTATCTGTTACGTTATTAACATTTGTTTGAGTGAATTCTATGCCACTGGGATGTTCTGCTGTTTGAAAATAAAATAAAAATGTAAATAACAACAATATGACTTTAGAAGTGACACTGACAGGAATAAAGCTGATATATTTTAAAACAACTTCAATGAGTACCAAATTCTAAAGCTCTGGACATCTCCATGCAAAGAAATTTAGATTTTTTTTTTTAAATTTAGGGTTATATATAATATATCACTTTCCCACAGAGTTATGGAGGGTGCATCAGGACTCTTCAAATTAAGCAGAGTTAGATGACATGCTAAAAATTGGAGCATAGTAATTAATGATCAGAGGCAAAACTCATCTAAAATAACTTCAAACCCTGCTGTAAAAGGATTTGCAATAATCATAAATCATATTCTATCGAACAGATAAGAAAAAACTTTTTCCCAAAAGGATTTTAACTTTGGATAATCTTAAAACATATGCCAAGTGAAGCTGGAGCTATTTTGCATTATTCACAACTAGGGCCCAATCGCTGATATATTTTAGATAATTTCAGTTTGGAGAGGTGTATCCAGTGTGTGATTTTCGGCCAAATTACAGCATATTGAAGAATGAGTGTTGTGAATTATCGAATTACACGCCTCACCTGAGATACTGGGAGAGAACTCTATTTCATTCACCAAAGGTGATCTAGTATTGTGACAATAACTGATAAAGTTTGGAAATGCTGCCAATATACTATATTTCTGAGGTTAGGTTGGGTAAGATAGATGTTGTTATCCTAAAGGGTAAGTTATTTGCAGCAGGAAAGTACAAACATAAGGCATTGTTACACAGATGTAAGAAAATAAGTAAAGTCTCCAAAACTGAAAACTACTGTTATAAACTAAACTAGCTTTATAAAAACTTTACACACTTAATAATAATGCAAAGATGAATAATTACTTTTAACAGTACACAAAATAATGGATAACTTAGCAGCATTCCTACAAGTAACAGAATTCAAAAATGCTTGTATGTCTCGAAATAAAAACCCTTGGGATCCTAAATCTGCAGCCTGATGGTAATAGCTGAACTTTATGAAAAAAGAGGTTGGCTATTGCCTAAAAGAATTGAGCCTTCTTACAAATTTGTTCTGTGTTAAGATAAAATTTTAGCCTGTTATCAATGATTGTCCCTTGATATTTGTAGTGCTCTATCATGTCCACTGCCTCCCCTTTTAATTAATGATGAAGCTTCTTATTAGTAGCTAAAATATCTGAGTGTTAGAGTTGGTGAAAGATTAGGGAAGTTAGGCAAATTATTTTTGATAAAGTTACTAATTTATATATAGAGACAAGGAATTCCCTATTGTCACACACGTGCAATTGGGAAGCAGCTAATGGGCCTGAATAATAGTAGTTCCACACCAGACCAGGGGGTGGCGAGCTGTACCGACTTTCTCTCTCAATCCTCTACAGACCATCGATGGGAAATCCCGCATGGTTCCGTCGCAATTGATGATGTCACTTCCGCTTCCGGTGCCATTGATGATGCTACCCTGGTTCCGGGCCCACTGATGACGCCACTTCCTGTTCCGGCCCCACTGATGATGGCACTTTCTGTCCTTATGACATCACTTCCAGATCTGGTCCTGATGACGTTACTTCCTGTCACGGCCTTTAAAGCTGCCATCTTTACAACCTTAAGATCAGTTCTGTTTCGGACTCAGACCTGTGAACATCTCACTAGCTAATTTACCCATTTGCAGCCAGGGCACAATATACAGGTGGCTGCCCTAAACATTTTTGATGTCTTTCGACTCTTATTGTGAGATTATTTACAAAAAGTGTAGTCTAAAAGCTGCAAACACATTATCAATATGAAGATTTATGAAATTTGAGATACCTAGTGTCTTCCTAGACTTAAATGTTATGTATATGAGGGAGGGCTCAAATGCAATATTATTTTGTACTGGAGTAGCAGACACTAGTGTTTTCTCCTTAAAAGTGTTTTCTGCACTGGTTCCAAACTTTGAGAGAGTATATACCACAACCTGATTACTATTAAACTGGTGACAGCTGTTAATGACAGGAGCACAGAGAAAAGCATACAGCAAGTATTTTTACAAGATTTTCTTTGCAGATGCAACCAGACAAGTGTAGATAATGCATATTAATCAAGTACTTCTTATAAGACTTTGTTTGCAGATGCAACCAGACAGGTGCAAATAGTGAATATTCACAATCTGTAATATTGTATTTTAATTGTCTTAAATATGAATATTTGCAACCAGAAGTAGAGCTCAAAGTCATGTAGTGCCATGCCATGCCAAGTAAAAATTTAGGAAGGATTTGTATTTTAATAATATCTCAAAGGAGAGAGAGGCGAAGAGCTGACCATTTACTGACATTATATTTAGTGTTTTCCATCAAATTGCCTATATTTGTTTTAAAATATCTTTAAGCCTCATTTTAACTATAAGTCCCATATTCTTAAAACTGTTCATAAATGGCAAGCAGATAACTTTCTAATGTACTATCACATGCTAATGATTTTACTGGAAAAAGTATACTTTTTTCCAGATTAATTTTAAATCCAAACATCTTCTAAAAGTAATTTAATACATTTAACTAGGGTCAGCAATTATACATAGAGGTCATAAATAATGTGAGTTTATACTTTTTTCCCCCAGACAGATGTTTGAGTAAATTGACCTAGGCGGCAATATTTGGATCAAACCCAAATTTGCAAAAATAGTAAAGAGGTATCTCATTCTACTCCATTGAAAGCTTTTTTTGCATCTGGAGACACTAAAATGCCTAGGAGCTTTGTTGCTGAAGGAGTACACAATATACACAATAAGCAGCTAACAATAGCTGCCTGACTTTACCAAGTTCAGTTTGGTCTTGTGATATTATAGGGAACATTTTCTCAATTCTTTTTGTTAGAATTTGGGACAATAATATGGCATTAATATTGAGTAAGAAGATGCAAATTCCAAAGAGTCCTTATTTTGCGTTGAATTAACAGTGATCGGGTCTTTTGCTTCTTCAAGCATAGCTAGCATTAACAGAGTGGGTTTAGTGGACATCCTTTTGCAAAATTCCACTGGATAACCATCTGGACCTGCAGCACTTCAAGTCTGAGTGACTAGAACGCCCTTTTTCTGTTCCTTCTCTGGAGTTGTATGTTAGCAAAAGGTGCATGGGCTGTAAAACAGAGACAACTCATTTTTGGAATAAATATATAACTATAAGTTATCTATACTAATAAAAGGCAAAGCCCTCACTGACCAACTGACTCACTCACTCACTCATCACTAATTCTCCAACTTCCCGTGTAGGTGGAAGGCTGAAATTTGGCAGGCTCATTCCTTACAGCTTACTTATGAAAGTTAAGCAGGTTTCATTTCGAAATTCTACGCATAACGGTCATAACTGGAACCTATTTTCGTCCATATACTGTATACGGCCATAGCCTGCAGGTCGGTCGCCGTGTGAGCCGGAGTTGCGTCCTGCGTCATCACGCCTTCCACGTAATTGAGTGCCTGCCCATATAAGGTAAATATTCGCGGGTGAAGGACTGTGCTTAGCATATTCATAAGTGCAGCTACTGCGGAAATTAGCACGCCTCCCACGTAATTGACTGCCTGCCCATAGACATATAAATATTCGCGATCACACACTTGGTATACGAACAAGCCAGTTTCCCTCTCGGTTTGTACATGTTTAGTCTCTCCCTGTGCATTTCCTGTGCAGCGAGCAAGAGAGAGAGAGCGACACAGAGAGCGACACACACACACACCCACACACACAGGCAGCGCGAGAGAGAGACAGACACACACATACAGCGCGAGAGAGAGAGCGACACAGAGAGCGACACACACACAGGCAGCGCGAGAGAAATAGCGCGACACACACACAGGCAGCGCGAGAGAGATAGCGCGACACACACACAGGCAGCGCGAGAGAGATAGCGTGACACACACACAGAGGCAGCACAACAGATGGACGCAGACACACAGGCAGCGCGAGAGAGAGCTGGACGCATTAAGGTAGGAAGGCAGTTAAAGAATGCACTGGTCTTGATTTTGTTTTCACTTCTGTTTCCAGTGATCTGTTCGTAGAGTGCATTGTTGCAATGTTATTTTTCTTGGTGGTTTATTAAATTACGGATTTTTTCAAATGTTCATGTTTTTCCTGTGCTTAAAACTCATTAAAAAAGTGCTTTTAGCCAGCAGTTGGTAGCGCTATAGCGCAAACTATTGCAGTGTTAGTTTTCTCTGTTGTTCAAGGTTTTCTCAGTGTTATTCAATGTTTTTACATTTAGTTTACTATTACGCTGTGCACTCTATGGTATAATTATATTTGTGCTTAAAAACGAAAAATATATATATATTTACATACAGTTTGAATGGTCTGAAATGGATTAATTGTATTTACATACAATCCTATGAGGGAAATTGCTTCGGTTCACGATGAATGAAACCTGTTATCTTTACAACGGTTGACAAACACGGAATATAACTTGAACACAACACGTCCTCCAAATACAAACCTGATTGAAAGAAATAATGATAATCAAATCCTTGATGACAGCAACACTCATAACAGTGACAAAACAATTACATTGACAATCATGTTACATTATTTTTAAAATGTTTCCTTTTCTTTTTCATAATTTCTTTAACACACTACTTCTCCGCTGCGAAGCATGGGTATTTTGCTAGTGTACAATAAGTCTTAGTGCATTTATTGATTTCCTTAAATGTGAATTTCATTAATGCACATATAATTGCTAAATGAAGAATACTTTTTTTAAAGTTCACATAATGGATACTTGAATACGCTAAATATACTTAACAGCACTGTAGTGAGAACATGTTTCCATCCATCTTCAGTAATTACATAAACCTGCCACTGAATGCAAGGGGCTCTTCTGACTATTTATATCAGTTTATAACAAGATAACATAAAATTTTGTAACCTCCATTGTCCAACTTACCCAGCCACAGGGGATGTACAAACCAGTATGTCTCTGTGTGCCGGTCCCAAGCCCGGATAAACGGGGAGGGTTACGTCAGGAAGGGCATCCGGTGTAAAATTTAGCCAAATAAATATGCAGACAACAATACAAATTTCCATACCGGATCGGTCGAGCCCCGGTTTAACAATGACTGCCACCAGTACTATTGTAGCTAACAGGGGTGCTGGCGGAAATTGGGCTACTGTTGGCCGAAGAAGAAGAAGAAGGAGAAGGGGGTTTGAGAGAAGTGTCTGGAGGCAGGAGGAGAGGAGGAAAGTAAAGAGAGTGGAACTGAGAGTAGGAACTTTGAATGTTGGCAATATGACTGGTAAGGGTCAAGAGCAGATATGATGGGGAGGAGGAAGGTTGATATATTGTGCGTTCAAGAGACTAAATGGAAGCGGAGTAAGACCAGGTGGATTGGAGGTGGATTCAAATTGTTCTATCATGGTGTGGATAGGAGGAGAAATGGGGTAGGAGTTATTCTGAAGGAACAGTATGTCAAGAGTGTTTTGGAGGTGAAAATAGTGTCAGGCAGAGTAATGATTATGAAGCTGGAAATTGGAGGTGTGATGATGAATGTTGTTAGTGCATATGCCCCGCAAATTGGGTGTGCAATGGGTGAGAAGGAAGATTTTTGGAGTGAGTTGGATGAAGTGATGAACAGTGTACCCAAGGGACAGAAAGTGGTGATTGGAGCGGATTTCAATGGGCATGTTGGTGAAGGGAACAGTGGCGACAAGGGGGTGATGGGTAGGTATGGTGTCAAGGAGAGGAATGAAGAAGGTCAGAGGATAGTTGATTTTGCCAAAAGGATGGACATGGCTGTGGTGAATATGTATTTTAAGAAGAGGGAGGAACATAGAGTTACGTACAAGAGTGGAGGAAGATGCACACAGGTAGATTATATCCTATGCAGAAGAGTTGATCTGAAGGAGATTGAAGACTGCAAATTGGCGGCAGGGGAAAGTGTAGTTAAGCAGCTTAGGATGGTGGTCTGTAGGATGACATTGGAGATCTAGAAGAGGAAGATAGTGAGGGCAGAGCCAAGGATCAAATGGTGGAAGTTGAAAAACGAAGACTGCAAGGTTGAGTTTAGGGAGGAGGTGAGACAGGTACTGGGTGGCAGTGAAGAGTTACCAGAGAGTTGGAAACTACAGCAGATGTAGTAAGGGTGACAGCAAGAAGGATGCTTGGCGTGACATCTGGAAAGAGGAAGGAGGAAAGGAAACCCAGTGGTGGAATGAGGAAATACAGGAGAGTATACAGAGGAAGAGGATGGCAAAGAAGAAGTGGGATAGTCAGAGAGATGCAGAAAGTAGACAAAAGTACAAGGAGATAAGGTGCAAGGTGAAGAGAGAGGTGGCAAAGGCTAAAGAAAGTGCGTATGATGAGTTGTATGAGAGGTTGGACACTAAGGAGGGAGAAAAGTATCTGTACTGATTGGCTAGACAGAGGGACCGAGCTGGGAAAGATATGCAGCAGGTTAGGGTGATAAAGGATGAAGATGGAAACGTACTCACTCACAAGCGAGGAAAGTGTGTTGAGCAGATGGAGTACTTTGAGAGGCTGATGAATGAAGAGAACGAGAGAGAGAAGAGGTTGGATGATGTGGAGATCGTAAATCAGGAAGTGCAACGGATTAGCAAGGAGGAAGTAAGGACAGTTATGAAGAAGGATGAAAAATGGAAAGGCAATTGGTCCAGATGACATAACTATGGAAGCAAGGAGGTGTTTAAGAGAGATGGCAGTTGAGTTTTTAACCAGATTGATTAATAGAATCTTGGAAAATGAGAGGATACCTGAGGAGTGGAGAAGAAGTGTACTGGTGCCAATATTTAAGAATAAGGGGGATGTGCAGGACTGTAGTAACGACAGGGGAATAAAATTGATGAACCAAAGCATGAAGTTATGGGAAAAAGTTGTGAAAGCTAGGTTAAGAAGTGAGGTGATGATTAGTGAGCAGCAGTATGGTTTCATGCCAAGAAAGAGCACCACAAATGCGATGTTTGCTCTGATCATGTTGATGAAGAAGTTTAGAGAAGGTCAGAAGGAGTTGCATTGGGTCTTTGTGGACCTGGAGAAAGCATATGACAGGGTGCCTCGACAGGAGCTGTGGTATTGTATGAGGAAGTCGGGAGTGGCAGAGAAGTATGTAAGAGTTTTACAGGATATGCATGAGGGAAGTGTGACAGTGGTGAGGTCTGCAGTAGAAGTGATGGATGCATTCAAGTTGGAGGTGGGATTACATCAGGGATCGGCTCTGAGCCCTTTCTTATTTGCAATTGTGATGGACAATTTGACAGACGAGAATAGACAAGAGTCCCCGTGGACTATGATGTTTGCTGATGACATTGTGATCTGTAGTGTAAGTGGGGAGCAGGTTGAGGAAACCCTGGAGAAGTGGAGATATGCTCTAGAGAGAAGAGGAATGAAGGTCAGTAGGAACAAGACAGAATATATGTGTGTAAATGAGAGGGAGGACAGTGGAATGGTGAGGATGCAGGGTGTAGAGTTGGCAAAGATGGATGAGTTTAAATACTTGGGATCAACAGTACAGAGTAATGGGGATTGTGGAAGAGAGGTGAAAAAGAGAGTGCAGGCAGGGTGGAATGAGTGGAGATGAGTGTCAGGAGTAATTTGTTACAGATGGGTATCAGCAAGAGTGAAAGGGAAGGTCTACAGGATGATAGCGAGACGAGCTATGTTATATGGGTTGAAGACAGTGGCACTGACCAGAAAGCAGGAGACAGAGCTGGAGGTGGCAGAGTTAAAGATGCTAAGATTTGCATTGGGTGTGACGAGGATGGATAGGATTAGGAACAAGTACATCAGTGGGTCAGCTCAAGTTGGACATTTGGGAGACAAAGTCAGAGAGGCGAGATTGCGTTGGTTTGGACATGTGCAGAGGAGAGATGCCGAGTATATTGGGAGAAGGATGCTAAGGATAGAGCTGCCAGGTAAGAGGAAAAGAGGAAGGCCTAAGAGAAGGTTTATGGATGCGGTGAGAGAGGACATAAAGGTGAGGGGTGTAACAGAACAAGATGCAGAGGACAGAAAGATATGGAAGAAAATGATCTGCTGTGGCAACTCCAAACAGGAGCAGCCGAAAGAAGAAGAAGATAGTCCAGTTTATAGTCGAATAATTTACTTTAAAATTTCACTGAATAAAATACCTCTCTGGTTTAAATGTAAGTTCTATTCTTGTAAGGTAAAAACTGTTGGAAATCAACAACTTCAATATCAAGCACATTCAGAAATCTTCAGATGTATCAGAAGTACTGAGTACCTAAGTACTTTTCTGTATACATTATTTGCATTTTCTTTACTAGAGGCTAATATTATCAGCTGACTTGAGCTTACTGTTGAACAAGCCACATACAGTCCTTGGTGTAGAAAGAGTTTGCAGCAGAACTCCTTAAATTAAAGCAGAATTCAGTAATGTTACAAAGGAGATTAAAACTTTATTTAAAATTAAAACTTTTAAAAGCCTGGACTCTCAATTAGCATCAAAGCCTAAAATTAGTACTGCCTCAGTATACAGTGGATTTGAATAAATGTCTAAAAAGAAACAAAAACAAAAGTTAGTAATTGTTTTTACTCACTCAAAACTATTTCCTATTCTGTTCTTATGACATTCTGAAAAACAGCATTTAACTATAGAAAAAAATCGCACTTCATTCTATCGTACTCTGATGCAGTTTTTATCATTGCTGGGGATTTTAATCAAGTGAATCTTAAGGATGTATTCCCCAGATTTTATCAGCATGTACACTGTAAAACCAGAGGGGAAAATACCTTAGACCATGTCTATACAAACATAAAAGATGCCAATAAGGTTACTCTACGCCCCCACCTTGGCCAGTCTGATCATCTCTCTTTGTTTCTTGTTCCAGCGCACAAAGCCCTTATCAACAGTACTAGTCCAATTAGCAAGACTGTTAAAGTTTGGCCTGAAGTTGCCATTTGCCAATTCCAGGACTGATTTGAACAAACAGAGTGGAATACATATTTTTCATCAGACAGACTTAGAGACATATACTTCATCTGTGCTGCCATATATTAATTACTGTGTGGACAATGTCACTGAAAACAAAAGGATTAAGGTCTATCCAAATGAGAAACCATGGATGAATAGTGAAGTCAAACAGCTGCTAAGGGAAAGGGACAAAGCCTTTAAATTAGGAGACATCTCAGCCTATAGAGCTGTCAGAGCTAACCTCAAGAAGGGCATCAAGTCTGCTAAACTAATGTACAAACAACAGATTGAGGAGGACTTTGACAGTAACTCAAACTCACAACGGATGTGGCAAGGCATCCGATTAATCATGGATTACAAAAAGAAAAATGACGTACAATACACACTGGCCAATAACAATGCCAACCTAACAGAGGAACTTAACAGTTTCTTTGCACGGTTTGACAAGGACAATAACCAGCCTTCAGTCAGCTTCGAGCTGACCGTAGACTCACATCCTTTGGTCGTACACATACATGATGCGCGGAGGGCACATTTAAAAACATCAATACAAGAAAGGCAGCAGGTCCTGATAATGTGCAAGGATGTGTGTTCCAGGCCTGCGCTGACCAATTAGCAGAAGTATTTACACACATATTCAACCTCTCTCTCTCCTCAGGTGTAGTCCCCTTGTCCCTGAAATCCACAACCATTGTACCTGTTCCCAAAAAACCAAGGATAACCTGTCTTAATGTATATCGATCAGTCGCTCTCACCCCTGTCATCGCAAAGTGCTTTGAACGACTGGTAATCACCCACATCAAAGCCTCCATCCCAGCTGATCTAGACCAACACCAGTTTGCCTATTGGTCAAACAGATCAACTGAGGATGCCAGCTATGTGGCTCTACATGCTGCCCTCTTGCACCTGGAAAAGCCCAACACCTATGTTAGGATGCTCTTCATTGACTAGAGCATTTAATACCATCATACCTAACCAACTGATCAAACAATTCTATGCACTAGGGCGTGCTCCGTCCATATACAACTGGTTACTGGATTTTCTCAACAACCGCCCCCAGTCTGTCAGGATGGGCAAACACACATTCTCCACCCTTACCCTGAGCACTGGTGTGCCGCAAGTCCCCTTCTCTATGCACTCTTCACCTATGGCTGTCAACCCATCCACCAATCAAACATTATTGTTAAATTTGCGGAAGATATGACTGTCATTGGGCTTGCAACAGACAACAATGAAGCTGCATATAGGGAAGAGGTTCAGAATCTGACAGCATGATGCAACACCAACAACCTGGTCTTAAATACCAAAAAGACCAAAGAAGTTATTCTGTACTTTAGGACCACTAAAAAGACCAACAACAGTCCGATAACAATCAATGCAGATGCTGTGGAGAGAGTTTCCAGCTTTAAGTTTCTAGGGGTCACCATCTCAGAGGACCTGTCCTGGGCTGACAACAACTTGGCTATAATAGGCAAAACACAACAACCCCTCTATCTTCTCAGGAAGCTAAGGAGAGTTGACCTCCCCTAGAAGCTGCTGGTTAATTTCTATAGATGCACTCTAGACAGCATCTTAACTAACTGCATGATGGCCTGGTACAACAGCTGCACCAAGGCTGCTAAAGAAGCCCTGCAGCGGGTTGTAAAACCAGCAGAGGCCATTATTGGGACTGAACTGCCATCACTCGAACTCTTGTATAAGAGGGCCAAAAACATTCTCAAGGACAAAACTCAACCTGGAAATTCTTTGTTTGAGCTCCTCCCATCAGGCAGATGCTTTAGGTCATTCTGTGCACGCACAAACAGACTAAAAAATAGCTTTTTCCCATCTGCCATAAACTTTCTGAACTCTGAATCTCCTCAGTCTGAGATCATTTTTAATTGAACATGTGCAATAAGCTATATTGGTAATGTGCAATATACTAATGTAATACAATATATAATATGTAATGTACTATTCATTAACAGGTCCAATACCAATTTATGCTGCTGTACTTCGAGCAATAACAATTTGCTCTGGTCTGCGGTGGGTTGGCGCCCTGCCCGGGGTTTGTTTCCTGCCTTGCGCCCTGTGCTGGCTGGGATTGGCTCCAGCAGACCCCCGTGACCCTGTGTTAGGATATAGCAGGTTGGATAATGGATGGATGGAATTTGCTCTGGTTACTTGATCACTTAACACTGTATACGACATATTTGGAATTACTTTTCTTTAAATGCACTTTGGGGATGTCACAAAAAGTAATTTTGTTGTGTTACACAATGACAGTAAAGTGCTTGAACTTGAACTATTAACTTGTGGCTTGGCTCCAATGGTTAATTTTCAGTGTTTTTTGTTATTTACTCTTTGTTTTTTTTTACTACAAAAAGCTTAACACTGATTGTTGATTAGTATTGCTAACTTAACACAATATGCAGGTGGAGAACAGTGTTAGCTTTTTCAAGTCACAAGGCTTTGCACTGATAAAAAAAAATGTCATGCAATCAGTTTATCTCAGATTTATTTTCACAAGTGATATACCCCACCACCCCACTGGTTCCAACTGTGCTAATTTCACCAAGGGAAATGGCCTCCATCTGTTCTTCTAATCATGCTTGATTCTTGAGGGGGCAAACACCATGCTCTTCAAATGCTGTCTGTGGATCATCAAGGAACTTGAAAGGGTAAAACTGTGCCCAAAGGCCAAAAAAGTTGAGAAACACTGCTCTATGATAAATACAGTAATTCAGCAAGGCAATGAAATTGTTATCCCAAAGAGTTGAGTAAAAAAAAGAAAATGCAGCAGTTGCTACCAATGATCACATACAGCTTTTATCGATGCTCTTATTTAAACTTTCTGGAGCAGCGCACTGGTTGATGGGAATTGGTGTATTATATATATTTGTAGCTGGAGAGCCACAAAAGAAGAAAATGAGTCATGTATCTTAAAAGTATTTTTTTTATTCCTAAGCTTTTGACAACCTACCAGGTGTCATTATCAGAGGAAAGTGATTAGACATATAGGAAGGTGGAGTTCAGAAGGTATTGGTCATAAAGTCTTTATTTATTATTTGGATGATCTTCTTTTTAAGCCTGCATATGCAGGGTTCAAGTCCAAGTGTCTGTTAATGGCATTTTCATTAGCCATGATTCAACCAGCTCTCTGACACTCTTGGTCAACTTCCCAGTTAAATGTGGGTCCAGGGAAACTAGTATGTTACCATGTAGCCTTCTTTCTGACGGCATTGCAATGTTCCTGTATGCGTGTTGATAGTGTTTTAGATGTTCGTCCCATGTACACCACTGGGCATACATTGCATGGAATGCTGTAAACTGCATTTCTTATCTCTTTGGTCAATTTTTTGCTTGTGGCATTGAAAAGGACAGTCCGTAACGTATTTGCTGGTTTGTGCGTTATCTTGATCCCAGATCTAGACAGGACATGCGCTGTACTTTCTGACACACCACAATGATAAAGAAGGGTAGGGTAAGTGGGTTGAGGGACCAAGTTGAACTTGACTGTTTGCTGAGGTCTGGGGCGTCTCCTATATAAGCATTGCTTAAAAAATGTCTTGGGGTAGCCATTTGACGTGAACAGATGAAAAAGATAACACTTTTTATTCTTTTTTGTGTCCATTGTGCTACAATTGGTGTTAATCCTTTAGAACAAAGTCCTAACACAACTGTGTTTATGCGATGAAGGGGGGTTGCTGGAAAAGTATAGTATTTTGTCTGCATAACATTCCTTGTGATAAACACTCATTAAACCAGCGTGTTTACCTCTTTTGATGGTAATGTCAAGGAAATGAATACGTCTGTTCATTACTTTTCCATCAAAAATTGGATTGCAGAGAGTACTGCATTGATGTGGCTGTAGAATTCATTCAGCTGGTTATTTTTTAATATGACGAATGTGTCTTTGATGTAGCATAATAAAAGTTTAAGGTTGAACTGAGTTAGAGCTGCGCTTTCAAATCGCTGCATCACCAGTTCAGCTAAGAGTCCTGATAGCAGAAATCCTATTGGCATGCCTTCTTTCTGTCTATAGAATTTTCCATTAAAATGGAAGTGTACTTTTTGGCAAAGTGATATTGGATGCATTATGTCCTTATTGGCGGGTTAGTTTGCACTGTTATGGTGGTGTTTGTTATTTAGTTTTGTCAGTAAAGTCTCTGTAGCCGGATGAATTGGGATAGTAGTATATAACGATGCAGCATCAAAAGTGACCATGATCTCATCATCAGCAATGGATATATTCTTCAGGCACTGTAATGCCATCTCAGTGCTATAAACAGATTAATCTGTTAATCTGAGTCATACATTAAATGCCTGAGCATATGAAAAAGTCTTTTAGATAACTTGTAAGTTGGTCCACCCAGACCACAGGTCTGAATTTTAAAGGGGTCTTGTAGATTTTTGGGAGGCCATAGAATTCCAGGCAGATTGCATCATTCAATTTCATTTTATAGTAATCTTCTAAGTTTAAATGGTCGTTATTTCGGAGTTTACCCAGGGTGGCGTTGATTTTATTTAGGGTGGTTTTTGTAGGGTCGCTGGCTAATTGCTCATAAGTAGTGTCAGAAAGCATTTCCTCAATGGCAGTGACATATTGCTCTTTGTCATTTATGACTGTTGCACCTCCTTTGTTGGTTGGTGTAATAACAATGTTGTCATTCCATAGCGATTTTAACTCCTTCTGTTCCTTTTTAGAAACACAGACAGTCGAATGTCTTGTGTGTAACTTGCTGGCCACGGCACACCTTATTTCCAGTGCATTGTATGCCAGTATCTTTTCGGTTTGTATGATGTGTTTCAGGGAGGTGTCTTTGTGATTAAAATTAAAACCCTGTTCTGTCATATTACAAAATAATCAGCTGAATGAATTTGAATGCCACATTACCTCAGTATTCCCCGCAATCCAATTCACGATGGAAAAAGAAATATATATATTTATGGACATCAAGGAACCCTAACTGGCTGGGATACCAGCTGGATGGAAGGACCGGGGAAGGAGTGTGTTCAGGGCATTGTCCCCCTGTGGCTGTGACACCACAGATTCCTGCAGGGCACGCTGGGAGTTGGAGTTCTCTGCAGCCCTGCTGGGGTTCCATGGGTGCTGCAGAGGTTGCAGAACTCTAATATGTCAGGCTTCCGCCACACCTCGGAGTACGTCCGAAATATGCTAATGGGCCACCCGGAGAGCTCCTGCTTGTGGGTTAAAAGAAGCCAGCTGCCACTACTTCGAGAGCCAGAGTTGGGAGGGAGAAGACAAACTCTTGCCAGAGGAGGAGTGGAGGTGAACTAGAGAGAGAGAAAGAGAAAGGAAAAGAAGGCAAAGAAAGTACTGTGTGCTGTACTTATTGGTGCTGAGCTTTGCACTGTGCTGGTATGAGGAGCAATAGAGAAGCGCTTCCCAACTGAAATAAACATGTGTCTGTGTCAGGTTTGGGCAGCTGGTGCTCCCCCTGCAGGTGTATATATATATATATATATATATATATATATATATATATATATATATATATATATATATTGTCACGCACGCGCGAGTAGGAGACCGCGGACGGATCTGAACACACCTGGAAAGGTATTCGCCGGCAGGGAATGG
>JANRMT010062791.1:57849805-57863824 GCA_026402145.1 Polypterus bichir lapradei | reverse complement strand
TATATATATATATATATATATATATATATATATATATATATATATATATATATTTATTTATTTATTTATTTAATACCTTTCTCAATGGATTAATAGCTGTCCACTGAGTCAAAAAATGAATTAATGCTTACTGTGAGCAATACTGGCAAAAAAAAAAATAACTGTTTACATAAATGTGTAAAATACATGAGGAAAACTACGGTAAACATTCATATTCTGTTTACTGTATGTTAAGTGAAGCAATTTTTCTTTTGTTTACATAAAAATAAGGCCTCTTCACTGTCTGTTCAATTGCTTCTTTACACATATTATGAAAAAGACAACACTCACCAATGGCTTTCGTGTAATGTCGTGCTCCTAGCAGCAATTCTGGTGCTCGATACCAAAAGGTAACTACCACTGGATCCAAATCTGCTAAAGGCTTGAGGGGTGAATTAAAAAGTCTTGCAAACCCCATGTCCGCTATATGAAAGAACATTATACATTGTATTAGTAACATTCAGAAAAAAATACTCTAAACATTTATGCTTTAAGGTATTACCAAATGTAAATACAAAAATTAAGAAGACTACAAGTCCTAATCTAGATGGCTAAGGAATGTGAACCAATGGCATTACTTCACATCAATGTTGCCTCCAATGTTGTAAGACTTTCTGTTTCAGCATACAACATTTTCCAATTTTGCACAAATAACTGAGCCCAGAAACCCTGCTCACTTGACGCAAGTTTCCGAAGGATGAATGGCATAATGATACTGGGAATCAATTAATAAAACCTCGGATATCTGGAGAGCCAAAAGGCAAATCCTTTGTAAACAAACATTAATGTGATCCAATTAGATTGTCTTGCGCCAGCTCCTCATAAATGTTTAATTAGAAGTAAAACTGACAAATTAGTCAAAGAAAATTGCATAAAAAATATATATATACATTCAAATATATTCAAACATAGGTTGAATATTCTGGATGCTACACATACTTTGCACTGTACTTTCATTTTTTTACTAGTACTTTTAATATTTTTACATTTTAACTCAGCAGGTCTGCAAAGCATGACATGAACATAACCTGTGCACAGCAGCATAAAAGCAGCAGGGTAAAACTCAACTGAAGCCTTCAAATAAATGTGACACTTGAAAATACAGTCCTTCGTGAAAACATGATTCTTTGGGCATGCAAACTGACATGATCACAAAGAATGTGAAACAGCATATAACTCAGACTTCCTCACTGTAATGCATATCATAAATAAATACCATTAGTGATTGCTCAGACTTGTTAAACACAGTCAATTCTTCTTTTTTAAGGCTAATGTATTAAAAAAACACACAAACACACAACAGCCAGTAGGGAATTAATTAGATATTAGGAAGCCAACTTGATAATCTGCCACATGGAATTCAAGCCTAGTGCTAAAAAATAACATATGGGGATAAACTAAACCTATTCCCCCCTTTAAAGTTAAAGTGAAAATGTATTTTAGGTGACCTTAATATTTATTTTTCATCACTCCTTATTGTTTTGGGGATTGTGTGTCAACTTAACTAGGAATTGACTGTGTTCAAAACAGTTTGACAAGCATAAGGTAGCTAAAATGAACATTCCTAACACTGAGAAGGTCCCTTAAAATTGTGATTTTAAAACTGTTATTAAAAAAATAAAATAAAAAGGAAAAAAATGCATTTTTGCAAGGTGCTGTCATTTTTGGAAATCCAGTAATGTGATGAGGCCGGAAACTCAGCCTGTAGACTCTGATTCCAATAAATCAGCTATGAATGACTTTCTAATAATTTAGTTGTATGTAATGCATGGTTTAAATATGATACCAAAAATGGTACAGTTAAGTGGCCCATGCATTTTTAATCCTCTGGTCATGGGCAACATATTGTATATCTTCATGAATGAATCATTGAACGAATTAAACTTTATATTGCATTCAGAAAATATTCAGACCTCTTCATTTTTTCATATTTTGCTATATTGCAGCTGAAATGGTTTCAATTATTTTTTCTCTCAATAAATCAACACCCAATACCCCCACTCAATACCCCAATCAACACACCAGAATGACAAAGTAAATACAAGATTTTACAAGTTATGCAAAGGTATTTAAACAAAAAAAACCCTGAAATATCACATTGACAAAAGTACTTAGACCCTTTACTTAGTACTTAGTGGAAGCAACAATTACACCCTGAGGTCTTCTTGTGTAAGATGTGACAATGCTGACACACCTGGAATTGAGACTTTCTGATATTCTTCCCTTCTCTTCTCTGTCAGATTGGATGGAGACCATCGGTGAACAGCTATTTTCAAATCTCCCCAAAGACTTTATGTTGAGTTCAAATCTGGGCTCTGGCTGAGCCACTCAAGGACATTCCCAGAGTTGTTTCTAAGTCACTCCTGTATTGTCTGTGCTTTGAGCTTACAGTCATTGTCCTCTTGGAAGGTAAACTTTTGGCCTGGTCTGAAGTCCAGAGTTCTCTGGAGCAGGATATCTCTGTGATTTCTTCCATTCGGCTTTCCCTTGACCCTAACTATCTTCCCAGTTCCTAATTCTAAAAAATAACCCCACAGAATGATGCTGCCACTACCATGCTTCACAGGTGGAATGGTACTGATGAGCAGTGCCTGGTTCCCTCCAGACATTATGCTTAGGATTAAGGCCAAATAGTTCAACCTTGTCTTCACCAGATCAGAGAATTTTGTTTCTCACAGTCTGAGACTCCTTTCTATGTCTTTTTGCAAACTCCAAGCAGGTTGTCATGTGTCTTTTACGGACGAGAGGCTTCTGTGTGGCCACTCTGCCATAAAGGCCAGATCAATGGAGTACTGCAGTGATGGGTGTCCTTCTGGAAATTTGTCCTATTTGCACAAAGGTTCTCAGGAGCTCAGCCAGAGTGACCAATGGGTTCTTTGACATCTCTCTTAACAGTGCCCTTCTCCCCCGATTGTTCAGCTTGGCCAGGCACCCAGCTCTAGGATGAATCATAGTTGTTCCAAACTTCTTCCACTTAGCAATTATGGAGGCTATTGTGCACTTGGGAACCTTCAACACTGTAGAATATTTTTTGTAGCATTCCCCAGCCAACAAAATCCAGTCTAATCTCTGCAGACAGTTCCTTGACCTCATGGTGTGGATTTGCTCCAATACACTATCAACAGTGGTACCTTATATAGTAGAGACATTTGTGTCAGTCAGTCAGTCATTTTCTAATCTGCTTTGTCCTGGACAAGGTTGTGGTGGGTGCTGGAGCCTAACCCTGCCAGCACAGGGCACAAGGCATGAACAAACCCTGGACAGGTTGCCAGTCCATCGCAGGTGAAACACATACACACACACATACACATACACATTAGGGTGAATTTAGTATCGCAAATTCATCAAACCAGAATGTCTTTAGACTGTGGGAAGAAGTTGGAGCACCCAGGGAGAACATGCAAACTCCACACAGGGAGGACCTAAGACATGTGTCCAGGTCTCCTTACTGTAAGGCAGCAGCATTAACGCTGCACCTTTCCTAATCATGTTTAATCAATTGAACTTACCACAGGCAGACTTCAAACATGGTGAAAAAACCTCTACAATGATCTAAAGAATGGAATGTGCCTGAGCCAAATTTCAAGTGTCATAGCAAAGGGTATCTATACTTGTATCAATATGAAAAAAGGCAAGGGGTCTGAATACCTTTTGAATGCATAGTATGTACTTTAATAGTTAAAATAAACATGCCACTTACTAAATACATTTTCAAGTGTGTTCTACAACCCAATAAAATTATTACATATGAATAGGTAGTTACAATGCATATATCATCTAATGCTCACAGGGTGATGCAATTGATAATTTGTCTCACAAAGAAAAATCTTTGCTTATACACCAACTCAGTCCTTACAGGCAACACTGCTTCACATCCAGTTGTCTTTTCTGCACTCTAATCTTGAATATTAACTGGTTCACAAAACAAATTGCACTTATTTCTCTGCATACTTACAGTATAAAGCTCTAGTTCAGATTTAAAACAATGAGTGATATTGTTTAGTTGGATACTTTATACCTTTTATCAGACACCACATATGTAAAAAAAACTTGATTTCTTGTTATTTAATTGTACATGTGTACTTTTTAAAGAGGGAGCTAAATTTGGCAGGACAGGCTATTATACCTGAACAGATGAGGTATATCATAACTACAAATTTCAAATGAAAAAGGGTTGCAATTTCACCTTTGTAAATAACATTTAAATGTTTACTTTCAAAGAATATTCTGAGGACATTGCCAAATTTAAATTTATTTTGTTCTGATTTAACTTTTTATTCTTCTACATGTAAAGTAACAACTTAAATTAATCATGTTTTCAGCTCAACATTCTATATTGAATAATCTGTTTCAAACTTTACTTTGGAACCCTGCTTCAAATACTATCAACATCTACCATAGGAGAAGATAAAGGTCTGTATGCATGCTAAACTGTTCCATTAGATATAAATATTAAAAGGAACAGTGAATTTTTTAAAATATATTCACTGTTTATAGAGATATTTGTACACTAAAAAGAATATGGTACTGGTATACAGTAGAGTAAGAGGTCATAAGTTAAGTCTTTAAAATATAAGAATAGAGTATTTTGAAGAAAATAATCTGAATGACATATTACATTTTATGTAGAAAAAGGTTGTTGCTATGAACATTTGTATATACAGTACACCAATATGGCAATTTTGTGTATAGAGACAGAGAGCAAGATGTGTTAATGTGATGGCTAAGAAGATAGTGCCTATTAAAGCTCAGAATGAGTGTTAAAGTATGATTATTGCCTGACTCTGTCCATTCTCTTTAGCACACCTTTATCTTGGACATCATAGCAGGGTGCCCGAACCTGTTCTAGCATGGCTGCAATGTTTTTGAAATAGGTTGAAAGTTATTTGAAATGTATATGACAAGCACAGTCTCTAACACAATGACAAAATAAAGCATAATAAAAACAAGCTCAAAAAAAAAAAATCAAAGATGTTCCATTTTCTCCATCAAAACAAAAATATAACCCTTTTCTTTCCTTTATCTGAAAGAAATATTTTAATTAATATATATATAAAATACCTATTTTAACTCTTCCTCTTTCAGGTCCTTCTCCCATGACCAAAATATTTGCTGGCTTCTGAAAAACAAAATATATCAAGTTATTATAATAAGACTACAATACTTTCAAAACACAAAATTAAAATATGCACAATAGCAAACATCTTCTTTGCTTATTTCAATGTTTTGAAAACCATCGCAAAAATGGTTTAAGTAAGTTTTAAAGAAAATCTGAAAATGGTACTGGATAACATTAAGATTTATATCTAATGTAGACACTGGTACAAGAATAAGACACTTACTTTTGTTACTTATTATCAAGGGGCCCATTTAAATGTCCTCAAGATTTTGCTATTCAACATGTAAAAAAGTATGCTCCCTTTAAAAATCTGCTGCAGCACAAGAATCTCTCAGCAAACATGATTTACTAATATTGTAATTTTTTTTAAGCAAACACCATTTAAAATTTAATATCATGTAAACTTTTATTCCAATATAATAAGGAACATACTAGTATAAATAACGGACTGTGTGAAAATCTCTAGACAGCAATAACTGATGTCAAGAAAAAAAAAATCACATTGGCTCATCAGCAAAGGCACAGACTCAGAACCAAAATTACCTGACAATGCTCAAGGGCTAAAAGCAAAGACTAATATATGACAGTACAAATAGACAATTTAGAAATCAAGAAAGAATGCTTAGCTTGACGGTTGAGAAAAAGTGTAATGGTTGGTCTGGATAGATGCAAAACCACATTAAAAATTCTACTTTTATGTGCTGTAGTTTATGTAAACTTTTGACTTGAGATGTGTCATTATGGAGGTGTTGTTTTTTGAAATATTTAATAAAAATAAATATGTATACTTTTCAAAATATCGAAATAGTAATCTTGAGACTTGATCAATTATAATTACAATTAGGATAGGAACCTACTTTAACAGAAACAGTCAAACAAGTAATTGTCATACAATCCAGTAGCACTAATGCAGAAATAACATTTATGTTTATTACTTACACTTTTAACTACATTATAGATGCTACACATTAGACAGCAGAACCTGATTTTTAGTGCTGGATTGCAGGTATTGTGCCTGTTACACAAAAAAATCAAGCATGGCTTAATTTAAAATGGGAATATCCCACATCACTTTAAAAGGAAAAAAAACAACTTCCATTGTTTCTCATTTCTGGTGTTTGTTGAACTTTGAAGGAGAAGTAATGTTGAATAGCAAAAAAAAAAAAAAGAAAGCACAGAATATAAGTGAGCGGCGTGCACATTAGACATATACTAATTACTGCACTTAAAGTCCAGTTCAATGGCTAATTCTGGACTATTATATAGTCATAAGTAATAGCAGTAGATCACATATGTTAGGTAATTCTTAAGCAGTAACAATCTTAAACTGAAAAATATGATTTCACAAAAGTATCCTTAAAGTTGGGGAAATCTTTTTTTTATTGATTTTATTGAAATCACACAACATTCCATACAAATAAATCCATTTTTACAAAAATAAGATCGAAAACAAATCAACCCCCACCCCTGAGAAAGAGAGCTAACCCAGCAGAGTAAAACTAAGTAAATAGATTAATTAAAAAGTTAATAAAAATAAATGGAGAAGAAAAAAAAAGAAAAAGTGGAGAGAATCTGCTTACTCAGTGTTTTAAAAGCTTATTCTAAAACGTTATTGATTAGATCCTGCCAGGTTTTGAAAAAGTTCTGCACAGATCCTCTAACTTGATTTTTTCCAGTTTCAAATAGTATATAAGATCAGTTACCCACTGACTTAGAATAGGAGAGTTGGGATTCTTCCAGTTGAGCAAGATAAGTCTACGTGCCAATAGTGTAGTAAAGGAAATTGCAGTTTGCTTGTCCTTCTCCACTTTAAGCCCATCTTGGAGTACATCAAACACAGCTGTTAATAAGTTAGGAGTGATTGTGACATCAAGGCTGTCTGACAGGCATTTAACGATTTTGGTCCAGAATGATGTTAATCTGGTGCAGGTCCAGAACATGTGGCCTAGTGAGGCTGGAACTTGATTACAACATTAGCAGGTTGGATCTTGGCCTGGAAACATTTTGGACAATTTTAAGTGAGACAGATGTGCTCGATATATAATTTTGAGTTGAATAATTGTATGCTTTGCACTTATGGAGCTTGAGTGAATTCCCCGCATTGCTACCTTCCACTCCTTTTCTGAGATGTTGAGGGAAAGAACCTTTCCCAATGTCCTCTTGGATCTTTGAAAGGGAGGGACTCTAGAATGATTTTATATATTGCAGAAATGCTGTCTGAGTCCTCAAGACTGATCAATATTTTTTCCGGCATAGAGGTAGGTGGGAGGTGAGGAAAATTGGGCAGGTTCTGTTTAACAAAGTTTCTGATTTGAAGGTATGAAAGAAATGTGTTGCTGGAAAATTAAATTTGGAATGTAATCGTTTGTTGGATGCAAAGACGTTGTCTATGTACAGATCTGTAAGTGATTTAATCCCAAATGTTTTCCAGACATTAAAAACTGCATATGTTAGAGAGGGTGGAAAAAGGTGGCTCTCGTGCAATGCTGCCACAGATAAAAGCTTCTTTATCTTAAAATGCTTCCTACATTGGTTACATATTCTGAGTGCATGAAGCACAATTGAAATATATTGGCGATAACTTGCATTTATTGGGGCACAAAACAAGGAATATACAGAAGTGCTGTAGGATTTTATTTCTATTGCGGACCAGGCCTATGTATGTTTATCTATTTGTGTCCATGTCCAGGTTTTTATAGCTTGTATATTTGCTGCCCAGTAATAAAACTGAAAGTTAGGTAGAGCCATGCCAGTTTCTGCTTTAGGTCTTTGTAGGGTCACTCTTTAGATATGTGGATGTTATGAATTCCAAATAAATGAGGTTATGGTTGAATCTAATTTCTTAAAAAACGATTTATTGATGTATATTGGAATGCTTTGAAATAAAAAGAGAAGCTTAGGGAGGATATTCGCCTTAAAAATATTAATTCTTCCGGCTAAAGTGAGATGAAGGGTTGACCATCTATGCAAGTCTTGCTTCATTTATCATCTGTGATGATAAAAGGGAAGATGTCCAATCTAATATTGTGTGCTTGAGAATTCACTGGAAAGAACACACTTTTAGTCAAATTAATTCTGAGATCAGAAATCTTTTGAAATTCTGTAAGTGCTGTTAGTACTGCAAGCACAGAATTTTGTGGATCTGATATATACAGCACCATATCATCTGCATATAGAGAAATTTTCTGTTCAAGTCCTTCTCTGATAATCCCCTTTACCTCATAAGCATTTTGAAAGTGAACTGCCAGTGGCTCAATGGCGATTGCAAAAAACAGTGGTGACAAGGGGCATCCCTGTCTGGTACCACGGTCTAGTTTAAAGTAGTCTGAATTAACATTGTTAATACAAACTGAAGCTTCTGGATTGGTATACAGTAGTTTGATCCATGCACAAATATTTGGGCCAAACCCAAATTTCTCCAATGTAGTGAAAAGGTAGTTCCATTCAATCATATCAAATGCTTTTTCTGCATCCAACGATAATAATATGCCTGGGGTGTTTGACTTTGCTGGTGAATATATTACATTAAACAGGCGTTGAAGATTGGAAGCTAAGTGTCGGCCTTTAATAAATCCAGTTTGATCTTGTGATATTACCAAAGGCAGCACTTTCTCCATCCTTCTAGCTAGGAATTTGGAGTATCTTAAACATCATCATTCAGAAGTGAAATTGGTCTATATGATGCACATTGTAATAAGTTGGTTCTATTCAATAAGGGCGCGCACAAAAAGGCGAGCTTCAAAAGGGCGACCTCAATTAGGCGCGGCGAATAAAGGCCCGTGTAAATAAAGGCGCTTACACACCGGTGTAAGCGCACACTCGACTACTGTTTCCTTACCTCAAAGTGACAAGTAGTCTCTCTTCGGGGCTAACACCAAGTCGCATATTGGTTGATCGGCGTGCAATGTGGCATTGCACCAGCTGCAGCAGACAATCAAAAGTGGAAACCGACATCCGACAGTAATTAAAAAACTTGCGCGGAAATTTTCGCATTTCTTCATAAAGCACAAAAAAACTTCCTTTAACCTGACGTTGTGCAGTCAGAGGATGAACCCAGTAGCGGCGGCGATTTTTTCTCTCCCTACGTCGCCGTATTACGAGTATTTTTAAAACAAGAAGATTAATATCTAACATAGCAAAATGGTCCATATTGAAAGGAAGCACCACAAATAAAACGACAAGGGCTTTCATATCCAGTTCCCGACACTGCCTCCACAGGTTAACCCACAAACTACAATTTGGGCTGCAGGCTGGCGTTAGACAGAGACAAACGAACGCCAGTGTAGAAGTCAATCGATCGCCACCACAAAAAGCAACATAAACGTCTAGGACGTTCAGAGCAAGTTCGTTTATCCAAAAACTTAACGCCCGTGTGAACAAGGCCTTAATGAAACACCCCTTAATAAATCATTTTTTACATATATATAGCACTTTTTTTACTACTCTAAGCGCTCTGTGTGTAGGCAACATTATAGTTTGTGTATGTTTTTTCTTTTCTTCTGAGATATGAAGTGCTACTTCAGTTTGTCCCCCCCAAAACTGCACCCCTGCCCAAATTATTTTCACCAGCCACTACCATTCAAATAGAAAAATGCTGTGTAAATGGAAAAAGGTGCTAAAATTTCCAAAACAAAAATATGATTTCCTACATTAATTAAACTGATATTGAAGGTTTTCAATTTAAACCCACATGTGTACATTTTGTTTCCTCCCTTTTTATCTTTTCTATAATTAAGTAATAGAAAATTAGAAATGTCAAACTTTATCTAGTGTGACAAACGTCCAGGGACGTTGTCCCACCGGGACGCAGGAAGAAGCAGGGGACTGGAAATTGGGTAGTACTTCCACTGGAGCGCAGGCTCCCTGGACTGCATGAGGGTAACGGAGCTGGGAAGCTCAACCCTGTGGGAGGACGTGGCCACCACCAGTGGGCGCCTGGACATTTATGGAACACTGAATGGCAGCACTTCTGCCACACCAGGAAGTGCTGCCGGAAGACATCCCAGGGGAACCCAGAGGGATTCCGGGTACTCATCTGACACTCCAGGAAGTATCGTTGGATAGAGCACCTGGAGCCCTTCCGGGTTATTATGAAAGGGGCCGCCTCCCTCCAGTAGACGAGCCAGAGTTGGGAGGAAGGAGACGGAGCTTGTGAGGAGAGGAGTAGAGGGCGAGAGAGAGAAAGAGAGAAAAGATAAACACGGTTGCTGTTTTGTACATTGTGAGGAGTAAAGGAGAATAAATGTGTGTGTTGTGGACATTCTGGTGTCTGTATGTCTGTGTCCGGGGGCTGACCTTCCACACTAGTTAGTTACATTATGAGCTCATGTACCAGCATGGGTGTGCACAAATTATATATTGATTATCTGCAAACTACTCACTTTAACAAATTCATTGTTCAACTGGATCCCACGTCAATGCACAAGTAACAAAACAATTGCAGGGAATAAAATTGGCAAATACTTGTCAACAGAATCATTGCTCACCAAAGATGTTTCTTCTTTCAGTATTATTTTTATATCTTCATTATGTTTACTAGTGAGAGCATACAATATAATGAATAACATTTACATGTCCACTTTTCACTATTTTGTGAAAATGCATTCTCTATTCTGAGATTTCATGCAGAATGGAAGCTGATTCCAACAGCATCATACACAAGGCAAAAACCAGCTTTTAACATCCTTAGATTTATGTGTATCCTCAGAAAAATTAGACAAAAAAGTAAAATATTTTTTCAACAATAAACATGTTATTATGTGTAACAAAAACATGTAAATACCAAAGTGTCAACATTCATACAGTAGGAGGGTATGTCTTGTTTTGATTTAGGACGCATCCTTTTTGTGATATGTTTTGAAACAGTCACCAATGCACAGCCTGATGTTGCAATCGAGACAGTGTGTTCCTTTGCAGACTTTTCTTATAATATTTTTTCTGTTGCATGAACATGAAAGTGTAGAATGTCAGTGCATGAACCACATAATCAATGCACTCTCTTGTATCATTATAGGCTTCCACAGTGCAAAGCTTAGTGACTTCCACATTTTCCCTGATGCAAACAACAGTTGTTGCATTGTGAACAGTGCTTAGGGGCTAATGTCTTTCTTGTCCTTCTACTTGATCCACAATCATTTTGCCTTTTTGCAACACATACTTGCACCACAGTAAACCTTCAGGTGACTGAATGTACCAGGCATATCACGGCGGTTCAAACTTACAGCTCCACATGCAGCAGTTTCACTATTCGTGTCAACATCTGATGACCAATTCGCAGTGTCATCACTATCATTTGGTTCAACTAAAGGTTTGGTTTAAGTTTTTTCTAAAACTAGTTTTACAGCTTCTCATTTACATGCTATTGGATTGTAGGCGGCACCCTACTCATGTGTACTGATGAGTTACCTTAGACTGGCAAAACCTATAGGAATATTCATGATTTCTATTGCTTTAGATGGCAGAAAAATTCAGTCACAAGAGTTATTTGGGGGCTTAACAATCTAAACCAGATCATTACATGTCACTCAAAATCTGACTCGGAATAATCAGGTGTGCAAAGAATTCTGACTCCGAGTCATGCTTGGAGTCAATGCCAAGGAGGTTAATGGAGTGCTAGTCCACTGTCAAATACAATCACTCAATCCAAACCCACCGCCCCCCCCACCATCAGTCATATGGCAATGCAATTATAATTAAAGTAACATAAGAAGAACAAAGTTAAAAGAAACAATATGGTAAACTACTGCTTTCCTTAATAATTCACCATGCATTATTGTCTTAAATTTCCAAAGCTGTTTAATCAATGGACATTAATGTTCTTCACCACCCACGACTATGATTATTTTTTATACATTATAGTAATTCTGTTTAGAAGTTTTTCCCCTTACTGTATTTCATTTCCAACATTCATATTTTTAGAAGACGAACAAAAGATTACTTTTGGCTAATCAAATATTACATGGAAAATGTTTTATAGTTTTACCTACAAAAAGATGGATATGTTATCTATACTAATAAAAGGCAAAGCCCTCACTGACTGACTGACTGACTGACTGACTCACTCACTTACTCATTCACTCACTCATCACTAATTCTCCAGCTTCCCGTGTAGGTAGAAGGCTGAAATTTGGCAGGCTTATTCCTTACAGCTCACTTACAAAAGTTAAGCAGGTTTCATTTCGAAATTTTACTCGTAATGGTCATAACTGGAAGCTGTTTTTCTCCATTTACTGTAATAGAGATGAGCTTGAAAGCCGTGGGGGCGGAGTTTCGTGTGACATCATCACGCCTCCCACGTAATCACGCAGTACGTAGAAAACCAGGAAGAGCTCCAAAAAGCGCTGAGGAAAACATGCATTATATAATTGAGAAGGCAGCGAAACAATAAGAAGCGAGCGAGTGACATATACAACCATATTCATGAGTGATGCTACTACGGAAACAAAGCACGGTGTAAACCTAAACTTTAAATTAAGTTCATAGACACGCTGCCGCTGGCGTTTGTAATTTAGTGCCTGCCCATATAAGGCCGTCCGTCAGCGGCAATCCAATAGAAACACTGTCACTAAATATTCACGGGTGAAGGACTGTGCTTATGCGGAGGAAGATGAGATGGTCAGGGTGGTGTTTGGTACAAACTCAGCGAAACTGCGAGAGAAAGTTTTAAGTGCCGGGACTTGGGTAACATTAAATACAGCCGTGCACATAGCACGACATGGCACCAGCACAGCTGGGAAACTTCGATGCATGTACACCGAGCGACTCACGTGAACTGACGCAGTGCACAGACAAAAAGCAACAGTTCCAAAGAGCGCTGAAAAAAAACCGAATTACACAATTGAAAAGGCAGCAAAAAAATATGAAGCGTCTGATACATACAAGCATATTCATAAGTGCAGCTACTGCGGAAACAAAGCACACGGTGGAAAAAGTCAATTTCCCGCTAAATGAAGACAGTGTAAAAAAAAAAAAAACCTGTGCATGCAGTGTGTCAGGTCTCAGATAAAGAAGAAGACGAGCTGTTTATTGATGCAGTAAGAAACGAATAGATGAATGAAACCTGTTATCTTTACAACGATTGACAAACACGGAATGTAACTTGAACACAACACATCCTACAAATACGAACCTGATTGAAAGAAATAATGATAATCAAATCCTTGATGACAGCAACACTCAATAACACTCACAAAACAATTACTGTATATTGACAGTCATGTTATGTTATTTTTAAAATGTTCCCTTTTCTTTTTCATAGCTTCTTTAACACACTACTTCTCCGCTGCGATACGAGGGTATATATATATATATATGTATATATATACCCCGATCTACATATTCGAATAATGGATACTTTATTCGCCATCAATGATGTAAAGCCATACTCAGTGTATTCATTAGATGAACGGTAAAAAACAAAAAAAGCGAGGGGAGGGTGACTTATTGAGGCATGCAGGCAAAACCACAATAGCACGCGGGCTCGATGTACTGTAGTATGGAGGAATATTTCGGACAAAATTAAATAAATAAATAAATGCGTAAATAAATAAAAGTACCGTGAAATGTGAGCTTAAATAAATAAATGTGTCATGAAATGAGAGCCTAAATAAATAAATATGTCATGAAATGAGAGCATAAATAAATAAATGTGTCACGAAATATGTTTTTTGTTGCTTATTTATTTATTTCATTTTGTCCGTAACATTCCTGCAAACCGTCATAAAATACGACTTGAAATAAAACTGTCACTTTCACTCGTCAAAGTTGAGAGGGTGGGCTCTAACACGCCCTCTAGTTACTGATTGGTGAATCGATAGCACAAGAATTAATTAGAAAAATGCTTACTACTGCCGATGAAATGG
>JANRMT010062791.1:57805258-57839805 GCA_026402145.1 Polypterus bichir lapradei | reverse complement strand
GCAAGATTGTGCCAATGTTCTGACATTTGTTTACTGTGTGTCTTCAAAAAATCTCGAATGCACATGTTTAAATGTTCTAAAATGTGAAAAAATGTTACCTTAAAAACTTTATCTAAGCCGCTTACATTTCCTACAAAAATGCTAAACTATGTGTGCTTGATGTAAATTAAATAAAAATACATAACCTGCATTTTCTCAATAAAGTAAAACCAATGCTCTAAGTAGCAGAAAATAAAAAATGAATATGTAGCTGCAACAAAACTGAAAAACATTCAAACATATGACCACCTGAATAAGTAAAATAATGCACATTAGACATTTTATAATATTTAGTTGCAGAGCTATGACATGGTTTGGGCCCACCCAATCATGAAGGATTATTTGGTATCTGCTTTTGTTTTTGGCTGTTGCTCACAAAGTTGAGGCAGTTATGAACACGTATAGGCAAATCATTTTTAAAATTGCTATGAACAAATGATGACCACTGTTGATGATAAAATAAACAACTGCTTTAGAAACTGTAATAAATTATAATAAAGTAATAAATTCATGGAATCCACATAATAAATCTTTGGCCTCTAAAGACAGATCTTGAAGGAAATACATCAGAAATGTGGGACTACTGAAAACATTAGTATCTGGCAATCCAGTTAAATCTGCAGCAGGATTTTTGTAAAATATTCATTAAGGACTTTAGATCAGATACTGAAACTAACCATCCTCAAAATTTTACTGTTTGATTTGAGACACTATGGGATAAAGTGAATGTTCTGTTTTATATCAGACAGAAGGTGGTTGGGTTTAGAAACAGCAGAATTCACATGTTTCTAGATTTCTCTGTTCCATTTGCTAGAAAGAGGGTTGCATTTTACAGCATCAAACAGCTCTTGCTGATTTAGCCTTTTGTTTACAGCTAGATTCAAAATAATTATTAATGACTACTTCGATATTTACACCTTTCCAAAGGATGCTGAAGGAATTTTAAAAAATTACTGGAGATAAACAAAGGAATACAGAAGGGGGCTCAGCACTACCATGTGGTTTGCCTGTGTTAAGAGTCAGTGTGGAGGATGTGATGTTGCCAGTCAACATATGCTGAAGTGTTTTAGTCATGAAATTAAAAAATCTACTTGCAGAGGGTTGCACCATGTCCTAAATTGAGGAGTTTGGTTGTCATATTTGCTGGTACAGCAGTGTTAAATTCTGTGCTGTAGTCTATAAACAAGAATCTGGTATAACAGTTTTTAATATCCAGAAATACCAGTATGTTATGATGTAATAGATCATGTTCACAGACCATGATATAATAGATCATGTTCAATTCACAGAGAGGAAAGAGGATGTGAAGGCTACCTTATAACTGCAACACATGAAAATATTTAAGAAACTGAAAAATCAAAAGTGGGGTATATTAGATATTTCTGTAATCAGCTCCTCTGTGATCCAGAGAACCTAAGTGTAATAAAAATAATGACTACTGTATTGTAACTAGTCCACAACAGGCACTTAGTGAGATAAGTTACCTCAACCTCATTAATGTTTATATTCTGCAAATGGAGACTCTACAACAAAAACTGAACACTCTGTTACAGTCTATTGAAGAATCACTATGATCTTACAGTTATAATATGTGGTGACTTCAATTATATGACTTTGGAAGGTAAATGACAAACTTCTGTCCAAATGTGTCATGGATAACCTATGGATACAAGTAGCTGGACCTGTTCTATGTTAATGTTAAAGATGTCTTTAAATGTAAACCTGTGGTACCACTGGGAAAATTGGACCATGTGTGACTATGTCAACTCCATCCATGTTGCCTAGTGGTGATTAGCATGAAAAAAAATAGAGCAAGGATCAGTAGAGGAAGCATTTAAAACAGATAGAATTAGTGCTGCTTTTTGCTAATGGTTTGGTTTTCCCTGGGATGGCAGTCAGAAAACTGCAATAACAAGTACTTCATGTCATACCAAGTAAGATGTTCATGTAGTGTAAACCTTCATCCTGTCTCTTGTTTTTATTTTGAGTTTTTATTTCTGCTTTGTAGGTGAATTGAGCTTCCTAATTACAATAATGGATATTCAAAGTATAGTGAATTCATTTTGAAATAACATTATAAATATTTATAAATACCATGGGGCTGTGGTAAATACAGGAATTGAATTACACTCTGCAGAAGTCTGGTGGTCATTACCTTGAAAAAGACCACTGGTTTCTTCAGCAGCTGAATCTGCTAATGTATTCGTCAGCTGTTCCTCCACGCCACATAAGTCCTCTACAGTTTCAGGCATCCCACAATGCTTCGTCCCAATGTCTGCACACACATACTGCCACACAGCTCACCCAGGGTCTGAGGAGATCCATGTGCACATGTGCATGCTGGTGGTCATGTAACAAGGCCAATTGGCTTTAGCAGTGGGGACATGCAGTCGAAGTGCTCTTTAATTGCTATGTCTGTGTGCTCCCCTTAGCAGCTCCTGTGAGCATGTTTTATGGCCATTTTCCCTATATATCCTCACCACCTCTGACAACCCATGGCCGCCAGAGGAACATGTCACTGAGAGTGCTGCACACAGGAACACTACACTGCATTGTCTTGGTGATATCTGAATCTGTTAAAATTATTGGAGAAATTCAATTATATATCTATATTACTTTGAGAGCAGAGGTTAGTCAGGGAACAATAAAATATCAATTAATGAAATAACAATCTGTGTGATGTTATAACTGCCAGATATACATAGTGAGATGTTACTTTACTGTTTATTTAGATTTATAGTGAAAGTAAAGCTTGGTTGTGTATTTAAAATGTCTTTGTGTCTTACAAAATACTATATTACCAAACCCAAAGAATTTCAAGTGTCCTATACAGATGTACCCATCTATACAGTAAAAAAATAAAGATTCAAGTTGTTAAGAGCACTGGATGCAAAATACAAGCTGTCCAGCCACGAAAGCAGTATTCATTATGCTGGTAACTGTTATAAAATTGATACTTACACACATCACAGACTGTTATACACAAAAAAATGCATGAATATGCAAATACATAACTTGGAACCATTAAAAATGAGGTTAATGATAAAAGAGTACATGTATAATATACATAAGGACATGTCATATTGTAAGTGATTCAAGTAATGAATCAAGAGCTTTGTTTACTGACTGTCAGACACAGATACTATCTATTTAATGGAAACTAAAATATAAGTAGAGGAGATACAAAGAAAAATAGTTGGAAAAAACAAACTGAGGCTATTCATGAAATTGTTACCATTTTTTTTTTAAAAGAAAAACTTTTTTGATAATATTTCATATTGTTATGAGAAAATATATCAGTTTTTGGAAAAATTTATCTTCATCTTCTTCATTTGGCTGCTCCTGTTAGGGGTTGCCACAGAGGATCATCTTCTTCCATATCTTTCTGTCCTCTGCATCTTGTTCTGTTATACCCATCACCTGCATGTTCTCTCTCACCACATCCATAAACCTTCGCTTAGGCCTTCCTCTTTTCCTCTTCCCTGGCAGCTCTATCCTTAGCATCCTTCTCCCAATATACTTATCATCTCTCATCTGCACATGTCCAAACCAACGCAATCTCGCCTTTCTAACTTTGTCTCCAAACTGTCCAACTTGAGCTTAGCCTCTAATGTACTCATTTCTAATCCTATCCATCCTCGTCACACCCAGTGCAAATCTTAGCATCTTTAACTCTGCTACCTCCAGTTCTGTCTCCTGCTTTCTGGTCAGTGCCACTGTCTCCAACTCATATAACATAGCTGGTCTTACTACCGTCCTGTAGACCCTTCCCTTTCACTTTTGCTGATACCCGTTTGTCACAAATTACTCCGGACACTCTTCTCCATTCATTCCACCCTGCCTGGACTCCCTTTTTCACCTCTCTTCCACAATCCCCATTACTCTGTACTGTTGATTCCAAGTATTTAAACTGGAAATACCAACTCTAACTCTTACATACTCACCATTCCACTGACCTTCCTCTCATTTACACACATGTATTCTGCCTTGTTCCTACTGACCTTCATTCCTCTCTACAGCATATCTCCACTTCTCCAGGGTCTCCTCAACCTGCTCCCTACTATCCCTACAGATCACAATGTCATCTGCAAACATCATAGTCCATGGGGACTCCTGTCTAATCTCGTCTGTCAACCTGTCCATCACCATTGCAAATAAGAAAAGGCTCACAGTCGATCCCTGATGTAATCCCACCTCCACCTTGAATGCATCCGTCACTCCTACCGCAGACCTCACCACTGTCACACTTCCCTCGTGCATATCCTGTAAAACCCTTATGTACTTCTCTGCCACTCCCGACTTCTTCATATGATACCACAGCTCATCTCGAGGCACCCTGTCATATGCTTTCTCCAGGTCCACAAAGACGCAATGCAACTCCTTCTGGCCTTCTCTATACTTCCCCATCAACATCCTCAGAGCAAACATTGCATCTGTGGTGCTCTTTCTTGGCATGAAACCATACTGCTGCTCACTAATCATCACCTCACTTCTTAACCTAGCTTCCACTACTCTTTCCCATAACTTCATGCTGTGGCTCATCGATTTTATCCCCCTGTAGTTACTACAGTCCTGCACATCCCCCTTATTCTTAAATACCGGCACCAGTACACTTCTTCTCCACTCCTCAGGCATCCTCTCACTTTCCAAGATTCCACTAAACAATCTGGTTAAAAACTCCACTGCCATCTCTCCTAAATACCTCCATGCTTCCACAGGCATGTCATCTGGACCAACGGCCTTTCCATTTTTCATCATAGTTGTCCGTACTTCCTCCTTGCTAATCCGTTGCACTTCCTGATTCACTATCTTCACATCATCCAACCTCTTCTCTCTCTCGTTCTCTTCATTCATCAGCCTCTCAAAGTACTCTTTCCATCTGCTCTACAAACTCTCATCGCTTGTGAGTACGTTTCCATCTTTATCCTTTATCACCCTAACCTGCTGCACATATTTCCCAGCTCGGTCTCTCTCTCTAGCTAATCGGTACAGGTCCTTTTCTCCCTTCTTAGTGTCCAACCTCTCATACAACTCATCATACGCCTTTTCTTTAGCCTTCGCCACCTCTCTCTTCACCTTGCGCCTTATCTCCTTGTACACTTGTCTACTTTCTGCATCTCTCTGACTATCCCACTTCTTCTTTGCCATCCTCTTCCTCTGTATATATACATGTCTATATGTGGCTGATCTTCAATCTTTAACGTGTTTTGAGAACATATTGAGAAATATCAAATATCACATTTTGGGTAAAAATAGTTGCAATATCAATTCAAGCCGATATCACACAGCTCTTCTCCCACCTATAAGCCTGTTATTAGATGGCAACTTGTTGACACCAGGATAATAAGAAAGTGGACCCAGGAGGCTGAGATGGCTCTGTAGGACTGATTCCTTAGGACAGACTGGGAAATGATATGCAAGTAACATGGGGGTGATATCAAAGGACTCAGTCACTTCATCAGAGACTATGTGTTGTTGGCACTATTCTACCTTCAAAACCAGTGTGCAGCTTTACAATATGTCCTGGGTTATTAAGCAGCTAAAAAGTCTCATGAACGATAAGAAGAAAGCTTTCAGATCTGGTGATAAAGATGCTCTGAAGGGCATACAGAGAATAATGAAGAAAAATCTGAGTGAAGGGAAGGAAGCTTATAGAACTAAAATAGAAAAAAATGAGCATAATTACTGGACTCGAGCAGTCCAGGCCTCAAGATCTGAAAAGGAACGCTGACAAAGCTAGCCCCATGTACTAATTTTTTTAAGAGATTTTACCAACATCCGCCACCTACTTCTAATGGCTAGTCCACCCACATCATCATTAACACTCCCTCAATGTATTTTACATCTACCACTTCAACTGGTATGGCTAGTGAAGAGTCCATCTCAGATCGCCAGTATGGGCTATCCATAAATGACAACCAAGAGAGGAGACAGTTGAAGAGGCTAAGAGTACCTAATGAGTACTTAATGTCTGGGCTAACTAACTTTGTGGTGTCTTCTGCTACATGTTCAGCCTGGCATGAAGGCAACAGAAAATACTACTGCTGTACTACAGATTTTATTTTTTTCTCCAGCCGTCTGGAGTTTTTTTTGTTTTTTCTGTCCACCCTGGCCATTGGACCTTACTCTTATTCTATGTTAATTAATGTTGACTTATTTTCTTACTGTGTCTTTTATTTTTCTATTCTTCATTATGTAAAGCACTTTGAGCTACTTTTTGTATGAAAATGTGCTATATAAATAAATGTTGTTGTTGTTGTGGGGAAAAACATCTGATATTTTGCACTAATGAGTTGTGTATTGACACAAGGGGATGAGAAAAAGTATAGGAGGAGTTACTGTTTTTTGGTGTACAGTGCCATTTGTATCTCAAAATTAGCTAAACAAAGGAACTGGTTATTGAGTTTCACAATATCAAAGAGCCTCTATGCTCAGTCACTATTCAGGGACTGGGAGTGGATGTAATGCACTACTATATATATTTGGAGGTCCACATCGGTGACTGGCTAGACTGGTCTTACGACACAGAAAAACTATACAGTATATAATAAAATGTAAATCAGGTTCTTTCATTCTAAGGAGACTGCATTTCTTCAACAGGGAAAGTGACATTAAGTATACTATAGGGTGGTCCAGATCTAATTATGCAATTGTCATTACGCTATAACTTATTAAGTTTATTACACAGAAAATTCACAAAACATTATTTTTTTGCCAATAGATGACAGCATCTGCCCTGCATTCCAAAATGGTGGGGAGACAGTTTTCATAATTGCATAATTAAATCTGGACCACCCTGTATAACTGATAGCCAGTGCTGTCCTGGCAACATCACTTTAAGACATGCTCACTGAATAAACAGCCTAATAAAGAGAGTAAGCTCAGTTATAGGATCTACACTTTACCTGCAGGAATCAGTAACACAAGAGAATGAGGACAAAACTGACGGACCATCATTGATTACTTTCTGTCCAAAAATTATTCAACTGAGCAGTTTTAAAAGATGCTACTGGGGCCCCTTCACACCTATGGCAATACGCCTTCTTTATAATGCCTCATTGCATAAAGTTTTTTTTCTGCTATTTTGTAATTCATGTAAAGAAATTTAGACAGATAAGGCGTAATTTGTCCCCAGGAGAAAATTTGGCATTTTACAAAAGCTCATAAAAAAAAAAAAAATACATACATGCTATTTTTGTTATAATATTTCTTGAGCTTCCATAAAAAAAAGAACATTTCTCGCTGGGACAAAAAAAGTACTACAGTATATACCAAACTTATATAATTTCCAAATATTATAATTAATTTAAATTCCATAGATTCTTGTAATGATTAGGATATTATCATGTTTCTTACCCTGCACACAGTTTGGCAGTACAAACTTCATTTCCCCTCTTCTCTGTAAAGTAAAAAGTAGGTTAAATAATGGATGCCTGAATGCAAGAAAATTTCCGTGACATAGCTAGCGTTGTCTAACATTAATGTTTAAAAGCTGAAAGTGTGCAAAAAAATTTGTGAGCACTTTGTTTCATCAGATACACAAATTTGATATCTTGATTACATTGAATATTGTGAATGAGAGTGGTGTGATCTTCACTTGTTCATTGAGTAAAAAGATATCTTAAGCAAAAAAGAATCAAAAGATGACATTCAAAAATTTATTTTGTATTGTTCCTGTTCAGTCTTGTTGTTTCAAGTTTCAGATTTATTACAATTTGATTACACAATGATGATTTTGAAGCCTCCATACTGAAATGTTATGAAATAGTGCAAGGTAATTGTTTTTTAGAAAACTAAGCGACATGTTTTCTTACAATCACCACCAAAAAATTGTACTTTTAAAGTGGCTGTCCCTCACCTAACACTACAGATCTGTATACCACTATTGCATTCACAACTGGCAACTGCCATTATCCATGCTATCACTTGTATGCATACTACCAGTTGTGCTCTGCAATGGTATTTCACAAACGTATCATAGCCATGTGTACTATGATACTTCAAAATTTATAGATACCTTGAGTAAGTCGAGTGTAATTGTGGAAAACCATTTAGATCAGTTAACATCAAATGTAAACGTGGAAAACAATTTAGATCAGCTAACATCACATTATAATGTGACATTGAGAGATGCTCTGGACACAGTGGCTCCCCTTAAAACAAAAGTGATCAAAGCACATAGAAACTCTCCCTGGTTTAATGAAAATACTCAAGCTCTTAAATTAGAGTGTAGAAAACTGGAGTGCAGATGGAGAACAACAAAGCTACATGTCTTTCAAATTGCATGGACAGAGAGTGTTAATAAATATAAAAAAGCCCTCTTTAAAGCTCGCTCAGAATACTATTCTACATTAATAGATAGCAATAATAAAAATCCTCGGGTACTGTTTAGAATAGTGGCTAAATTAACAAATGGGAATTCAGATCAACAGTGCAAAATACCAACAGATATTAGCAGTACAGACTTTATGAACTTCTTCAATGAGAAAATTAAAAATATAAGATCCCAGATCTCAGCATCACAGTACAAACCAAATACTAGCTTAGCAGACCCTGCCGCACATTGCATTCAGCACTTTAGTAATTTTAATCCTGTAACTGAGCAGGAAGTCTTAACTTTAATTACTAAGATGAAGCCCACTACTTGTTCCCTAGATCCAGTGCCAACAAAACTAGTAAAAAGTGGATGTTCTTGCAGCACCTATTTTAACCATTATCAATAGTTCATTACTGCATGGCACCATACCTGATGAACTAAAAGTGTCAGTCATTAAACCTTTACTTAAAAAGTCAGACCTAGACCCACACATACTAAATAATTATAGGCCTGTTTCAAATTTACCATTTCTCTCTAAAGTACTAAAAAAAGTAGTCGCCAGTCAGCTTCAGTCACACCTTACACATTACAATTTATTTGAGAAATTCCAGTCTGGTTTTCGCACTGGTCATAGTACAGAAACTGCACTAACACGGGTTGTAAATGACATTCTGATATCCTCTGATGAAGGAAACTCCACTGTAATTATGTTGTTAGATTTAAGTGCAGCATTTGACACCATTGACCATTCTATTTTACTGCAAAGGCTAGAAAACGATGTTGGGCTTACAGGACCCGTGCTCGCTTGGTTTAGTTCTTATTTATCAAATCGATTCCAATACGTACAGAAATGTGCTGACAGTACTCCATCATTATACACAGAAGTTCAATATGGTGTCCTGCAGGGCTCAGTACTGGGACCTTTACTGTTTTCACTTTACATGCTTCCACTGGGATCTCTCATTAGGAAACATAATGTTAATTTTCACTCGTATGCAGATGACACCCAGTTATACCTTTCATTTAAATCAAATGAAGTATCTCCGATGTTGTCTTTAATTAGTTGTGTTAGTGAATTAAAGGAGTGGATGAATGAGAACTACTTGTCTTTAAATACAGATAAAACAGAGATGTTAATTGTTGGAGGGAATGACGCTGATCACAGCAATATTTTGTCATCATTTAACTCAGTTGGAATCCCAATTCATTTTACTGAATCAGCCCGCAATCTAGGAGTTATCTTTGATTCTAGCATGTCATTTAAAGCACATATTACAAAGTTGTCCAAAACATGTTTCTTCCATCTTAAAAATGTTAGGAAATTAAGGCGCTTTCTAAATAAACAGGATTGTGAGAAATTAATTCATGCATTTATCTCTAGTAGGATTGACTACTGCAATGTGGTGTTCACTGGCTGTTCAAACTGTTCTTTATACAGCCTCCAGTTAATCCAAAATGTGGCTGCAAGAATTATTACAAGAACAAGAAAATATGAACACATAACTCCAGTTCTTAAATCCTTACACTGGCTCCCGGTTAAGTTTAGGGCAGATTTCAAAATCCTCCTTTTAACATATAAAGCATTAAATGGCCAAGGTCCGGCTTACTTGTCTGAACTTATCATGACTTACAAACCTGAGCGCACATTAAGATCTCAAGATGCCGGTCTGCTTATGATTCCAAGGATTAGTAAAATAACAGTGGGAGGTCGAGCCTTTAGTTACAGGGCCCCTAAATTGTGGAATGGTCTTCCTGCTTCTATAAGAGATGCCCCCTCGGTCTCAGCCTTTAAATCTCGGCTGAAGACTCACTACTTCAGTTTAGCATATTCTGACTAGAGCTGCTGATTAACTGTACATACTGCATCTCTGTTGTTAGTCATTAACACTAAAACATAAGTAACATGATTGGTATAATTTGTTACTAACCCTCACCTATTCTGTTTCTGTTCTCGGTACTCAAATGTGGCAATTGGTGCCACGACCCACCTGCCAAGTTGTTGCCTGCCTAGGGTAAAGTCATCCCTGATGGAGGATCACAGGAATCATGGGAAAAAGGGGTCCTTTCATCGGATTGGCTGGCCGAGCAACGTTTCAGCCGTGGAATGGCCAAATGGGGAGGCAGCTTGATGGATGAGGTCTCCAGGACTCTAAAAATATCCAAATCTTATTATGGGATATCATCTACAGTTAAATTCTGCTCCGTGCTTCTAAAATTTGTATTATTATGCTGTATTAAGGATTTGTTCTGTTATGTGTATTGTATTGTATTGACCCCCTTCTTTTGACACCCACTGCACGCCAAACCTACCTGGAAAGGGGTCTCTCTTTGAGCTGCCTTTCCCAAGGTTTCTTCCATTTTTCCCTACAAGGTTTTTTTGGGAGTTTTTCCTTGTCTTCTCAGAGAGTCAAGGCTGGGGGGCTGTCAAGAGGCAGGGCCTGTTAAAGCCCATTGCGGCACTTCCTGTGTGATTTTGGGCTATACAAAAATAAACTGTATTGTATTGTATTGTATTGTATTGTATTGTATTGTATTGTATTGTACTATCTGCACCATACTACAATTCTACCTCTCATCAAAATTAATGCTTTAATTTCTAACAACATACTGTATTTTTAGATGAGTCAATGAAAAACTACCACATATGTTTTCAGATTTAAGTAATTATGCCTGAGACCTGCAGTTCAGAGCCACAAATGCCTTTTGAAAGTCCTGAAGTAATTTCCTGGGCTCTGGGTTTTTTTAGGCAGCCCCAGATAGCACCAGAACAATAAGACCCAATAAACCCTAGTTTTAGATTATACACCCAGGCATCCTTGATCAATTCCAAGCTACCTGCTCTCCATAAAATGGCACATTGATTCAACTGTTTGTGATCAGAATCCTTTCTTTCACTTACCACTGTAAGAGATTTCTGCTTACAATTGGTGCTCTTTTGACCTTTACTTACTGTAACATTGGTGGCACTATGAACAACTGCTTCTGAAACACCATTCAAACCAGCCCTATATGCTGACTCTGGCAGTCATCTATCCAACCTTGTGACTTGAGGGTTGTCCATTTAGTAATATGGACACCATATCCACCCTATGCCTCATCTGCCACTGATAACCTTTGTGAACAATGGCCGGCTGTTCATCCCGGCCAATACCCCCACGCCGCTAGATGGAGCCCTTCCAGCAGCATGGAGGTGCCCAAAATTCCAGCAGGGCATCATGGATATTGGAGTTTTCCTTCACAGTTCTGCTGGATACCATAGCAAGGGGCCGCTGCACGGAGGCTCAAAGACTTATATTTGCCCTATAACCCGGAAGTACGTCCTAGTCACATGGACAGAGGAAATGACGTGCTTCTGGGATGAAAAGAAGACTTTTGATCTGACCTGGAAGTGCTAGGAAATCACATGGACTGAGGATTCAGAAGCACTTCCAAGTCAAGGACTATAACAGGACTGTGGGAGATCTCAGACATTGAGCTGAGCAGGGTGGAAGGGTGGCAACGCGTCTGGGAGTGGAGGATTGGTTTATTGTAGAGTATTGTGTTTAATTTAATGAGTATTGTGGAGAGGAGGGTGCTTTGTGCACTGTTTGTGAATAATAAAGTCAACATTTGGACTTTTAGCTCGTGTCTGGCATCTTGGACAAGGGTTCAAGGGAGCGATAAAGCCCCAATCTGTCACACCTTAAATTCAACACCTATAAATAACATTTACAAAAATGATACAATAAAGGTTAATAATTGAAGCAAAACTGTTCTTTTCCATACTACTCAGATATAGTTAATCAAAAGTTGGTCCACAAGAAACAATAAAACGCATAAACTAAAAGATTCACATTTGTGTGCTTTATTTAGAGAAATAGTTTTTTACAATACAATTAGTTTTTTGGGTACCAGGATATATGAAATTATTTCATATATTATAAAATAACAGAATTTTAAGATAGAGTCAGTTTATAAGTAAAAAAAAACAAAAACAGGCAAATCAAGATGGCACAGCAGTGCAAAAAGATAAAGCCAATAACACTACACAAAACTTGTACACTAGTCATTCTTCCAAGATACAAACTGAATATGGATCTTTTACCATCAAAGAAGGCTGCAACATATTGTCCTTTTCACCAATAGGCGCCATAGAGTTCTACTGAGTTGCTTTATTAAATACATTTGCCATCTGCACAGGACTGACTGCTCAATACACCTACTTTTGGATGGACTTCAAAAATATTACAATAACTAGCTTGCTTCGTTCGCCAACGCCAAACCCCCCGGCCTGTGCTACGCACCAGCCACTTTGCGTCTCTGTCGCTTGTGTTGTGAAGAGGGGGGCTGAATGCACACCAAGGAGACGTGGTCGCTCCCCAGAAATCAGCCCTTTAAGTGGTGATACAATGGGAAACAAATATAGTTTTTTTTTTTACCTCCTCTTTGCTCGATCAGCTGCTGGCTTGCTGCTGCTGCCGTGCCGCATGATCTGCATCTCACACGGCGCACTTTAGTCATATCACCTATGTCCATATATTCAATCTCTTTTTGCTTTTATCTTTTTATCAATATCACATTGAAATTTGATTCCGTGTTTGGAATTACATCGTGCCAACTCAACTGTAAATCCCCGTGAGTGAATATAGTTTCTTTCTATCTACAAGAAATGTGTCTGACAATAGCATTCACACAAATGAGAAATGATTTCTCTTGTGGGATTTCACTTCCACCAAACAACAAATATTTTTATTCTTGCGGATAAGCCTCTTCATTGGGAAGAAACCCAACTTTTTTTTCCCTGATGGCAACACGAATTAGATGATCTACAAGTCTCCGGTTTAAAGTTTAAATCCGTACAATATATTCAAACTCTTTTCGCTGTTCCGTTATTTCACCGAGTAATAATTTCCGTTTGTTTAAGCTAATGCGATGTTTACTATCCTTTTTTTAGACTTTCGCACCTCTTTCATGTTAAGTTTTTTTTTTTTTTTAAGTAGAATTGTGAATTCATGAAGTAGCTCCATATTGTGCTAATACTTTAAACTTAAAGCAATTCGAAGCTATTAAAGCAGAAGGAAAATTAGGACACACTGTTCAGTTTTCATTGCTTCTAATGAGAAATTTATTTTGCCATTTGCTTGATGGAATATGGATAAATGTTTTAGTATAAATGAGTCAGTACCAGACACTTCAGGTCTAAGGCATCACTCATGCACCTAAGCTGAAATTCACAACAAAATTAATAAAGTATACCAAAAAAAATCAAAAGTGGTAAACAACCTAAAATTAACTGAAAAAAATGTGTGGATATTATTTTTCAGCATATTACCATAATACATGGTGTCTGGGAAAGGATTTTATTTAATTTACAATGTACCTTTTTTAGACTTAGAGATAAGTATTCCATCATGAACAAACCTGAATCTTTTTTTTGTGTGTACAGATGGTGCAGCCTTTCAGTGGAAAATTAATAGCTGCCAGGCACTGAAATTTCAAAGTAAATGTTGGTCAACCTTTAATTTGGATATTGTAAACTGCAGTATATTTGTTTACAGTGCACTTGGTGATCTACCTATAATAACTATATTGTAACATGGCTTCCTAAGTGAAGCGACCTTGCAAGCAAGTACATAATCATATATGGTATATAATACTGAAACATGCTTAGTTAGTAATCTGAATCAAATGGTTTCTTATTAAGTATATAAACCATTCAGGGTGCCTAAAATACCATGAAAGAAATAAACAAGTAAATTAAAAACTTTTTTTTCATGTTGTCTTTGTTATTAAGTGGGTTGAAACTAAAGACAAACCCAGCAACCTATTGTTTGGACACTTAAAAATAGACTTCTTGCATGATCAGCTATTTCTGCTGAAAAAATATTGTTAAAAATGCTGTTTGTCAGCCAAGAACCTCCAGTATAGTATGGGAAAAATGACATGCATACCTGTACAGACACATGGCTACAATGGCAGGAAAACAAATAATACTGAGAGACAGGGTGGTTGCACTTGGTCAGTTATCAGATCTGCTGAACATAAGCCTGGTTGCTGAAAGAGCCATTCAAGACCGGAAACAGCAGTGAGATAAGAGATTTCTGGCAGTATCCCATCAAATGGGTATTGTAATGTAAAAGCAAAGAATGAACGTGCAGAATTTCAGGCGCTAATCTGCAGGTCCTTTTCTTGTGCATCCTAAGGGCAGAAGTGGTGACAACTTGACAAAGATTAGAATTAAATAAAAACTTGCCTTTCCTCATCTGGGCAAAAAAAAATAGAGGAATGGAATCATCTGCCTTACACCCCATCAAATTATATCTAGACCTGCTTACTAAACTGTACATTCCCAAATCTAAATTATTTTTTGGTATAACAAATTACTTTAATAAATGCTGTTTCCCTATGTTGATGGACTGAAGGCAGTATCCCAGATGTCCAAATGACTATCATCATCATCAAATATATTTAAGGTTTTATTGTTTAATCAATACCATTTAGAAAAACATACAAATAGTATATATCTTAGAAAATCCCATGAATACTTAAGTTTCTTATCCAACATCATCATCTTTGTTAGTCTAGCACTAGACAAAAGAACTTATTACTCTTTGACCTGAACATCCTGTATCACCTTTCTTTTGGCCACATATCACACAGCAGGCAAGGCAACAGTGTTTTGATAACTTTAAAAGCTGTGCATACTCACCTATTTAGAATATTCCTAAAAATACAATTGAAAACAGTATTGAAGTTTTCCAAACAGAGGATTAAAATAACATTGGATTCAGAAAGTATTTAGACTTCTTCACTTCTGCACACCTTACTGTGTTGTACATTACATTTTAAAGTTTTGGAATCACCAGAATCTTCCTAGACTTTTCTGTGTGGCCAAACTGAGTAAATGGGTAAAAAAGGTGTAGGTCAGGGTGATGACCAAGAACCCAACAGTCAATTTAACTAAGCTTAAGAAGTCCTCTAATAAGACGGGTGAACTAGTCAGGAGGACAACCGCCTCAACAGCGATCCATCAAGGAGGCATTTTTAGTAGAGTGACTAGACAGAAGTCACACTTGAGAAAAGATTCTCTGGTTCGATGAGACAAAAACAGAACTTTTTACATACTTACCCTCGGAAATACAAGAACTTGTTATCCTCACATTAAACGTTTTTGCTTTAATGCAATAAATATGATATGTGTTTTTGTTGAATTGGTTGTTTCTAGGGACCTACTTTTCCACCACCATGGAATGGTACAGTGGACTCTCATGATTATCCCTACTCTCACACTTGAATAACACCCACAGATGATGTAACTCCACCTGAGGCACTCAACTTTAGGGAACAAGCCATTCTTTCATGAAAGAGGACCAACTCCTTATATTTGGAAAGCGTTAATTCCAACCCCAAACTGAATCTCACTCAACTGAAAACCATTCCTGTGTACACTGGAGTATATTGAGGCCAAGAAGACAACATCATCTGCAAACAGTAAACATGCAGCCAACACGTTCTCAAACTGGACACCCTACAAACCTTGGCTCTGCCTTGACATACATGAAAATTATGAACTGAAGACGAGATAAAATGCGCCCTTGGCAGAGTCTAATGACCAGAAACTCCTCATAGTAGTGGTTTGCGGTACAATGGTAGAAACAAGAGAACGGTAGAAATTTGTAAATTTTTGTACATCATTTTAGCCACAGTTTAGCATATTAGGAAGCAGCCTTTGTTACTTGTCACAAAACTGATGAGTGTTGCAGCAGTGAAAAAGTGGGTTTCTTTATGAAAACGTTAAGGACCGATGGAATGTGGTATTTAGCAATGAGGTGCCTTGTTTTTAGTACAGCTATATTTCTGTCTCACTCTCCTCCAGACAACTATACAATAATAATAGAAAAAATATAATTTATTAGCAGCACATGTTTTTTAGTACATGTAATAAAAATAGATCATATGCTAATCTGAAAACTATCGTTGCTCCAGTTATTTCAGTTGGCTAATAAAGTATTTAATTGCAGTGTAATGTTTTTGCACACTTGGAATTCAAAGTACATCACTAGCATCAATTTGATATCGGGAAAAGAGAACAAGCGAGGTAGCAAATTGTGGATGGAGTGATCTGTGTGTAAAAAAACACAGAAATGACTTATCAACAATGCTTCTAGAGCCTAAATGATGTAAGCAAATGTGAGAATGAACAATGGCCATTCTTTGTCAACACGAAAGGACCAAACATGGTATTTGGCCATGAATGAGGTGCATTTTAGAAGAGAAAAAAAATGTGTAAAGCAATAGTAAAATGCTGGCACACATATTGAATTGCATAAACAAACACGTACATATTAAATTACACATGCACACATTGTTTTGCTGGAGATGCAGACAAAAACAAAGAATCACAACTGTTTATTCTTGCTTTTGTATACATTGTCGTTTTCACACCTTGCCATGCTCTTTACTGTACACGCACCTTATTCGGTCCACAATTTTCCAGCTAATTTGTTCTCCTTTCTCCAGGTCAAACTGGTGCTAGCTGTGTACTTTGTATACCGACAGCTTTTATGCTCTCCACCACTTGGCACATTTTGATGCTTGTATTAAGTTGTATGAAGACATTACAAGAGAGGTGGCACATTGTGGACTTTTTATTAAAGATTTTTGCACTGCTGCCAGACAGCTGTGCAAAAATACTGTTTTCATTCAAAGACAATATTTATTATTTGTTAAATTTGCGCTCTTATGTTTTAAAATTACAATTAACATGAATGTTCATATATAAAAAAAAAATTGTTTGAAACATTAAAAAAATCCAGAAATTGTTTTGATATAAATTAAGTTAGAAAGATTCTGTTTTAGACATTTTTAAGTCTATACTGTGATATATAGCATTACGCCCAAAATTTTGTAAAGCCGTGATATATAATTTTGCTTATATCACTCACCCCTACTTTCACAGTGGTAATAATAAGGAGAAGTACATTTTAGTATTTGTGAACATACCTGCAAAAATGATAGGATTTTTTCTACTTTTCCATGGGAAAAATTGAAAAGTGAATTAATTTTTATATCATGGTATATGATTAGACATTTTGCTACCATGACTAAAAATTTGCCAGCATTTTTAACATGCCTGTTTAAATTTTACTTTACTGCAGTAACATTGCATTTTACAACAGTACATTTGTTGAATTCTGTTTGACTACTAAAGTTGAAACTATTAAAATCAATGGAATAAAAATGGTTAGTTTATTCTAATATTCAATATTGTCAGTCATCCATTTTTAACACTGAACACATTCTAAGTTGTGTTCTTGTTTTTATTTTAAACTTTTTTTTTTTTTTACTCGAAAGGCTTTTGGTTCAAAACCATTTGTATTTAATATACACATACAGTGGATATCAAAAGTCTACAAAACCCTGCCAAAATTGCAGATTTTGTGTAATAAAAAAATGAAACTAAGATAAATCCTGCCACACCTTATTCTACCTTAACTGCAGAATTGCAATCTATACAAAGAAGGGGAAAACAAATCAGAAATTGTTTATTGAAAAAGGGGGAAAAAATCATACAAAAACCTGATTGCATTAGTGTGCACGCCCTTTAATAATCAAGAATGTGGCTGCATTCACAATCAACCAATCACAATAAATCTCATCTCAAACAGTACATAGAATACACCTGACATCAATAAAAGTGGCTCTGATTGAGTTCAGATAAGGTTTTGCTGTTCCTGTGGGATTATTCTGATATCCTCTTGGTTGTCTACCAAAGGCAAATAATATTTACTCAAAAAAAGTGTTTCAGTTCAAAACTAAATGTTTTCTTGGCATTCACACCCACAGAATGCATCTTTTACCACTGCTACAAAGCTAAAAAGCAGTTTCTTCACTTTATATTTGTGTTATAGGTTGTACAGATGACTTCATATAGTACCATCACTGTTGGCAGTGCTATTAAGAGACTGTAGTAAAACAATAATTAACAAATGTTCTTGCTAATTATTTCTGAAACAGTGCTCTAGCAACACTCTATCTGGACTAAGGGTAAGAGTAATTTACAGTGATAAAGACTAAGTCACCACTCTGTGCAGGTCAATGAGAGCGGAAGTTTATTCTGGAAGCATCAGATAATAAGACAAGACAATGCTCCAATTTACTAGGGTTTTCTAAGAGACCATCTCGGTTAATTCTTGATAGAGATGAAGAAAGCCAACTGCTCCTTACTAAATGAACACCAGAAATGAATTTAAGTGATAACACTGTATGTATAGTCAGCAACAGATTCATCAAAATAAACAGGGGTGTTAATCAAACAAGAGTCAATAAAAAACAAGAGGCATCTATTTGTAACTGCAACCAGAACTGTTGCTTACTCTGATGGTCACACTAAGATATCTATGACAAGGCAGTGAACTGTACCAGTAAAATGCACCTATTCTTTCTCTTAGGAGCCAGGTAAAAATACATTTTTACTTGACAGGAATTAAAAGCACCTTCTTTAGGATTGCAATTTTTCTCTCCTATAGATCTTAGAGCTAGACACTGTGGAGTCATGTTTAACACTCTTGGTGAATCATTAGCTCTTATATGTGGCTCCTCTAAGCTTTGTTAGTGAACCCAGTCTGGAAGAAGTCCTGTTACTTCAAGAAAGGAATCACATTATCTAAGCTTTGCTAGCAGTAGCTGTGGTGTTATTGTGCCAGAAAGTTCTTCAAAAGAACCTGGTGCAGCAATATATAAGTCCACACAGCACAGATACCTCGGTAAAATTATGGAAATAGTTTATCTGTATAAGATAAATTAGATTGTTAAGAAGATAGTAACAGAAAGTCAAAGACCTTTGGTACTATGTAACCAACTCATGAATGACTCTCAGGTAAACTTGTGGAATTTAGCAGATTTTCACTAAATTTGAAACAAGAGAAATCTGAACTATAGCTAAACATAATTGTTCTCTCACTCTTGGCTGTCCTTTGGAATATGCTAAAATTCCTCAAAAATACACTAAACAAAAATGCTTGTGAAGGTAAGTAGCCTTAATACCAAGAAATACACAATCAATAAAAAGCATTAAACACATGTGAATTAATTAAATGTAAAATACTACCAAATTATGGTTTTAAGAGTTTCCGATCATAGAGACAATATTTTTTCTAGATTTGTATCCATAAACACAGCTGCACGGCATTATCAAAGTCCATAAATATAAATGAAAACTACAGTAGAAATTAATACTTCAACTCTGTTTTATAGATTCAAAAATGATCTTAGATCTAAAGGACACAAATACAAAAAGACAATTTAATGTAAGAAAAAACAATGTTAGAAATGTTTAAAGTGTTGTGAACAACCTATGAGCATTCAAGCCAACCACCATGCCAAACACCATACACTGTATTTGATTTACAGAAATATTTATATTTTTTATTGAGCATGCAAAATGGTTGGCAATACAAAATAACCAAAAAAGTGCCTTAACATTATTGAATCACTACTTCATAAAATAATTCAGTCAACATTTTAGATTCCACATGATCACAGTGGGAAATGCATGTTGATAGTTTAACCCGTATCTGACTATAAATACTATAAGTCTACAAAGGTTTGTGAAGTTACTACTTTCACAAATACCTGCAGAACTGTTAAAATATATGCCTAGCTCTGGATACTTGTTCTTTTAAGTAGATACAAATAGTAGAAGAAAATCGCCACTTACAATAAATTATTTACAAACATACCAATAAACAGAACACAAATACAGTGGTACCTTGAGATACAAGTTTAATTCGTTCCATGACCGAGCTCGTAGGTCAAAATGCTCGTATCTCAAATCAATTTTCCCCATTGAAATTAACTGAAATGAGATTAATTTGTGCCAGCCCCCAAAAAAACACCCCAATTTTTTGTTAAATGTTTACAAAAGAGAATCTAAAGAAATAAACAGATGTTGGTGGAGCCAATTAGCGTACTGTAATGTTTTTTTCTTTCACTTCACTTTTACTTAACTTAATTTTCTTCTTCACTAGTTTTTTTTTTTCTTTTTTGCCACGCTTTCGTCACTTTCATTCTCAGGGTGTTTCAATAGAAACCTGTCCAAGGAGCTTTGTTTAGTCCTCCCCTTTAGAATGTTTCTGAAATGATTTAGGCAAGTGTCATTAAATAGCGCCACTGCACGACCAGTTGCAACTTTTTCATTTTGTTTCTATTCAATAAAGTCAAGTGTTAGGCAAGTGTCATTAAATAGTGCCGCTGCATGACTAGTTGCAACTTTTTCAGGGTTTCTTTTCAATAAAGTCAAGTGTTAGGCAAGTGTCATTAAATAGTGCCGCTGCACAACCAGTTGTAACTTTTCCAGGGTGTTTCTTTTCTTTAAAGTTCAAAACTTTTTCCCACATTGCCAACACCTCCTTTATCTCACTTGAAGTGGTAACCTCCTCCACCTCTGGCTCCTCTGCGATACCGATCTCCTGCAGAACCTCTGTATATTGCTGCGTCTGTAGTTCCATCAACTCCTCTGTCATCAGTTCCTCGGAATGTGCGGTCACAAGCTCTTTAATGGCTCGTATTCCGAATTTTGGCTCATAACTCAAGGCAAAAAATCGACCTAGTGACGGCTCATATCTCAAAAAACTCATACGTTGGGGCACTCATATCTCAAGGTACCACTTGTAAATAAAAATACATAACTAAACATTGTTATGTTTTAAAATATTGCTTTAAAAATATACAATATGAGTTACTAGATGTGTTGAGAGTCTCATTTAACTTTATTTGTAAATGAATAGGCAGCACGAGTATCAATCAGAAATATGACAGCAGAAGCTGTCAATAGTATTCCATCTTAAATGAACAAGTAATATATTGAAGAAAAAGATTTATATTAGGGAATCTTAACATAATGCAGAGCCTACAAAAAGTCAACTCAAGGACAATAATTTCAGTAAATCTGATAACAGTGGTTTGACTTGGCAACATAAAATATTCACAGCTTTAGTTTTTAATTATCTATCTATATTTAATGCACTAGATGTTCTCACTGTGGTTTGTTTATACAGTACTGTAGTTGCATAATTACTATTGTAAAAAGAAATAGTTGCGTGCAAACCAAGTGCCAACTTGCTATTTTACTTCTACACTTTACTACGTTGCCAAATCTGCCAAATCTAACATACTAACTAGAAGATGAAACATATTTTATGTTATTGCCCTATATTTTTGTATGTCTTACCTATATGTGATAGTTTTGTGGCAAATATTAGTTGTGTACTGAAGCTGACACTTCATATTTATCTGCATCAGCAAGCAAACTTATACATTACAGGTAACTGTGAAATAATCTACAGATGTGTGCCTCTATGACTGGGGTATAATTAGATGCATTTAGAAGCAGATTATAATACTTTGCAAAATCACCCATCAACCTGAAAAATCAACTGTCTCTCCATCTTATAATATGGTTTTTGCTGACACATAATTTATATTTTAAAAGTTATTGGGTAGATTATTTTTAAGTGAAGAGTAAAAATATGATTGTGACATATCTCTTCTGTTTTTTGTGGAGCCACTGACAAGAAAACATTGATTACTTACAAGGTCTCTATGTAACACCCAGTTTGCATGGAGGTAATGAATTCCATCAAGGATCTGATAAAGCAGGGATTTGACCATACTTCTTGGCAACTGCATGGGCTTTTTGTTAGCTTTTGAGGCACGGTGAAATTTAATAATATGCTGGAAAAAGAAAGAAAGAAAGATTTAATTCAAAACACATACACACACCACTTTAGTCTTAGATAGAGAAGTTTTAAGTGCCACTAACTTCAATTCAACCCAAAATACTAAAAATCTATAAAAAAGTGGAGTGGACCTTTAATAGCTCACATTAATCTGTGGTATCTCAGAAGATTTGTTTCCTTTCAAATCCCATTCATTTCTTTTGTTTTTGTCTTTCTGTTTAAAGTGTTTACATTTTTACTTTTTAAAATATTAAATTCATTATATAAAAATTTCATATACTGTATATGCATAAGCAGCTCCCACAGTTGACTCTGCTGTCTCACAGTTCCAGGGCCCTAAACTGTGATCCTATTTTGACACTGCTTTTGTACTGAGTTTGTATGTTCACCTCATGTCTGTTTGTGCTTTCCCCCGAATGCCCATAGATGTACTGATTAAGATAATTGAAGATTCTTGTCCAATGTTGCAGGAATTTGCACTTGCACTATGTTGCCCTGGATCGAATAATCAAGATTGAAACTGGATGGATGGATTTCTGGTATTTAGTTTTGGTTAAAAGAAAAAGATCAAACTATATTCTGCAACTACTTTGGCGGATTGCACTTCTTTGCTCTGGGCTCATACACCAAGCAGAAGGGTTTTATAAGCCTGTTTACTTTCTTTATTAGTCTGCATAAACAAATTTCAACCAATCTGTTTAACCTTTAATTGAAAAATGAAATGCTCTGAAAATGGACATTTAATATACTGCAGACTAACTTCTTCTGAATGTGTAAATTAATAAGACAAAGAGTGAGTATAATAAGAGAGTCTTATGACAACATTATAAATATCCTCCATAAAATTATGGAGGTGAATAGGAAAGAAAATTCAGGAACATATGAAATAAATGGGGGACTGTCCATCATCTTCACCTGAGTTACTTTTTGGCTTATATCTTAAGTAAGTACACAAAGACCTTTAACAGAACATTCACAATATTCCTCTGACTTCATCAATTTAGATGAACCACCATGAAAGTATTATATCAAGACCATTTAATTCAAAAAGCGTTCTAGTTGTTTTTGGGGATGATAAATACTGATGAATAAATTAGTATTGCTGAAAAAACAAACAATATAAGCTTTCAATCACTTGGACAGAAACTTATGTAGATTCCAAGTTTATGTTTATCATTTAATTAGCAAAGTGTAAAATAGTACAAAGAAAAATGTTATTTGCAAGTTTTCTCAGAACAGTCGACAATATATAATTTCCAACAGAGACACCTACACCCACTGGCAAAACAAAGTATATATAGCATGCAAAATATACCTGTACATATGGAATGAATAATTACTTTTAAAATCTGAGTATTATATATATTTATCTCCTATTTTTAAGTAGCCTATATTTATTGACAGCTCTTAGTGAAGTTAGTTTTCTAAGACACAAAACTCAGTAACACAGAAGGTCTTAAAATCAGTGAGATTTCACTGTTTTACAACTATTCTAAAACTTCCACTACTGACCTGTAGACTTCACATTTTTAAATTAAACTTTAAACTTGTCCTGTTAGAATTAGTGGGGATGTGTGTGATTGTGTCTTCTGATGGAGTGGAGCCCTTTGTAGGGGTGGATTCTGAGCTGTGCCCAATGCTGGTGGAAAAGTTCATGCACAAGCATTTTAGAAATTTGAAGGAGTGGAAACTTTACCTCCTTGGCACTAGCCCCGAGCATGACTCAGGCTTAGGATTCTATGAAAGTAGGGTTAAACATGAGTCAAGCTTGGGGATGACATGTGATGATACACTTTATTTTGTTAAGCCCAAATAACCCACTGGGCCATCTAGTGGATGAAATAAAATCGTGCTGCAAAATAAGTTTAGCTTTGTTAAGTCTTTTATTTCAGTTTTGTTAAGTTTACTCATTAATATAATATGCCCAACTGATCTGGGTTCCCACTCTAGCATTTCTTGTTATAGGTAGATTGAAACACTCTAATCCTTAATAGAAAGAAGCACTCTACAGATATAATTCAATTTTTCCCACCAAAACTGATCCCTAGTATTTAAATAGATCTTCAGCACATTACAGTTACATTATATCCAGCTTCAAGGAATTACATAACTTTTTTCTTTTAACACTAGAATCCCTCAAGCCTACAAAAAAAGTTACAATCCTGGGCCACCTTAAATTTCATTGCACCTCTCCATTAGCATCTATTGTTTTGCAAATGTGTCAATCAGCACGAGCACCCTGCTATCCCATTGCACATCCCCCCCCCCCCCCCAACTGCCACAGCTCAAGTTGGACAAAAAATTCTCCCAGCTCAAGTCCGTTTATCTGGGTGTGAGGTGTCAGGACTTGTATAGGGAATATAATATATCGTTATTTGGAACACATGCATTTCATGTGTGTTCTGTGTCTACAACAATCTGAGTAAATGTAGGATGATGGGAAATGCGAAGCAAAAAATGTTGAACACATAGGTTTTTGGTTACATTCCTATGAACTTCCAAAATTTTATAGCTTGTAGTGCAAGTCTGCTTGTGGCATATAAAAGCTTGACCAAAACAGTGTGCAGATTTGTAAAATACAAACTCAATCTAACAATGATTTTACTGTATATTATCTTGCTCCTTGATTTCAGAAGTTGGATCCAAACTCCATTAGTGTAATTTAAAAAGAAAAAAAAAAAAGTTGGTGAAGTCATCAAACTACTTTTACACTTCCTAGCCCAGACAAGTTGTAGCACCTACGTGTCTTTTTAAGAATAACTGCCCTGTAACAAGTAGCAATGGAAGAAAACAATTCTAAAACATTTTATGCTTGTTTTTTGCCTTTGTCAACATACAAATATGTACAAAACTCCAAAAAAATATTAATTTATTTTTACTGTACTTATCCTTAAACTAGGCTAATATCTGACCTACTTGTATTATTCTGAAGAAAATAATTTAAATGTAACTATTCTTTATATAAATTAAACAATGTTAGATGGTTTACAAATGGTTTCAAATATGTTTCTATTAGCATTCATAAAAAATTGGTAAAGGCTTAAAAACAACAGATAAGCATTCAGAAAAAATAAATAAATCAAAACTAAAGCATACAATACGTTCAGTTACTCTTTAGGCATGTTACATGATTTTAACGTTTAAAGTAAAGCATGACTGGATTCTACTCAAATGTGCAAATTTGTCTATGTATTGCTTTTTAAAATTTGCAATGTTCAAAATCATTTTTAGTTTCTAGCTAAAAATCACTGCTAGAGTTTGTAATATTAATACTAAAGTAAGCATAGATGCAATAACCTTACTTTCAGTCAAGTTAAAAATGAAATATGTTGACACATACCCATAAATCATGTTCAGCATAATCAAAGAGAAGCCAGACTTTCCTGTCACTGTGAGAAAGAAAAACCTTCTGTAGTGCAATCACATTTGGGTGCTTCAATTCACGTAGCAACTAAAAGGAAAGAAATAATATACATTTGTCATTTTCTTTGCAATGATTTACTGTAAATCTTTTATATTGTAGATTTAACAGATATACCAAAAAACAGGCATTTAAATATAAAAATACAATGTAGCTATGTTTACCAAAAAAAAAAAAATCAACAATCTGAATGCTCCTTCAGCAAAGACTAACTTTTAAGCTACTAAAATCGAATATCCGATCCTTCTAGGAATGAGATCCTATAGTTGTAAAGACATTTGCATTCTGGTTTTGACATTTTGAATTTCAGTCTAGTAGCAAGCAAGGAGCCATGACTTGTGAGAGACATTAGGGGAAGATTATAATAGATTTATAAATATTATTGTGAAATTACAGAAATGCTCAGAAACTTCACTCAACTCAGCAAAATGCATTGAACTAAATGAGGAAGGAAGAACTGAACTAGTTTTGAGTAGATTATAATGGTAAAATGGTATTTTAAGTCTCCCTGAAGGCTAGGGAATTGTCTGCCAACTATGCTGGGACTGATTATTTTGGCCAAAAATGTAACCTGAGCTATGAGGCAGCAGTGCTAACCACTGTGTTACCATGTCTCAAGCAACAAAACTCACAGCCACAAACAGAACACAGCAAATGGCAACAAAGTAGCAATAAAAAATAAAAATATATCATTATGCTCACAGATTTCTAGTCTTTGGGTACAATGTTTGACCATGCCATGCAAAAATTTCTCATGTTGTAATTTTACTTGCATGCGCAATCAGCAACATACATTTTTTTCTTCCATCAAGAATACAGAAACACTTTGTAATAAAGCTTTCATTATTTTTATTTCACAGATTTTCATGCATCTTCTGATTCAGGTTGGGGACACGCTCCTTTTAGGTTTGTTTTGGTTGCTTCCATGTGGCATGACTAATTGCCTATGCTTTCAACCTGAGCCTGCTTCTCTTATATAGACCTGGCAAGCAGTTGGCAACTGGGATGGAGATGCGGCTGCTGAGACTCAAAGATCAGTTTGAGCCCCTGCATTGGACTACTCTGTACCAGCACTTCTCTATTTGAGCTTGTGAGTACCGTCAAAGAATATCATGCAAGGGATCAGCTTTATATGTCTGGGCAGTTGTTATCTGCGTTACATAGCAAGGAGCAGAACATGCTTAATCTAGCAATGAAAACACAATATACAATGAATCTATGCAGAACAACAAAGTATTTTCATAATATTCTAATTATGGTCAGTTAATGTACCTTTCATATGAAAAGTTTTTTTTTTCTTTTTATAATAAACTAGCAAAATACCCGTGCTTCGCAGCGGCGAAATACTGCCTTAATATTTTTATTAAGAAAAAAGTAAACATTTTTAAACTGAGGGAAAATATACAAAAAATTTGTTAAGGATCTCTTTGTATACCATGTTGTCAGTTCGGCCCTCCGGTTGTAATATGAAGAAGCTGTGCGCTGAGCTTACTCTTGAGCATGCAACATACAGTTGGCCATGTGAAAAGCAATCCTGTCTCAAATCAATGCCAACCTTTTGTAGGGTTTGTTCCTGAGACTTATTAATTGTCATTGCGAAGCAGAGCCTTACTGGAAATTGAAGGCGTTTGAATTGAAATGGGAGATTAGATGGTATAACAAGGATGCGAGGCATAAAAACTCTCTCACCTGAGCCACTGCCAGTAAAAATAGTTGCCTCAATTAGGTTGTTTTGTAGAGATGTGACCTGAAGTCTCGTACCTTTACAAAGTTTCGGTGGCTGTAAGTTTCTCAGTAACATTACTGGTGCCTCAACCTTCAAAATGAGATTATGCTCAGGAGTGCCTGGAGGATTTAGAGTGTTGAGAAACTCTACCACATAATGTACCGCGTCTTCTACTTCTACAACTGAATCAACAGACTGATATGTTTTTGGTTGTGAAGGTAGTTTGTAAGGTATTCATGATGAGACAGAGATTTGTAGGAATATTTATTTTACGATTTTCTTGTATGAAGGTGCCATCACCTATACTCGTCAGAAGAGCAGAGAACTCCCCAGCTTTTTTGACGTCTTTCAAATGAACTCTCATGTTTATTTTTAAAGTAACAACATTGATTTGTGGCCATAGGCATGAAGATTTCAGAGATGCTTTAACTTCATCAGCGCGTGTTCCTCTGGGCACGACTGGTAGGGTTTGGCGGAAGTCTCCAGCCAGCAACACTGTTAAGCCTCCCATAAGTTTGTTGGTGTTTCGGATGTCTTGGAGGGTCCTGTCTAAAGCCTCAATACCTCCTCTGTGTGCCATAATGCATTCATTCCAGACAATAAGCTGACAATGTCGCAGCACTTCAGCCATGTTGCTCTGCTTTGATATGTTACACATGGGGGATTCATTATGGTTGAGGTTCAGAGGCAGTTTTAAAACTGAATGAGCAGTTCTGCCACCCTCAAGAAGAGTTGCAGCAATGCCAGAAGAAGCCACAGCTATGGCAATGTTACGTTTTGCTCGGATTTTTGCAAGGAGAAGGTTTATTAGGAATGTTTTACCAGTTCCTCCTGGAGCATCAAGGAAAAACACCGTGCCAGTGGCCTAGACAATGCTGCTCATGACTTGCTCATAAACTGACTTTTGGTCACTATTTAGCAACAGCTTGTTATTTGTGACTATATTGGCCAATTGCGAGGTGTTGCAAGATGTCTCTTTCAAGTACTCGGGATTTTACGTAAGTTGTGCCAGTTCTCTGAAAGGTGAAGGCAAACCGTAATGATGAAGAGATTGACCTCCAATAGCAATTACGTAGTTTTCAAGCAAGTGTAGACACTTGTTATAGATCAAATTTAACCACTGGTGGACTTCTGTTCATATATAATCTCTTTCAGTCTGTCTCCTAACATCTTCTGCTATGCTGTGTTTATGTTTTTCCCATAGGTTTAAGAGGTTTTCCATTTGGCAGAACACCAGCATGACAGCAAACAGTTCACGGATCTTTTGAGGTGAGTGAGACAGAGCAGCTTCCTGTAGAGTCTCGTCCCAGTTGATATCGTCATGTAAAAAACCGAGTGCCCTGCAGGCTGACTTATAGGTCGGATGTAGGACACCATCAACTGTTCTGAGAGATTTGAAAGACGTGGGACCTGTGATTTTGTTGAGTAGCAGTCGAAGATGGTAGCATTCAGAGTTATTCGGGTGTACAGTGTAGACCCATCCCAGCACATTATCTTTTTTCACTCCCGAATGTCCTGGTACAGGGTTGCCCTGTTTCCTCCGACGAAACATGTTGTTTGCCCACACATAATATGATGGAATTTCATTATAATGAAGTTGTTTTGCAAAATCATCGTGTTTGCAAATGTCAAAGAACGCTAAAAGGGTCGTCTGTGGTGGATTGTGTACTTTATCGGCAACATTGCCTTCTGTGAAATAAATTCTTTGTCCGTTCTCAAGATGCACAGCAAGATGAACGACCGGACAGAAACGTTCGTGAATAGGAAAACAGAAAATGCGCCAGGCTGCTTCAGAGCTACTAATGTAACGACTAGCTTCGTATCGAGATACTTCGTCATTTTGATTTTGTATTGTAAATACTGCCTGGTCACTTCCCTTGTTAACATACTAGCAGATGTATTTGATCGATTTTGCTGAATTGCAAAATTCAACATTGATGTGAGCATTGAAGAAGCGGGACAGCACAAGACTATAAGGGACCACTTATCTGTTGTCGATATCTACTCCTTTGATGTTAATTGTATGACCTCCATCAGCAGGTTCGCGCCGGCGGTACTGAGAGTAACCATCTTCTCCGGTCTGAGTTTCTGAGATGAACAGATGCGGGTACGTCTTACTGCATATTCTGTTGATCATGCAGGGTGAGTTGATATTGTGAGGTCCACATGGGCCGTGAATCATGGTGGATTTTACTATTTTGTGTAGGGCAGGGTCAGTCTGTGGATCAGGATTTTCCGAACGGATGACTTGATCGATGACAGCTGGTTTAATCCTATCCTTTAGCCACAATAGAATGTGTGCATGGGGAATACCTCGCTTTTGCCACTCTATGGTGTACATGTAGCAATTTGTACAGCCGAAAATGTTACTCTTCGTGAGCAAGTCTATCATTTTGCGAATCTTGAGATGAAATACACGACTGATAAGGTCGTGGTGATCGTGAGGTTTTTGACATGGAAGGAGAACTTCAGTGATGTTAGTCCATTTAGGATTGCAAGTGAATGTGATGAATAAGTCAGGGCGGCCATAATGACGTACGTATGTCATTGCGTCTTGTGTACGCTCGTGCATATAGCGAGGTCCTCCAGTGAAGGATGATGGTAATATCACAGCTTGACCAAGTTCTATTAAATTAGTGTCGTTTTTGTCAATAGCATCTTTTAAGTGAACGTAATTTTCAGCTCGTAGTTTTTTCTGATTTAGTCTGATATAATTTAGTCTTTCGGATTCAATTTTTGCGTACATATCAACTAAAAACTGATTTAATAAAGATCGGAAGAAAAGGATAGTATTATCATGATGTTGTCTGATCATAAGACGGTATAAATAGAAGTTTGCTACAGAGACGGTTTTCTTCATAGGTAACTTACTGGCAGCATGCACTTGAGGTATAGACACAGAATAGCCGTCTTCACCATAGCAGAACATGAGGGGATATTGAAGTGCATCATAGGATCTGTGGGTTTCCTTAATGCGTTGCAGTTTATTGTCTCTGGTTTTCAAGACAATATCCCTATTGTTGAACGTTTTCCCAACGATGACAACACCAACTTGACAAACTGTGGGTTTATTAAATCTGCCTTCATCTGCATGTAATGGTTTTTTGTCGGCGTGAATGACAACTTTGAAGTCTTTGTCTTCATCTGAAATACTGTCCATTGCGGAGTGGAAGTCCTGGATGTAAGTGTTACAATCATGCAGCATTTTTTGTAATTGCTTGACCAGGGGTATGTTAACTCCAGAAACATTAGTGCAGCGCATCTGTGCTTCTTTTTCATCGTCCCCGACGAAATAAATTTGCAAAAATTTGTGTTCCTCACTCGGCATAGGTAAAAGACTGCCAATCAAGTGATACACTTGTCCCTGAACTTTAAATGAAGGCATAAAATTTCCCTCAACGATTTGGTTAGCACCAAATGACGTCATTTGAAATGCGCTGTTGTACTTTCGAATGTTGTTCAAGAAATGCTCACTTTGAGGATGTTCGCCATTTAACAGGCCCTCAAGAAAGTTAGGAAGCTTATGTAAAGGAGTGAGAGAGACTTTACCACCGTTACAGCACAAACCAGGAGACTCGCATTTCCACTTCTGAGCTCGACAATAGTCACAGTGAACATCCATGGATCCAATGTGTACTGTTTAGTCAGATTCATAATGTATGTTTGGGTCGTACGCAAATCCACAATCGGCTTTTTTGAGCCAAACCTGTTGTTTTCGTACGAGCCGCTTTTCATTATTGGGATCGTACCTAGAAACAGAAGCTCTATTAACTTGTGGATTTGCCTCCGAGTATTTAGCGACAGCGTCTCTATGAACTTGTGGATTTCCCTGGGAGTATTTAGCGACAGCGTCTATATGAACTTGTGGATTTGCTTGTGACTATTTAGCGACAGCGTCTCTATGAACTTGTGGATTTGGTTGCGAGTATTTAGCGACAGCGTCTCTATGAATTTGTGAATTCGCTTGTGAGTATTTAGTGACAGCGTCTCTATGAACTTGTGGATTTGCTTGCGAGTATTTAGCGATAGCGTCTCTATGAACTTGTGGATTTGCTTGCGAGTATTTAGCGACAGCGTCTCTATGAACTTGTGGATTCGCTTGCGAGTATTTAGTGACAGCGTCCCTATTAACTTGTGGATGTGCTTGCGAGCATTTAGCGACAGCGTCCCTATTAACTTGTAGATTTGCTTGCGAGTATTTAGCGACAGCGTCTCTATGAACTTGTGGATTTGCTTGCGAGTATTTAGCGACAGTGTCTCTATGAACTCCAGGATTTTTCTGCGAGTATTTGGCGGCAGCTACATGAAGTTGTTTCTGTCTAGCTGCATCAGAAAATGATGACGTCTGACATGCCTCCTTTTTACTGTTTTCTCAGAGCTTGGATTGCTGCTGTCATAATCGGTTCGAGTTGGACTTGTGTTGAAGTGACATTCGGCATGTGTCAAGCGATGTAAGCATACAACTGGCTTCATCGATAACTCCGTATCCAGCTTTTGAGAGTTGAAACATTCATAAACATCAAAGTGTCCACTACTCAAATTATCACCTGTGAATCTAAGATGTTTAAGAGGCATTGACGGTTCTCCAAAGGTGTATAATATTTGGCCATTTCGGTACACTTGAAAGCGACAACCGAACAATTCAGCGGCAGCGATCAACTCACATGCAGAACCATAGGTGAATAGCTTAGGGCCGATTTATACTTCACGCTCAGATTGAGTATGCGCCCGCATCACGGCTGCCACGCGTTCCCAGTGTTCATTTCACGCGTCCTCTAAGCAGGTCCTCAGAAATTAACGCGATGCGTGCGGGAGTTGCAGTACCAGCAAAAAGTCGGTGTCAGTGTGCTGAAAGTCGGAACATGACGTCAGAGTCTCTGTTTACTATCTAGATGTGACAGCAAGCCTCTATGGAGATCCTTCGGGGATTGATGTGCACGGTTTGCTGCTTGATGAATGATTCAAAGTGGTGAAGCAAAATGGCGACATACAGATGCATTCGTGGTGCTTTTATATTCAAGCGTTGCATATTCCCGATCGTAATGACACGATACATTTTAAAAGTCTCACATACCATCTTTTGTGCCGTCTTTTTTTTTTTTTTTTTTTGCAACTTCACAACAGCAACATAATGTATAGTGTTGTATTTGAGCCCACTGAGAAAAAAATAAAGGACACGGTAAAATCGTGTATTGTGTGATTAAAGTGGAAATTTCGACTTTAATCTCGAAATATCCACTTTAACCTTGTAGTTTACTTTATCAGTAAAGCAGACCATCGTAAACGTCATCCCAATTTTTAATCGCTACGAGCTTCTTGGACCTGACAGTAGCGGCCAGCAGCAATAGATCACCACACAGAACAAATTAAATGTATGCTATTCCAACTCTCCGCACATTTAGAATCTTTAGATTTATACTTGGTATCACTTTCATGATGAAATGCATTAAAGTGTGTATGTTACATTTTACATATAATTTCATTTAAATAATGAATACTGTTAATAATTACACACATGGGGGAAATAGTTACACCCATGGGGGTGACACGGTGGCGGGGCGGTAGCACTGCTGTCTCGCAGGGAGTTATGTTGCTGGTATTTCCTGCATGTATTCCACAGTGTGCTCCGGTTTCCTTCCAAAGATATGCAGATTTGGGGATTTGGTGCCACTAAAATGACGCTAGTGTATGCGTGTGCTTGTATTCACCTTGCGATAAGCTGAGGCCTCGCCCGGGGATTGTTTCTCACTCGTGCCCAATGCTTGCTGGAATGGACACATCCCTGGATTGATGGATTTCATCAATAAACATCCTTTGTCAGAGATATTGCGGTAAGATTTCATGGGTGTAATTTAATGGTGTTCTAGGCAATTCACAACACAGAGAAGCCAAACCTGTTCTCACCGTGATAATATCTTGCACTGCCACCTGGTGGATTCCTCCAGATTTACGTAACGTACGCGCGCAAGTATAAACACTACAACACTTGCGTAGCAGGAGCATCCTCTGCAGCATGCGCCGCGTGAAGTATAAGACACAATGTCCCTCCAGATATCAAAAGTGAGCCTGATATGTCCGTGCAATATGTAACACAGAGAATGGAAAAGGCAGGCGCCATCTCCGGGCATGGAAACCACTCGGTAAGTGATAGTTCTTTGATCGATGGTGATCGCCTCGATAGACATGTTAATGGGGGTACGGTTGGAACAATAAAGGAAATGGGTACCTGAACAGTTAACTAAGTCTAAAATACCTACACAATAACTATAGCAATCATAATAAACGAACAATAAAACAGTGGAGAACCCGTGGATTAAATAAAAAGGCTGCTTCCTTGGCAAACCAAGGAAAGGAATGAAGAAACCGCAGTGCCTTATATGGGCAGGCAGTCAGCCAAAGAAGGGAATCAATAAATAACTATAATCGTAATAAACGAACAAAAAACAGCGGAGAGGCCACGGATTAAATAAAGGAAATGGGTACCTGAATAGTAAACTAAGTTTAAAATACCTACACAATAACTATAACAATTGTAATAAACAAACAATAAAACAGCGGAGAACCCGTGGATTAAATAAAAAGGCTGCTTCCTTGGTGAACGAAGGAAAGGAATGAAGACACCGCAGCGCCTAATATGGGCAGGCAGTCAGCCAAAGAAGGGAATCAAGAAATAACTATAATCGTAATAAACGAACAAAAAAACAGTGGAGCGCCTTATATGGGCAGGCAGTCAGCCAAAGAAGGGAATCAAGAAATAACTATAATCGTAATAAACGAACAAAAAAACAGCGGAGAAGCAGCGGATTAAATAAGGGAAATGGGTACCTGATCAGTAAACTAAGTCTAAAATACCTACACAATAACTATAACAATCATAATAAACGAACAATAAAACAGCAGAGAACCCATGGATTAAACAAAAAGGCTGCTTCCTTGGCGAAGCAAGGAAAAAAGATGGCCTTTTATGGCGTTCGTTTATAAAACAGCGGAGAAGCCGTGTAAAAGCTGCTTCCTTGGCGAAGCAAGGAAAAAGGACGGCCTTATATAGCGTTCGTTTATAAAACAGCGAAGAAGCCGTGTAAAGGCTGCTTCCTTGGCGAAGCAAGGAAAAAGGATGGCCTTATATGGCGTTCGTTTATAAAACAGCGGAGAAGCCGTGTAAAGGCTGCTTCACAAAAAAACAGCGGAGTGCCTTATATGGGCAGGCAGGCAGCCAAAGAAGGGAATCAAATAACTGTAATCGTAATAAACAAACAAAAAAAATAGCGGAGAAGCCACAGATTAAATAAGGGAAATGGGTACCTGATCAGTAAACTAAGTCTAAAA
>JANRMT010062791.1:57734532-57775258 GCA_026402145.1 Polypterus bichir lapradei | reverse complement strand
GCCAAATTTCAGCCTTCTACCTACACGGGAAGTTGGAGAATTAGTGATGAGTCAGTGCAACTTGCATTTATTGGGGCACAAAGCAGGGAATAAAGAAGTACTGCAGGATTTTATTTCTACTGCGGACCAAGCCTGTGTATGGTCATCTATTTGTGTCCAGGTTTTTAGCTTCTATGTTTGCTGCCCAGTAATAAAATTGAAAGTTAGGTAGAGCCATGCCACTTTCTGCCTTAGGTCTTTGTAGGGTCGCTCTTTGGATACGTGGATGTTTTGAGTTCCAAATAAATGAGGTTATGGTTGAATCTAATTGCTTAAAAATTATTTATTGATGTATATTGGAATGTTTTGAAATAAAAAGAGAAGCTTAGGAAGGATATTCATCTTAACAACGTTAATTCTTCCAACTAGAGTGAGATGAAGGGTTGACCATTTATGCAAGTCTTGCTTAATTTTTTCCATACAGATGGCAAAATTTTGTTGATAAAGAGCTTTATGTTTACTTGTGATATTTACCCCTAGATATTGAAACTGATCTGCAATAATAAAAGGGAAGGTGTCCAATCTAATATTGTATGCTTGAGAATTCACTGGAAAGAGCACACTTTTATTCAAATTAATTCTGAGAACAGAGATCTTTTGAAATTCTGTAATTGCTGTTAACACTGCAGGCACAGTATTTTGTGGGTCTGATATATATAGTACCATATCATCTGCATATAGAGAAATTTTCTGTTCAAGTCCTTCTCTGATAATCCCCTTTATCTGATAAGCATTTCGACAGTGAACTGCCAGTAGTTCAATGGCGATTACAAATAGCAGTGGTGACAAGGGGCATCCTTGTCTGGTACCATGTTCTAGTTTAAAGTAGTCTGAACAAATGTTATTAATACAAACTGAAGCTTCTGAATTGGTATACAGTAGTTTGATCCATGCACAAATGTTCGCGCCAAACCCAAATTTCTCTAATGTAAAGGTAGTTCCATTTAATCATGTCAAATGCTTTTTCTGTATCCAATGATAATAATATCTCTGGGGTGTTTGACTTTGCTGGTGAATATATTACATTAAACAGGCATCGAAGACTGGAAGCTAAGTGTCAGCCTTTAATAAATCCAGTTTGATCTTGTGATATTACCGAAGGCAGCACTTTCTCCATCCTTCTAGCTAGGACTTTGGAGAGTATCTTAACATCATTAATGCTTGGCAAAAAGTTTGGGGTAGAATTTGATTGTCTCAGGCTTCTGTAAATATTGCTAATAAGAGGGGAGCTAACTGACTGGGGAATCTCTTATAAAATTCGACAGGGCAGCAATCAGGGCCTGCTACTTTCCTGCTTTGAAGTGATTTTATAGCATCTAGTAATTCTGATAGCGCCACAGGATTTTCCAGCTTCTCTGCACTAAAAGTATCTATTTGTGGTATCTGTAATGTATCCAGAAATGCATTAGATTGTGTGTTGTCTTCTTTAAACTCAGTAAAATATAAGGATTTATAGTAGTCTGTAAATGTGTGCATTATATTTTTATGGTCAATGATTTTATCTCCGTTCGTGTTGGTGATTGCACTGCAAACTTCTTTCTTGTGGATTTGTTGAGCTAAAAGCTTATTAGCTTTCTCTCTGTGTTCATAGTAATGATGTCTTGATTTAAAAAGAGTTGTTCAGTTTCTTTGGTTGTTAAGAGATTGAGCTCTGAATGCAGAGCCTGTCTTTTCCTATGAAGAGCCTCACTTGGACACCTGGCATGTTCTTCATTTCTTCTAGTAATTTCCCTGGTTAGCTCTGATACCTTCTTGGTTTCTAATTTATTTCTGTGGGAAAGATATGAAATAATCTGTCCTCTTAAGAAGGCCTTTAGAGTTTCCCAGAGTATTCCTGCAGAGACCTCTGAGGATGTATTTGTCTCTAGGAAGAAACTAATTTGTTTAGATATAAATTCTGTACAGCTCTTGTCTGCTAACAGAAGTGGGTTAAGACACCATCTGTGAGATGAGTGTGTGGGGCATAATGATTTCAGCTCCAAGATTAGAGGGGCATAGTCGGAAATAACAATAGCGTCATACTTGCAAGATTTAATCATAGGCAAGAAATTATTATCCATAAAGAAATAATCAATTCTTGAGTAGCAATGATGCACTGGAGAGTAGAAGGAATATGTTCTTGAGTTTGGGTTTAGAAACCTCCAGGGGTCTGATAGGTTGTGGTCAGTTAAAAACTGTGTAATTGTCTTTGCAGTGTTAGATGTCATTCCCCCCGTGACAGGAGACCTATCTAAGAGTGGATTTAAAAGACAATTAAAGTCCCCAGCCATTATAATTTTATGAGTGTTCTCATTGGGAATGGATGCAAGTACAAGGATTCTAAATGTGCCGAGAGTTGGACTATCATACATTTAATGTGTTCTGTGTGGTGATCTATTGCTGTCAGGTCAGGAGGAAGCCCCTGAAGCAAGTAGTGATTAACAACTGGGTCGGTTTTAAGATCATGTTTACGATGGTCTACTTTAATGATAAAGTAAACTAAAAGTGGAAATTTCGAGATTAAAGCTGACATTTCCACTTTAATCACAAAATACACCTTTTCACTGTGTCCTTAATTTTTTTCTCTGTGGCTCAAATACAGTGTCGTACATTCTTTTGCTTTTGTGAAGATGCAAAAAAAAAAAAAAAAATGTCACAGAAGATGGTATGTGAGACTTTTAAAATGTATCATGTCATGACAATGGGGAATATGAGACGCTATATTAAAGCACCACGAATGCATTTTGCTTCACCACATAGAACCATTTATTCATCAAACATCGAAGCAGGCACATTGATTGCTAGGATCCTCAAAGCGGCTTTCTGTCACATGTAGACAGTAAACAGAGACTCTGACGTCACATTCCAACTTTTATCACACTGCACCCCCCGACTTTTTGCTGGGACTGCAACTAGCGCACGTGTCATGTTAATTTCTGAGAACATGCTCAGAGGATGCGTCAAATGAACGCTGGGAACGCATGGCAGCCATGATGCGTGCGTGTATGCATTCTGAGCGTGAAGTATAAATGAGCCCTAATGATCCATCACTTAATCAATTTACATGTGCAAATTCAGTGGATGGATACTTAAGACTAACATTTATATGCTGGGTTGCAGGTAAAATGAGTCCAAAGGCAGCGAGAAAATGAGGGCCTGATGTAGAAAAAAACATATTGAACATATGGTGGTTTAAGGAAATCCATGTCTTGTAAGCAGCTGTCCATTTTGTTTTTTGTTTTTGTTTTGTAAGTATAAAGAGTCTATTACCAAAGATGTGAAAGTACAGTTGTGCTTGAAAGTTTGTGAACCCTTTAGAATTTTCTATATTTCTGCATAAATATGACCTAAAACATCATCAGATTTTCACTCAAGTTCTAAAAGTAGATAAAGAGAAACCATTTAAACAAATGAGACAAAAATATTATACTTGGTCATTTATTTATTGAGGAAAATGATCGAATATTACATATTTGTGAGTAGCAAAAGTAGGTGAACCTCTAGGATTAGCAGTTAGTTTGAAGGTCAAATTAGAGTTCGGTGTTTTTAATCAATGGGATGACAATCAGGTGTGAGTGGGCACCCTGTGTTATTTAAAGAACAAGGATCTATCAAAGTCTGCTCTTCACAACACACGTTTGTGGAAGTGTATCATGGCACGAACAAAGGAGATTTCTGAGGACCTCAGAAAAAGAGTTGTTGATGCTCATCAGGCTAGAAATGGTTACAAAACCATCTCTAAAGAGTTTGGACTCCACCAATCCACAGTCAGACAGATTGTGTACAAATGGAGGAAATTCAAGACCATTGATTCAAGACCATTGTTACCCTCCCCAGGAGTGGTCGACCAACAAAGATCACTCCAAGAGCAAGGCGTGTAATAGTTGGCAAGGTCACAAAGGACCCCAGGGTAACTTATAAGCAACTGAAGGCCTCTCTCACATTGGCTAATGTTCATGTTCATGAGTCCACCATCAGGAGAACACTGAACAACAATGCTGTGCATGGCAGGGTTGCAAGAAGAAAGCCACTGCTCTCCAAAAAAAAATGCTGCTCGTCTGCAGTTTATTAAAGATCACGTGGACAAACCAGAAGGCTATTGGAAGAATGTTTTGTGGACGGATGAGACCAAAATAGAACTTTTTGGTTTAAATGAAAAGCATTATGTTTGGAGAAAGGAAAACACTGCATTCCAGCATAAGAACCTTATCCCATCTGTGAAACATGGTGGTGGTAGTATCATGGTTTGGGCCTGTTTTGCTGCATCTGGGCCAGGACGGCTTGCCTTCATTGATGGAACAATGAATTCTGAATTATATCAGAGAATTCTAAAGGAAAATGTCAGGACATCTGTCCATGAACTGAATCTCAAGAGAAGGTGGGTCATGCAGCAAGACAACAACCCTAAGCACACAAGTCGTTCTACCAAAGAATGGTTAAAGAAAAATAAAGTTAATGTTTTGGAATGGCTAAGTCAAAGTCCTGACCTTAATTCAATTGAAATTGTGTGGAAGGACCTGAAGCGAGCAGTTAATGTGAGGAAACCCACCAACATCCCAGAGTCGAAGCTGTTCTGTATGGAGGAATGGGCTAAAATTCCTCCAAGCCGGTGTGTAGGAATGATCAAAAGTTACCGGAAATGTTTAGTTGCAGTTATTGCTGCAAAGAGGGGTCACACCAGATACTAAAAGCAAAGGTTCACATACTTTTGCCACTCACAAATATGCAATATTCGATCAAAATAATTATCCTTTAATGATGAAATGCAGGTGGACAATAATGTTGGCTTTTTCAAAAATGCAACACTATGCACTGATTAAAAAAACTTAGTTAAATCAGTTTATCTCATACATACTGTCACATACAGTCAACTCCAAAAATATTGAGCAAAAACATTATTATAATATAGATAACACATAATGATTCTAATTTTCCACAGATATCTAATAAAATTGCTAAATATTTATTTAGTAAAAATAATTCCTGCAAAAGTGCACACGTGTTTCTTTTTATATATTAATTTTTGTTAAGCTTCATGCCACTGTCCAGCTGCCAAAATCGTTCTTTGTAGATCATGTCAAATATAATAGCACAATAGGTAATGATAAGCAAAACAGCCCAGTTTCCTTTTGAATATGTTACATTTTGTGTGTGAGTCTGGAAAAGCGACACTTACTAAAATTAGGTATTTGGGTTTGGGAGTTTTAAGATTGCTCCTTAAGGGTTTGGCAACACGGCATACACTGGTTTTGGCAACAACTTTCTCAAAAAAAGATCCAGATTAAAATCCATCCATCCATCCATTATCCAACCCGCTATATCCTAACTACAGGGTCACGGGGGTCTGCTGGAGCCAATCCAGGCCAACACAGGGCGCAAGGTAGGAAACAAACCCCGGGCAGGGCGCCAGCCCACCTCAGCCAGATTAAAACAAACAGTGAAAAAGAGTCCCTTTTGTAAATGCAACATCTCTAAACACAATCCAAGATGGGACAAGAAGATGGACACTGACATGAATACTGTTATTCGTACGAATTCCCCTAATAATCACGTTACCTCTTAATTTCTGTTGACTGAAGCTAAAAAAGTTTAGCTGTTTAAATTATTTTCTCATAACTCATACCTTGTGCAGTCCGGAATCAACCTTGTCATTCTTCCCTGTACTTTATGCAACACCCGTTTTTTTGTAATATGGAGACCAAAACGGTACACGGTACTCCAAGAGGAGCCTCAATGAAGTGTTACATAGCTTAAGTATATCTCCCTTTATCTGTATTGTACAAATAATGCAAATCACCCAAAATCATATTAGCCTTGTTGATCAGTTCTGTACACTAGATGTAGAAAGTGAAGACTCCATTAAAACTACTAGGTTCTTATCTTAAGGTGTATCTTTACATTCCAAACTTTTGATAGTTTACACAAATCTAAGATTTTTACTTTCTACATGTAATACTTGAAATTTATCTATACTAATAAAAGGCAAAGCCCTCACTGACTGACTGACTGACTCATCACTAATTCTCCAACTTCCCGTGTAGGTAGAAGGTTGAAATTTGGCAGGCTCATTCCTTACAGCTTACTTACAAATGTTAAGCAGGTTTCATTTCGAAATTCTACGCGTAACAGTCATAACTGAATCCTACTTACGTACATATATACGGCCATAGCCTGCAGCTCGGTCGCCGTGTGAGGCGGAGTTGTGTCACCCATCACCACGCCTCCCACGTAGTTGGCTGCCTGCCTATATTGCGTCCTTCATACCCACGCCTCCCACGTAATTGAGTGCCTGCCCATATAAGGCCGTCTGTCAGCAGCAATCCAATAGAAACGCTGCCGCTACGAGGCATTTGTCATGCCTAAGACGAATACGATTTTCGCGAGATACAAGTTTAGTGAGAAGACACAAGGTATAAACGAGACTTTTGATCACTTTGTAACGGAGTTAAAATTGCTGGTGAAGGACTGTGCTTATGCAAACGAAGATGAGATGGTCAGGGATAGAATAGTGTTTGGCACAAACTCAGCAAAAGTGCGAGAGAAACGTTTAAGTGCCGGGTCTGAGCTAACATTATATAAAGCCGTGGACACGCAAGATCGCACGAGATAGCACAACCACAGCTGAGAACCTTCGATGCATGTACTCCGAGCGGCTCACGTGAACTGACTGTGAACGCAGTACGCACACAAAAAGCAAGAGCTCCAAAGAGTGCTGAACAAAAAACGCATTACACAATTGAGAAGGCAGCAAAAGAATATGAAGCGTGTGATGCATACAAGCATATTCATAAGTGCAGGTACTACGGAAACAAAGCACACGGTGGAAAAAGTCAATGTCCAGCTAAAGACAGTGTACAAAATGTGGTAAATTGAACCACTTTGCTAAAGTTTGCAGGACTGGGAAAGGTAAACCTGTGCATGCAGTGTGTGATGTCTCAGATAAAGAAGAAGACAAGCTGTTTATTGAAGCAGTAAGAAAGGAACAACCCTCTGAATCTGAACAAGCTTTTGTAGACATATCAATAGGAAAGCAAGGTGTAAAGCTTAAGTTTAAATTAAGTTCATAGACATGCTGCCGCTAAATATTTGCAGGCAAATGATCAACTTAATACCGGGAATGCCTGTTAAACATCTTAGATTCACGAGTACCGATTTGGGTAGTGAACACTTCGATGAATGAAACCTGTTATCTTTACAACAGTTGACAAACACAGAATATAACTTGAACACAATACATCCCCCAAATACGAACCTGATTGAAAGAAATAATGATAATCAAATCCTTGATGACAGCAACACTCATAACAGTCACAAAACAATTACATTGACAATTATGTTACGTTATTTTTAAAATGTTTCCTTTTCTTTTTCATAATTTCTTTAACACACTACTTCTCCGCTGTGAAGCACGGGTATTTTGCTAGTAATAAATAAATGTAATCTGCCACAAATGTTGCCAAGACTGTATTCTGTTTAGATTCCTCTGTAATGATTAGGTTGATCCTAGATTATCTGCCTTACCAATTAGTTAAGAATTATCAGCAAAGTATAGTTTACTAAGATCACTTACACATATTAAAAGGATATTAAAAGAGCAAGACACTAGCACTGATCCCCAAGGCACACCACTTTTGACATCATCAAACTCTGAAAAAAGTACCTTGTACCGTAACACTTTGTTTTCAGCGTTTAAGCCAATTTTCTATACATCCACACTAGACAGTGAGTATGGTGTCCTACACAAAGTACACAAAGGCAATGGGAAACTGAAAGAAACTCTGATAGGAAGACATCTGGCAGACCCAAAACCAAAGCCCAATTAGTAAAGAAGCTTCTGAGGGTCACCAGCTTGCGTGGTTGGTGTCTCACAGCACAACAGCTTCAACCACAGCTTAACAGCAATCAAAAAAGTCAAGTCTCAGTTTCTGTTGTGAAGAGAGACTTTATGCTGCAGGTTTGAAAGGGCAAGTGGTAGTAAGAAAGCTGTTCCTTAAAGTACAAAATAGGGTCTTGAAATACCAGCTGTGAACTACTGCCAACTGGAAGAAAGTCTTATGGACTTATGAATCAAGTTGTTCTCGTCCGTTATGAGAGACGGACGTTTAAAGAGGAGCTCCGTTAGCAGCGGCTTTATTTTTTCTCTTATTTCTTATTATCCCAAGGTATCCTCTATTTACCCAACCCGAGGAGTTTCTACTGCAGTATATAAACATAAGTAACAAGAAATGGGGGTAAGAAAGAAACAGAAAAGAAACCTAAAGCTACATTCAAGTCTAGACAGGCATCAAGTCCAAGTGCAAGGTACGGCCTTTCAGAGACTGACCTGGAACAGGCAGGTGAAAGCACAGACTGCCCAGGACCCCGCTCCACTGCATCATGTCTAGTTGAGCGCGAAACTGGGAGCGAAGATGCAAGCGATGCAGGTCACGATAGCTCGCCGATTCCAGAAGATCACTTGAAACTGGAAATGGCTTTGCAGCCCGCGCTTTCATCTGCTCCTCGCGAGTCGGAAGGATCGGCTGTAACGGGGATTGCAACTTCACCCGCGGAGCACGAAAGCTTAAACGATCTGTCTGAACTGAAGGTAATGATTGCAACAATGGCCACGCCATAAATGAGCTCAAGAAAGACATTCAGAAAAACAAAGAAAGAAAGCGAGAAGCGACGGCTAGAGATGCAGGGGCTGCAGCAGGATAATAAAGACATGGAAAAACGTACATATAATCGCTTTGATGCAGCTTTTAAAGGTATGCTGGGAAAAATTGAGGAACACATTCAGGAAAATGCGTCCAAACTAAGAGCACTTGCTGATCAGCTGGAAGACGTTAAGCAGTCATTCACGACTGGAATTGAAACAGCTGCACATTTGGTATCTACCGCTGATGGAAAAGCTACACCTGCAAATTCCGAATGCAAAAAACTCGGAGACAGACTTGAAGCTCTGGAAGATGGATGCAGAAGGAATAATATTAAAATCGAAGGTCTATCTGGGAATCGTGAAAGTCCAAATCCAGTGAAAGTCATAGCTGAACTATTCTCAAAAATAATTGGAGAGGTCTTTAAATCAGATACAGAGATAGCGGCAGCTTATCACATACATGGATCAAATACCTCTAAACCTAGGACTCTAATTATTCACTTCAAGAGATTACAATTTAAGCTTAATGTAATGTCACTTCTCAGACAGAAACTGAGAGATTATATTTTATAATATAATTATTTTATTATTATTTTATAATAACCACATTCATATTTTCCATGATTTCTCACCCTCAACAGCTGCTAAACATGCCACTTTTCACAACATTAAACAGCAGTTATGGAAAGCCAATATCAGATACAGCCTCTTGTATCCTGCCAAACTGAAAGTGGATATTCAAGACAAATATTACATCTTCTCCACCACGGAGGAAGCAGAAAAGGAGTTAAGAAAGCTTATCCCGACACTTTTTTGAATTATGATAGTGAGTCGCATCCTGTCATGTCATGGGAAGAAGATATTACCTGCTGTCTGATCTGCTTGCAATGATACTGGTACCATAATTATACATCCTTTTCTCTTCTCTGCCATTTTCTGTTTATGCTTTAATTATAATTAGACTTGTATGTGTTGAAGAAATTTAAGTTTTTTTTTTTTTTTTTACTATTCTAAAGGAGACTGTTTAACATCATACACTTGGTTTATTGTTATTGTTATTATTGCATTAGAGTTTACTATGCTTAAACAGGGTCACTTTTTAAAACCATTCCCTAGGTTTACTATTTTAATATTTCAAGACTGTTGAAGATTATATTTCATGCTTATAGTATTTAGATTTTAGTTATCTCTACTTTTTAATCCTCAAACGCCACTGCTGGGGGGCTTGTTTTGTTTTGGACATGCACTGTCTCTAGGACTGGGACTTTGTGAAGTGGGGTCCAGCCTCATGTGGGGAGGCAAAATGGGGGGGGTGGGGAGAAAAGGCGGGGAGAGAAACAGAGCAAGCTATATCTAATCTACAGTGGCTTGCAAAAGTATTCGGCCCCCTTGAACTTTTCCACATTTTGTCACATTACAGCCACAAACATGAATCAATTTCATTGGAATTCCACGTGAAAGACCAATACAAAGTGGTGTACACTTGAGAAGTGGAACGAAAATCATACATGATTCCAAACATTTTTTACAAATAAATAACTGCAAAGTGGGGTGTGCGTAATTATTCCACCCCCTTTGGTCTGAGTGTAGTCAGTTGCCCATAGACATTGCCTGATGAGTGCTAATGACTAAATAGAGTGCACCTGTGTGTAATCTAATGTCAGTGCAAATACAGCTGCTCTGTGACGGCCTCAGAGGTTGTCTAAGAGAATATTGGGAGCAACAACTCCATGAAGTCCAAAGAACACACCAGACAGGTCAGGGATAAAGTTATTGAGAAATTTAAAGCAGGCTTAGGCTACAAAAAGATTTCCAAAGCCTTGAACATCCCACGGAGCACTGTTCAAGCGATCATTCAGAAATGGAAGGAGTATGGCACAACTGTAAACCTACCAAGACAAGGCCGTCCACCTAAACTCACAGGCCTAACAAGGAGAGCGCTGATCAGAAATGCAGCCAAGAGGCCCATGGTGACTCTGGACGAGCTGCAGAGATCTACAGCTCAGGTGGGGGAATCTGTCCATAGGACAACTATTAGTCATGCACTGCACAAAGTTGGCCTTTATGGAAGAGTGGCAAGAAGAAAGCCATTGTTAACAGAAAACCATAAGAAGTCCCGTTTGCAGTTTGCCACAAGCCATGTGGGGGACAGAGCAAACATGTGGAAGAAGGTGCTCTGGTCAGATGAGACCAAAATGGAACTTTTTGGCCAAAATGCAAAACGCTATGTGTGGCGGAAAACTAACACTGCACATCACTCTGAACACACCATCCCCACTGTCAAATATGGTGGTGGCAGCATCATGCTCTGGGGGTGCTTCTCTTCAGCAGGGACAGGGAAGCTGGTCAGAGTTGATGGGAAGATGGATGGAGCCTCTTAAACCTCTTAAAAACCAAAGAAACTGAACAACTCATTTTTAAATCAAGACATCATTACTATGAACACGGAGAGAAAGCTAATAAGCTCTTAGCTCAACAAATCCACAAGCAAGAAGTTCGCAATGCAATCCCAGCAATCACCAACACGAATGGAGATAAAATCATTGACCATAAAAATATAATGCACACATTTAGGGACTGCTATAAATTCTTATATTCTACTGAGTTTAAAGAAGACAACACACAATCTAATACATTTCTGGATGCATTACAGATACCACAAATAGATAATTGGATAAACCTCTGCCGCTAACAAAATTACTAGATGCTATTAAGTCAACTTTAGAGTGGGAAAGCAGCAGGCCCTGATGGCTACCCTGTCGAATTTTATAAGAAATTCTCCAGTCAGCTAGCTGCCCTTTATGTGTGTGCCTGTCAAACAAAGCTGAAAAAGTGTTATGGTCTGGGGTTCTTTTGTGGAGGCAGAGTTGGTGACTTGCACAGAGTGACTGGCATTCTGAATCAAAAAGGTTACCACAATTTGGCTGTTATATCAGCAAAGATGGCTACTATAATGAATGAACATTTGAATAAAATTTTGTACACTTAATTATTTCTTGACTTTTTTTATTTGCCACTGTTTAATTGTTCTATGTCTTGATTTCATGAAACATTAAGACATTAAACTGCTTGCATTTCCATAATAAATGAGGTGTTTTAAAACTTTGACCAGTAGTGTACATTGGGTACTACTATTACCATGTTCATTTTCACATTTTTCACTTCCAAAATCTCATTATCATATAGAACGTTTCTCAACCTTTAAATATTTGCGACCCAAGTTTTCATAAGTTTTAATCGAGCCCCCCGTAACATTTTTTTGAAATGTAGATGCATATTTTATTATACCTACTTATCTTTTATCAACATTTATCTAACTCTATATTTATTGTTCTAGTATCAGAATGTAGTTTAAGTTAATTTGTTTTGGTTTCAACAGATGTTTTTTTCATATTTTTGATTCTTGTTTTCTTTTTTTCACATCTTCACGCCCCCCTTTTTGTTACTTCGTGCCCCCCTAGGGGGGCCCGCCCCACAGGTTGAGAACCACTGATATAGAAACAAACATACCATAAAATGGACAATGACAAAAGCATGTTAATGTCCATGTCAATGTCAATTTATTTATATAGCACATTTAAAACAACATAGGAATGCCGTGGCCAAAGTGCTTTACAATAATAGAATAAAAGAAAACAAACAAATAACATAAATAGAAATAAAATATATGAACATAAATAAAATACATAATAAATAGAAGTAATGTTATATAATCATAATGAGGAAACCATTAGTATTACTGAAGGCCACGGAATGCAAGGGAATAGAAATGAGTCTTTAATCTTGTTTTGAACAGTTCAATTGTAGACGACTCCTTTATGTGATGAGGTAAAGAGTTCCACAGGTGAGGGGCAGCAGCTGCAAAAGCCCTGTCCCCCTTGGTTTTACACTTGGTGCGAGGGAAAACAAGAGACAACTGACTAGAAAGACCTAAGCACTCTGGATGGCTGGTGTAAAACACACAATTCCGACAAATAGGCAGGAGCAAGCCCATGTAAAGATTTAAAAGCTAGCAGCAAGACTTTAAAATCAATTCGAAAACTGACAGGCAGCCAGTGTAAAGAAGCTAAAATAGGAGAAACAGGGTCATACTTTCTTGCCCCAGCCAGAAAACGAACGGCAGCATTTTGGACCAACTGCAACCTGTGTATCAGGGATTTGTTAATCCCAGAATACAGCTAGTTGCAGTAAAAAAAGGTTTGAGGTTTGCAAAAGACAGAGAAAAGCTGAGAAGTCCAAGACCAATTTGGGCTTTAGCTGATGGACCCACTATAAGCACCTCCGTTTTATTTTGATTCAGATCAAGAAAATTATTAGCCATCCAGGATCTTAGTTCAGAAAGACAGTTGTGGAGTTGACTTATTGCAGATTTGCAGACAGGAATATAAACCTGAGTATCATCAGCATAGCAGTGAAAAGAAATGTTAAATTTCCTAAAAATAGCCCCAATAGGTTGAAGGTATATAGAGAATAAAATAAGACCCAAAATGGATCCCTAAGGAACACCATATTTAAGAGGAGCAGTAGACGAAAAGAGGAATTTAAAGTAACTGAAAAGTGTCTACCAGTTAAATATGACCTGAACCAGTTAACAGCAGCCCCTTTAAGCCCAACAAGATGTTCAAGTCTCATCAGCAATATCTCATGGTCAATAGTGACAAAGGAAGCGGACAGGTCAAGGAGGAGACGGACTGCCGCGTCACTTGAGTCAGTAATAATAGAGGAATAAATATTAGGAAACCTTTACTGGAAAAACACAAAATAAAAGCACATAGATTGTAGAACTGTGGGGGGCACCTGAGCCTGGGCAACTTTTAACCTAATATTAGGGATAAGTCAGCAATTTGAACGAAACTGAATTTGCTTCCCTTTTGTAAAAATAATCACGAAGCTAGAATATTATGTGATCAGTTAAATTCCTACTATTGAAGAATGGTGTTTAATATACAGTATATAAAAACTTTTACCAACTTTGAATGCCTATGCTTTCTTGCTGTTTACATTGCTCTGTTATAGCTCACTATCCTTAAAATGTTGTATCTCTGAAGCTGTTCATTTGCCTTTTGAAATGCCAGCTCATACTGTGGGATAACTGATCCCCAGTCTAATGCAACTTGTCAGCAACATTATGCTTTTTTGTAGCAGGTTGTTTGCACGAATGGTAAGAAAATGCAAAATATGTGCTAACAAGCCATGATAAAACAGAATGAAGTATGATTTTTTTTTTAATAATGCATCCCGAGCTTTTGGCAGAACATGGGTAGGTAAGTTAAATATATGTCATCCATAACCATCTCTCCATTGTCCAACTCTCCCCTCTCCCCGCATAGGTAATGATATCATACATCATGTTGTTTTAAAATAAAGATGTGACAATGTGAACTTTAATACACTGCACATACCTAATCCACACTGCATCCCAAATTCACTAGCCTATCATGTAAGAAATGAAATTCTTTCTTGCAGTTCACCTGACAACAGTGAACAACACAAAACAATAAAGTAAACGTAGCAACATACCACATATATACATATATATATATTGTGGTAGATAGCGGGTGCTCTCGCTCCCTTGAACCCCTGTCCACGACTCCAAACACCAGGTAAAAGTCCAAAATCTGCCTTTATTAAATCTCCACAGTGCACAAAGCACACTCTCACCACTATACTCATAAATCACAATAATAACTACAATAAACAATCCTCCAGCTCCCAGACGCGTTGCCACCCTTCCACCCAGCTCAGCTCGCCGTCTGGGAGCTCCCACAGTCCTTTTATATCTCCTGACCCGGAAATGTTCCCAATCCCCAGTCCACGTGATTCTCAATCACTTCCGGGTCAGGTAAAAGTTCTTTTCTTCAACCCGGAAGCCCGTCGCTCTTCCTATGACGAACTTGCGGGTCATAGGGCATGAAGAAATCTTCGGTCCTCCCTGCAGCTTCCTCTTGTGGCCCCCATGGCATCCAGCAGGGCGGTGCATAAAAACTCCATTGTCCATGATGCCCTGCTGGTCTTCTGGGGACCTCCATGCTGCAAGGAGGGCTCCACCTGGCGGCTTGGGGGTATTGGCCAGGATAAACGGCCGGCCATCCTCCACAATATATATATATATATATATATATATATATATATTGCGGACACGGCCCGGACACAGACAGGCAGACATGTTGTTAATCACCACCACACGTTTATTTTACAATATTTACAATACTAAAGTCCGTGCACACACACAAACCCCACACAGTCCTGGCCACACAATACCTTCTCTTCGGGCCGCCTCCACTCTCCTCTCTTGCTTTGTCCTGCTTGCACCTGACTCCAGCCTCGAATGAAGGGAGACGGCCCCTTTTTTCTCATCCCGGATGGGCTCCAGGTGTTTCCCGGCACTCCTCCCTGGACACGCCCCAGTGTGGCGGAAGTGCCGGCTGTTCTCCCGGAAGCTCTCCGGGTGTCCCTGCTCTTCTTCCCCCCAGCACTTCCTGGTATGGCGGAAGTGCTGAGGTCCAGGGTCCCCAAGGCATTAGGGTGCCCCCTGGCGGTGACCACGGGCCCCTACAGGGTTGGGCTTCCAAGCCCTCTACCCGTGGCCCCCAAAACCACCAGGATGGTGACCCCCATGTGATCCAGGGTGGGCATAGACCCTCTTCCGGTCCCTCAAGGCATCCCGGCCGGGTCGTTGCCCCTGGCATCCCTGACTATATATATATATATATATATACACACAGTTTATATACACACACACTCACACATACATACTTATATAGTGAGTTACAGCATGGGAGTTTGTGAAGTCTACAGCATGGCAAAGCAAGTAGGAAGGGCTGGACTGTGGAGTCTACATCACGTTAAACCATGCTGTTCCCTCGTGTAGCCTTCATCATATCAAAGCTTCTCCTAAATTATCTACCACCCATCGCAGATCCGGGAACAAAAGTTTATTTTCCAAAACCAAAAATACAGAAATGCTGATATTGTACCATTTAAAAAAAATTTCAATACTGGTATACTGTGTAACTGACAAACACACATAAAGACAAAATATTTGAATTCCTATGATTGACGGCTCAGTTTACGACTCGTGTGTAGAATTTGTCCCTGAATTTACAGGTACAAGTGAGAAAAGTGGCTGTACAGGACGGCTGAGGTCTTTAAGTATTGTATACTCTGTCTTGTGTTGTTTATGTACTGAATTGATAGCATCTGGGTGCTGGCAATGTTCTGTATCACTTTCACCACTCTTTGCTTTATCATCTTGAGCTGAGCAGTTGTACTACCAGGATGTTATGCTGCCAGTAAGGATGGATTTCACTGTGTATCTGAAGATGTCTGTTAGAACACATGGAGAAATGTGAGCTCCTTTCAGGAGTCCAAGAAACCTAGTAAGCCTTTTTGACAAAAATTGAAATGTGTTGTGCCCATTTTAGTTTGTTAGTTATGAGCAGTCCAAGAAGTTTAAAGCTACTTATTCACTGAACAGAACCTCTGATGTAGATGTCAGTATGGTCTGCCTTGTGCTTTTCTGAAGCTGATGACCAGTTGTTGGGTTTTTCTAATATTAGGGGAGAATTTTTGTTTATTGAGACAGCAAGTAGGCCTCTTCTCTCTAAGCAGTCTCAATACTGCTGGTGATCAGGCCTCTGATTGTGGTGTCAGGAGCCACTTTAGTGATGGGGTTTGATCTGTGTCTGGCCAGGCAGGTAGAGGTAAACAACAACGACATTTATTTATCTACCATGTTTTCATACAACAATGTAGCTCAAAGTGCTTTACAAGAGAATAAAAAGAAAGTTACAAGAAAAGGAAAACAATTAAGATTAGGCAACAATATTAAAGACTAAGTAACAACAAAACAAGTCACATGGCCAGGAGAACAGAAAAAACAACAACACAAAAAAACTCCAGTTAGGCTGGACGAAAAAAAATCTGCAGGGGTTCCAAGGCCAAAAGTCAATCCAGCCCCCATCACACATTTTACCTAACATAAATATCCTTAAATGAAACCTCATAGTTTTCAAGCTTCACATGATAGGATTTGATGAAGTTGGTCTCATGGACAGCTGAGATACCTGCCTTCAATCCATCATCTCAGGGGACTGCATGGTACCTTGATCAAGTGGTGGTGGCGCAGATCACCCCCACAGAAGAATCGGAAACAACAGCAGAGAATAGTGGGAATTAGTACAGATTGTGTATCCCTTAAGAATATGATGATTATATGTCCATATAGTTTATTAGGAATACAACTGAAAAGTAGCTACAAAAAATCCATATAAAAAAATGGGCTTTAGCAGTTTTTTTAAAAACGTTCCACAGTATCAGCCTGGTGAATTTCTATAGGTAAAATATTCCAGATTTTAGGTGTATAAGAGCAAACGGCAAGCTCACCACTTCTTTTAAGCTTGGCTTGGAATTATAAGCAGTCCTCCATTCAAAGATATAAGGTTATGACTTGGAGTGTAGGGGAACAGGCATTCTAAAATGTAGGATGGAGCAAGATAATTTAAGGCTTTATAAACCATTAGAAGTATTTTAAAGTTACTTCTCAACAACACAGATAACAATGTAGCGATGATAAAACTGGTGAGATGTGCTCAGATTTTCTTTTTCTAGTTACGACACTGGCTGCTGCATTCTGTACTAACTGCAAATAATTTACTCCTTTCTTAGGTAGACCTGTTAGTAGTACATTACTGTAATCTTGTTGTCTAAAAACAAAAGCGTGAATGAATTTTTCAGTGTCTTGTAAAGTTATCAGAGGTGTAACTTTTGCTATATTCCTTAAGTGAAAGAATGCAGTCTTACTAATGTGGTTAATGTATGATTTAAAGTTTAGGCCAGAATCGATGACTACCCCTAAATTATTTACCTCTGTCTTTATTTTTAAACCTAAGGGATCAAGTTTATTTCTAATATCCTTGCTATATCCATGTTTGCCAATCACAAAGATTTCTGTTTTTTCCTTATTTAATTTGAGAAAGTTACTACTCATCCAATCGAAAATACTGTTAAGACATTGGATCAAACAGCCAAGAGTGTAAAGGGTCATTGTTGAGGGTCAGCATGTAGAATTTGATGCTGCCAATCTGCCCATGTGAGGAGTCTGTTGGCTACAAAGTCCAAAATCCAAATGTAAAGGGTGGTGCCAGGTCCTAAATTGAGGTGTTTGGTTGTCAGCTTTGCTGGTACAAGAAAATGTCAAATGCTGAGCTGTAGTCTGTAAACAGGACTCTGACATGTCAATTATTATGATCTAAATGTACCAGGATGATATGAAGAGCAAGGGATATTACATCCTCTGTGGACAGGTAGTGACTATATGCAAACTGGAGCTAATTATGATAATCTGGAATATACTTTTTTAATGTGTTTCAGCACCAGTCTCTCAAAGGACCTCGTCATGTTGGGAGTGAGTGTCACCATGTAGTCTTTCAAACTGTCCACTTTTGTTGTTTTCTTGGGCATAAAGATATTGTTGTCCTTTTAAGCAGATAGGGACCACATATTCTCTCAGAGAAATAATAATGATTTCACTGAAAATATTGATAATTGGTTGTTTAGGTTTTTAAAAGCACACCCTGAATGAAATTCCATCCGGACCAGATGCCTTGTGGATATTAATTCATTTAAAAGTCCTACATCATTTATAGAAACAAAGGATGGTGAATCTTGTGGTGATGCAGGCAATCAAATGACAGGCTGTGCTGATCAAAATAGGCATAGGGAGAATTAAATTGGTCTGGAAGGAAAAATTATGATATTGCATTAGTTTTAACTTTGTAATTCATATACATCATTAAAACCTAACAAAATTAGCGTGAATCAGATGCTAAAATTCATCTCTAGTTTGCTACCGTACTAATGTTTAGCCAGTTTGCCTTTCTTACTGAGTTTGTGTCTGCATTTCTTGTAGGTTTCCATATCACCATTTTGAAAAGTATTGCTGCACACTATCAGTAAATTCCTGATGTCAGTAGAGATCTATAGTTCCTTATTAAGAATAATGCAGATTGTCATTCACTCTTTTTTTATAAAAAATCCATTATGATGTCTGCATACTCCTCTAGATCTGATGTGGAGTTCCCTAAATATGTTCCATTTTACACAATAAAATCAGTCCTGGAGCTTTTCCTCTGTTTCTTTACTCCAGCACTAAATCACTTTTTTTGATGGCTTCTATCCACAAAAATTTAAAGGCCTTTCCAAAGACACGCTGAACAATATGGAAGTAAATACCTCTACTAAGGCTCCTTTTGGCAGGGGCCCTCTCATCATGGGACTGCACCTTGACTAACACTGCATAGCAGCAGGCACAAATGTTAATGGCCAAGGGCAAAATTCAGGCAAAAGGATGTACCTCCAGCTAGCTCCTGACAATATGCACCTTTCCGATTGTATACATTTGTTCCTTCCTCATAGAATTCCAAAATAAAGAAACAAGATACTTCCCAATCTGAACTCATGTTGACTATAATGCTCAGTCTTTTCATTAGCAATTTCTGCCGTTTATTATCTGTGATGTATGTTAAGCTTAGTGGCCTATAGTTACTTGGATCTGCCCGAAGGAGTGTCCGAGGGTGGAGAAGTGACCCTAACCTAGGAGCGCTGTCGGCTTGTGACAAAACGGGTTTGTTGCATGCTCCCATCTTCTATCGGGGAGCCCTTGAACCCGTCACCATCGGTAATGTTACTGATGAGCTAAGCAGTGAGGCAACAACATAGCAAGGGGATGGTGTACAAAAGTGCCAAGTGCTTTTATTAAAAGCAATCAACAAAACAAGGTGTTCAAATAAATAGTGCAGTGCCTTCAATAAGACTTTAAATAAAGAATTCAATAAAACCAGAAGTGAAAATGTGGAGGTTAAAAACAATAGAAAAAAGTCTTCTTAAAAACGAGGTTAAAATACAGCAGGAAGCATTCTTTTAAAAACAACAACAGGCCCGGTGCCTTTTTACCTGCGGCTCCCCTGCTTCCCCTGTCTGGGCTTTTCAATGGGGGAGTCGCTCTACCTGCAGCTGGCCTTCTCTCTACTCCCAAAATGGTCTGTCGCCTTTCCGATCCTTGGCTCCGGTAGGCACCACCGAACAGCGACTTGGGATTCCCCAACAACCAGGACTCTCACGCTGGGGACATCACGTCCCAAGTCCCGACTCCCGCTGCCTTCCGGTCACTCCCGCCCTTCATGAAAACACTGCGGGAGCAACCACTACTGCTACTCCTCAGGTGTCGGCGTAACACCCAAGCTCCCTGTCAGCTGCCGTGAGCCTGTACTCGCTCGCTCATTCTCCCGCACCGACTTTCTCTCCCCACTGCTTCCGGCTTTCCTCCTGCAACCTCCCGTCCGTTCTTTCTTTTTTCCTTCTTTCTCTCCCCTCCTTAGCCGACTCGCGCTTCTATACATCTTACTATTTCACCTTAAGTGCAATGAATACACTTATTTGGGTTGGCAACTATAACAATAATATTGCTTTGAGATCAATACATTATAGTATCTGTCCAAGTCACAAACCATGCACTTCACACAACGTTTCACACTTTCCATAAGGTACAACTAGCAAGATTCAAAGGCACATCAATATGCCAAAAAGTTTTTTAACCACAATATAAGTTGTGGAATATATAATACAACAACTACAGTGATCTAAACAGAACTTGCTGTTTATTGTTTCTTTGAAGAACAGAAAATAATGCTGATGATGCTCTTTAATTAAAATAATAAAGTAATGAACAGTACTATATATTGACTTAACACACTTCTTCAAAATGAACTTTGCATATGATGAAATACCAGTAATAAGAAAAACATTACATATGTGTTTGGTAACAACAATGTATTTGTGTAAAAGGGCAAATAAGGAAGGTAAAAAAAGATTAATTATATGTGTAAACACCAATCAATCTTGAAATACTAGAACAGCTTACATTACTAATTAAATTAATTGCAGCATACTTTGAGATTCTACACAATTCTACACTTGGAATCCAGCTTTCATTGCAAATATGGTGTTTCTACTCAAGAAAAGAATAAAAACCTTTGTATCAGTAATCTACAATAAGGTCATTAATTTTCTAGTTACAGCTGTTAAAATTTTTTAAAAAGAAACACAAAACATCCAAATAAATAGGTGTGGTAATAGGAGACTTAAACAATGCAAACTCTTATCTTGGATATTGTGGGGTAAAGTATTTAAAAAATTACAAACACAGCAGTTTTTAAATAATAAGCTCTTTGTTTACAAGATACAATTCCACTATTGTATGGAGAAAATGTCACAATGCGAAGGACACCTATTAGAGGTTTCTATTGAAAACAGAAAGAAAACGCCTTAATTTGGCAAGAGTAAACTTTATTTTGTAGGACTTTACTTTTAATTTTGAGTTTGTGAAATATAAATGTTCCTGTCCATGTACACTTACGCAGCTGATATGGTTAATACTTTGAATGATCTTGTTATACTGGACCTTTTATTGTAAAAGTAATCAAAACAAATTTAATTTAAGTACAGAATAATACATAAAGAATTAAGCCTCAGTGCAGCTAAAGAACATTATTAGTACTGACTTTTGGGAAGGAAAAACACTACATATATCTATGTCAAAATGTATTTATTCATCTTTATATAAACCCATTGTACTTTGACTGCTCTAGGCAGTTTGTGTCATAATATTACAATAAAGATATAACCAGAGAAGAGCTGAAATTACTGCAGTAAATGAGTTGTGAAGACAGGCACTTCTACTTTTCAGAAATTCAGAAAGAAAGAAAGTCTAAATCATTAAAATCTAATGCTTTGTTAGACAGAAAATCATGGCTGTGTTCAGTTCAGATATAACAACAACTTGGAAAGACAGCAGTTTGTCATTATTGCATTTCCAGTGATTTAGCAGCTTGTGTGCCAATGAAATACATGTGAAGGCCTTTAAGATGGGAATCTCAGAGAACTGCATGTGAAGTAAAAAAAGATGCAGTTTTTGATTAAGAATATTCATATAATTATTCTATGGTTTTATGTAATCTTCAATTTTTTTCCCTTTCCAACAGCAGTGTGAAAATTGTCAGACAAACTAGAAAAACTATTAAACTATAAAATTCAAAACTATGTGGTTGCTTTCTTTCAGTTAAAAAAAAAAATAAAAAGAATTAGTCTAAACTTAACACAGGACCAAAAGTGTGACAAATCAGCTGGGAGATGCAACTGCAGACTAGACTGCGGGCAGGGATAATTGGGCAATAAATACAACATATGATAAGGTAACAGAGTCTTCACATTCATCATCTTTACTTAAAGAACAATACTACAGTTGTCTATTCATCCATTTGTCTATATTCTAACTCGCCAATGGTGGGCATCCTATCTTGGTAGTAGTTGTGCAAGACACAACTTCATTGCAATGAACACTTTACACACATGCTTAAACTTACTCATACATGGACTATTGTAATCCTGAATTAACCTAATCTGTAATTGTCAGCTTTCTGAAAAGAAAGGTCATGCAGATGCAAGGAGAAGGCAAAGTGCTACTTCTCAAAAATGTCATAGTCAAAAAATTGTGTTATCTGTAGTATTTATAAACAAACATCTCATATACTACAGTTTATTTTACTGTAGTCTCCCACTTTACAGAGTACAGCCACCTAGTTTGAGAGTTTAAAATTTGCAAGCGGTACAACAGAGTAACTTGCCAGCTAAAGCTGTGCTGTGTATCTGCCCATAACCACAGCGGCGATTTATCCAAGCACAGTAACACTTGTGTGTTAAGGTAGGATTGAGGGTGGCACAACAAAATTTATTCTATAAGAACACAATGCAGCTTTATCTGTAACTTTAAAATGTATTTAAGGTCATTGTGCTATCTTAAGTTCCTGAAAATACTACTAAATAAAATTTAAAATAAACTGTATAAAGTATATTTATATAGAGTGAATGTGAAAAGTATAACACAAGACCAAGGAATAAATATTGGGGTGCCATCCAGGTCACCCCTTTTGATTATGGCTTTGTAACAAAATAAACAGTGTTTATTGGAATGGACTCAAATAAGGACAAAACAAAAGATAAGGCTGCAGCGTCTCTTATCAATAGCATTAGTGCTCATCTGAGCAGTCTGTATGGGGTACAACTTCTATTTCCAGTGGCTCTACAACAAAATGAGACGAGACCTTCCCAGAACTTCTCAAATTTATAGTCCTTTAATCAGAAGGGACAGAGTCAGTTGCTCTCAGTGGGCATTGTCTTGGAGCTGTGGGCAGAAAAAGAGATGACAACATTAGTGACCATGCCCCCTCATGTCCCAGGTTGTATTGTTTACCCTGGATGAGCCCAAAAGATGAACCTCTGGCACTTATGCGTGACAATGTATACAATATGTACACATACACACATTAAATATGGCAGCTCAAAGTATGTTTTCATAACATCACATGGTGCACAGTAATAGTTCCATAAAACTTGAATGTTCAAGTAAAAAAGAGCACAAAGGAACATGACCTGAATAACTAAAAGATAATCAGTTTTCTTTCCATACTTTACTCATTACAGATATCCTGGAACCACTAGAAGCCAAGCACAATTTAACCCTGAACAGAGCAACAGTGTATTACAGGGTACACACAGGCTCAGTTTAGCTACATCACCATTCCTTCCTTGGGTATAAACTGAATTAACACTGCGCCCCTACAATAAAGAGGAGAAAATAGAGTGCCTATGGAAAGCCTTCACCACCAATTACTTTGTATTTTATATCTGCAATTTAATTTACATCACTTTGCACTCTTTTTCTATTGATCAGTGACAATAAATTAATAAATAAATGTGCTTTATACCAATGTTGTATACCAATGAAATGCAAGAACTTCAAAGGTAGGGGGTGAGTACTATTTATTGTTACTGTATTTGTAGATCATAGTTATGTACTGTAAATGTAGTTATGTAAATAATGTGATTAGTTTATTTTCAACTGGCACTATGAATACACTGTGAACTTGAATTTAAGTACATGGAAACAAGTCGGCTGACTAGCATTAGCAATCCTTCACAACAGCTTTCTAAAAGCATGACATATAGTTTATTTCTATTTTACAGACAGCATGCTCAAAAAAATGCTGACTTTTTTGGTATAAATTATAAAACACACAATACTATGAGCACTCATCACATTTAGCGTTGGAACCAACATAAAGTTACAGTAGATTCGGTAGACCTGACTAAAGTTTTTCTGATTAACCTAATAATTAAAATAAATTAGATATTGAACTGCTTTACTTATCCATCTATATGCAGATTACAAAACAAGTTCAGGAAAATAGTTGTATATACAATAAAAAAGACATTCACCAACTAAGTACATATGGACTATATTATCTGAAAATAGGAAACATTTAAAGACACTATCAAAATTTATTACATGGCTATATCTTCAAGCAATACATTTAATTATGACTGCCCTCAATTAGGAAAAGTAGACATATGTCTATGAGAACTGCAAAACTGTGTAGGTATACTAATTCAATAACATAGATGACATTTTTAAAATAAATTTGAAAATCTTTGATATTTCTTTCTGTATGCATACCTTTAGACTCCTTCTATGCCTTTGCTTGGTAGCCTTGCACTGTCTTTTTCATGGTCATTCCCATAAAGCCTGTTTCTCAGACTCATTAGTGAGACACCTTGCATGCCTCCTGTTTGCTTTTTGAGTACAATGATAAACAGGCCTCCATTACACAGTGTGAAAATATCATTCAGCTTCTTGCAAATACTTTCTATCTTTGAAGGTGACTCTCCGTTTTCCTATACCTTTATTCAGTATCATCATGTGTCTCAACCTGTCTTGCCTGATACTTCCTCTGTCGATCACATCACTGACCAATTAGATCAATTCCAAACTGACTGATTAGATTGCTGTGAGGGACCGGAGACACACATACACACAGTAGCCATTTTATTTTATAGTAGACTAGGGGGCTCCGCCCCCTGCTCGCACACCCCCATGTTTGGTGTACTGGATATACAATTGCTATTTTCATAGGAATTGTTACATATGCATTATTTTCACTGTTACTTTAAAAACTTCTGTAAAAACAATACTGTACTTGTCCATTATTTCCGGCCCCGGGCGTGGTTACATCTCTTTCTTGCAGGACGTATAACACTCCTTGCATTGTGAAGGAGGTTGGGGGTGCAGCTGAATGCATGCTAACGAGATGCTGTCGGATCATCTGCTGTCTTTCTGCTGCTGGCGAGCTGCCTGTTCTGCTCATTACATGTCGTTGTTTTAAGAGTTGGGAGCACATAGTGCATGTCTGCCAAAAGCAATCCAATCCAACAACTGCTAGGTTAGATGTCCGTGGACTTGTTTTAAATGATGGCTCACTGCCTTGTCTCACACGTTTTTACGTTGTAAAAACAATACTTGTGCTTTATTTCCGGCCCCGGGCGTGGTTAAATCTCTTTCTTGCAGGACGTATAATGCTGCTCGCATTGCGAAGCTTAATTTTTCTGCATCAACTTCAAGTTTGCCATGGGTACATTCTTACTAGCATGTCTCCCCTCAGAGCAATGGCATTAAAAATGCACAGACAAAGCATCCCACAACAAAAATTTAATAATACACATATAAACAATGTATACTTAGAATTTATATCACTGATATCCTTAGTAGGAGTTGCTGTTAAGCAGCATATGGACTTGTGGATAAAAACTCTCTCTCTGTTGAAAACCTTGCAGCTAGCTGGTCACTATAGGTTTTTAAAACGTTGCCTTGAAATTCCATTTAGACTGAATGCTTTATGGACTCATTTAAATATTCTCCTTGCATTATCCAAAGGAAAATAAATCAAATGGTGGTGCAAGCAAGTCACATGAATAACAGCAGTAACAAGCTGCCCAAGTCCAATCAAGTTAATTGTCATGTGAACATATTACAATGAAATTCTTATTTGCAATACACAAATGAGTATATACTGTATAGCATGCAACATTAATAAATACAAACCATTATATACAATATGCATTATTAAGAATTATCCATTGATACACACTGTTTCGTATTCAGCAGCTTTACGACTTGTAGGCGGAGACTTTTCTTAATCTACTGGTGCTAGTGCCAATGGTCGTGTACCATTTCCCAAACGGGTTTGAGAACAGCAACTGTGCAGAATGGATGAGTACTTTAAATTATACTGCTTGCTTTTATAAAGCAGCAAGTGTTGTATATGTCCTTAATAGAAGGCAAAAGGTGCCAGGAATATTCTGTGCTGCCTTTACCACCCTCTGCAGTGCTTTACAAGTTTCAGCCAAGCGGGGGCCACACACGAATCAAGCCATTTCAGTTTGTCAGTTAAAGTCACTCCAGAAAATGTAAACTTGCTCAGTTGTTCAACAGGACTTTGGCATAGCAAGATGGTATGAGTGCAAGGGATATAACATCCTCTTCAGACCAGTTGTGACAAAATACAAATTGGAGATGATCATGACTATTCTGAATATCCTGGTAAATAAGTCCCAACACTAGTCTCTCAAAGCACAACACAGCTGGAGTTATTCAGACAGTCCACTTATGTTTTCTTAGGCACAGGGATAACTGCTGTCCTTTTAAAGTAGGTGGGGACAACAGACATGAAATCATAACGGTTGCTCCAGTTTATCCCCAGGGGGATTGTTTAACAAATTTAAATATGAGTACATTATTGAGCCTTTGCCTACACTTTCTGTGTGATTCAATTTGCTAATGTAAAATGCGCTGCTCTGAGTCTTCAGTAAATTTCGGATGTCACTGATGATCAGTCCAGCAATTGCACACTCGTACACATCTGACAAGTAATCTCTAAATATGTCCCAGTTTGTACACTCACACAATGCTGCAGTTTTTATCCATCTTTTTAGAGCAATACTGAACTATATTTCTTTCTGGCTCCTCCAACTTAAATTTGCTGCTTGTAAATTGAAGGCACAAGTACTGAATACAGTCTGAATGACTGAGGTGACAGCACCTTTTATCTGAGCTGTAACAGTGATTTAGTGAGTTAGCATCCTGGGTGGGACAAGCATCATGCTGATAATAGGTAAGGTAAATAAATATTTTTTAAATCTGTTTGTCTGAAGTTTCCAGCAATAATACATACAATGTTTTACATCCTGAGGTATCTTATGATGATATATAGATGCTCAGATTAATTGTGTAGATTTGCAACAGTTTTAATATATGTGCACCAAACATGGTCCCTTATTTAAAAAAATGCCAACTCATCTGCTTTTTACTCAACAAATGAGGTCAGTTGACACAGTAGAATAAAAACATCAAGTTGTATTGCAGAATCTGGTTTTTCAGTGATCAGTCATTAGGGAAAAGAGTACAAAAGATGCTTCTTCATGTAGCAAGTTTTGCAATAATATTGTCTAGCTTGTTATTCAGCAACCAAACACTCATCAGAAAAATATTGACCAGAACAGGTCAGTGGCCATAGTGTAATGCCATTACCTGGACATCTCTCCTTTGATTCCATTTGCTAGTTCTCTTTATTCAATTCTGCATGGTTAAATCATGCTAGTTGTAAACAACTGATGATAGCAGCTCTGTATTTAAATGGGATAAAAATCTATTTATTCATAACAGCTGCAATGTTTAAAAAAGTATGGTTATTATAAATAATAATCATGTAAATGGACTGCATAAACAAAGAAGACAACACTGAATAAATAAATAAATACAAAAAACCCACAAGACCCATGTGCCATGATAAAACCAGAAATATCATAAAATTACCTTTTATACTTGAGTCTACCCTTTTAATTAAAACAATATGGGATACCACTCGTTCACTGTGCTTTTTTCCCTAAATCAATGTAAGTATATATTCATGAATATCAAATGTGTTAAGAATAAATTGACTATACTAGCCTTGGGCTGAAATACACTCTCCTGAAATCAGGAGAAAAATTTGAAATTTGGTTTGATGTTATTTAATTCTCTAAAATTCCCATGAGGTATTGCATTTGCCACTTAAAGCGATTAGAATGCCACCTTGCCAAGGCACCTGGGGCATCATGTATAAAACTTGCTTATACTCAAAAATGCACATAAGCCATTTGTTAGGCAAAAATCAGGATTTATAAAACATGAACTTGGAATGAAAACAGGCTCAACACTGAGCTGGGAAGTAGGTATTAATAACTATATCTCGATTTTTTAAGGTCATGTGGTGATATTTGAGAAGTACCGATATTGCATTTTCCCTAAAATGTATAGTCGGAACCAGGACAAGATGAACAACACTTTTATTTGTCACATCAGTATTGGTCTTCCAAATGACAAACATAAAAAGTGAGTGCATTGTATCTCTTTTGATCTTAACATAAAATCAAATGAGATATAAAAGTAAAATTAGACTCAATACCTTAGTTCTTTATAAAGAAAAACAATGTAAGCTGATACAATTTCTGACTGCCTGAAAATAAAAAAAAAAAATAAAAAAATTCAACAGATGACTTTTAGAATAAGTCTATCTCTTAAAACCTATATACATAATAAGACAATCAACATTTTTACTGTTTTGTTTCCCTGTTGAATGGTTTCACATTGACCGCGTAAGTAAAATGTGTTTGGTGCTTGTTTGTAGATGTCCACTTTTTAAATCCTAGTTTCCTACAAAATACACAGTGAACCTCAGGTAGGACTCAAGTATTTTGATAGATAACAAATCTGCTCAAAGTGAGCGACATTGGAATGTCGCGTAAGATCCAGGAGAAAAAAAGTAACATAATTTTGGCAGTGCTTCTGCAAGGAATAAATAAATGCCTGGGCAGTTCACACTTAGGATCCATCATTTTAAGCAGCAATTTAAAACCATTTTTTCGACTATACTGGAAGGGACCATACCTTTAGCTATGTTATTGGCTATAAAGGTCATACTTTCTCTGCAATTTGTACCGTTCTTTTTGTAAGGCAAGCAATGAGAAACTGAATTTGCTAATGCAGCTTGTTTTAAGGCGACAGGTTGGTATTTGGCATTGCAGGACGAAGACTGCAGTATGGGGTTTTATGCACTCTTTATGCTAAATTGCATGGCATAGTTTGCGATGGTGGAAGAGATCAGTAATACTGCTAGCTTTGGAAGCAATCTTTTTTAGGTGCAGCCTGCATATGATTGTGATTTGTTGCTCGTCCAACCTTTTGAAATCGAACCATACAAAAGATACTTCTGTGTTATTACAGATATCATCATTTGTACTGTCATCCTCTAGACTAACTTTTTCAGCTTTTTGGTCTGGCTTACTCATGTTAATATGCTACATTTCCACACAATGAGCACAGATGTGTGAGAGGTAAATTGCCAAACCTATTTCAGAGGAATGGACTTGGAAACAGACCTGCCAAGGTTAAACAAATATGACCTGAGCTTCAACCATCCAGACAAGAAGGTATACGCATGCCTGATAAGTGACTTTAATAGCAAGGCCAATCATACATTAGCAGCGGTGTTTGGGTGATCATGTGTAAATACTCAGAACAATAACGCTAAGTTGTATATACTGCACTGCACTGTAAAGTAAAAAAAAAAATCATTGATAAATTAATACATCCTCTGAAAAGTTTAAATATAAAAATGTGCCGAATATACCTTCAATATTCGTTATATCACCCAGCCCTACTTCCAAATTTAGACAATGTGTAAGTCCTATGCAGACTTTTTTTAATGATGCCATTTTAGAGACACTAGGCAGCAGGACAATGAAGTGAACAGAAATTTTCATTTTATTACACATCATTGAAATGTCACATTTTGATGTTCTTGAACTAATTAAATCAGCTAACAGACATGCTATCTCAATACAGCTGTCCTCAATATTGGCAATAGTGCCTAATGCATATGCTTAACATTAATTGGGTTAGTGTGTAGCCTATCTATTTTGTCTATGAAAAGGGACTTCTCTGTGTTGTATGTAGGACATAACTGGCGACTGCTGCATCTGCTCTTTTGGATGATATCACCAATGGCAAGCTATCAGGGATCACAATGATTTTTTGGTTCATGGAGATGACTGATTTAGACCTTCTACAGCTGTCCTCTTCGAGTTGTGTGCTGCATTGGAGCCTACATTCTAGAGGCCATCACTCAGAAATCATACAATGCCTGTTCCATTACAGGTTCTAACAAATGGAGGGTATTTGATGACAGGAGTTTTCAGAGTAAATGGCTGGCCAGTCAGGAATTTCACAGTCATTCCTGAGCCATGTCATGCCCTCTGTATGGATGGTATAATTATATTGCTACCCCAATATATACAACTGCCCCACAGTCAAGGGGTACAAGCTGAGATCAAAAGGTAATTTGCAGTGATTAATGATTTCCTAATGTATATGCAAACAGCTGCGGTGGGCTGGCACCTGGCCCGGGGTTTGTTTCCTGCCTTGCACCCTTTGTTGGCAGGGATTGGCTCCAGCAGACCCCCTTGACCCTGTAGTTAGGATATAGCAGGTTGGATAATGGATGGATGGATATGCAAACAGAAAGCGTTTTCATTCAATCAATATAGAGTACAACTAATATATGATGCTTAAATGTGCCATTAATGTTGGAGGTGGCCCAGCTCAACCCATAATTCCTTGACCTTACCAAATAGTAGTGTTAGAAGCAGACTTCAGGGTCATGCCGTCAGTACTCATGATTAGCTTCTTGGTAAGTAAACTTAATTAATAGCACTGTAATTAAGTTTATCATATTACAGACAGCTTGTATAATCTGTTTTTCAGGTGACAGTGGATACACCACAAGAGAGAGATATAATGAAAGGCACTCAATGATAGAAACATTGTAAGTTATGTATTTAAATATACACTGTATATTTATATATAACTTTGTATATCACCTTGGATAAATTAGTCTGTCAAAAATAAATTTTAATATTATAATGACACATTGATGTGCAACATTGAGATGGTTCACGCACTATTGCACAGTAACACGTACAGCCTCTGCCACCTTGCTTTTTTTTTTTTTTTTTTTTACAAGCACAGTTAAAATGTTCTTAATATCTCACAGTTCTGCACATACAGCCTGCATCAATTTACTCTGTGCACTGGCGGCAGTCTGAGCACTGCATCATAGCACACTGCTATTGCTCTCTCCACTCCAATGCTCTCACTCTTGGCTTTTTCTTTTATTTATGAGTCCCTGAGAAAGACAATCAAAAATAATGTTTTTGCAGTTCTCCACTTGACAGTAATACCTCATGCTCACATTCACTTGAGTTTTGTACCCAGTCCTTTTTTCCTTAGTTCTTCTATGGCTTGCAGTTGAAGCATCACTCAAGAACATGGCCGTATTTATATGGTCATTAGATCATAAATATTCAAAACAGGCGTTTGTTAAGCTATACATGGTTACTGGCAAATATGCAATGGGAGGTGGCTAAAAGCATGTGCATGAGCACATGCTTTTAAGTTGATTTGAGATTAACAAAGAAAATTGGCACGATATGTGGCAATTGTATGGATTTTGTAAATCCTATTTTTTTTTTGTATGTATGCCGATTTTGCTTTTTGAGCCTAAATAAAATTTAAATAGGGAATCTAAGTATGGTTTTATACATGGGGACGTTGGAATTTAAAGTTGGAGTGAATGTATTTATTTTTCAGTGTGGAGTTAACATAAAAACACAAATAACACACACATAAAACAGAAAAAAATCTAATTAAAAAGGGAATGAAGGCAGACCACTCAATTGAAAATGCATCATCTACAAACAAGAAATCAGCCCCCAGAAGATAAAGGTCAGAGAGCAAATGCAAAGGAGAAAAATAAAGAATGACACATGGAATGTGTAGGGCATAGAGGGAAATACTGAAAAATTGCATGGAAAATATATAAGACATATGAGCAAGGTCTACATGGCCTAAAGGCTTCCTGCTTCCAGGACTCCCAGCTTTCTCCCAAATCCAAAAGCATGTGGTTAGTTAGTTTCATTTAATCAAGGTCTATAAATGATGGAGTCTCAATCACAAGATTGTTTGAGATAACTACCCAACAGGGCTGAACTCAGGAAGACACTTGGAAATCACTGAGTGGATATATGGACAGACTGATTAAAACATATTTTTTCAGTACTTTGGTTGTTGTAAGGTTGTTATTTGTTCATTTTTCTAAGATAGCTTTTCTGCCCTATTACATCAGATTTTCTTGTATGAATTTATTTGCAAATAGTTGTACTTTTACTCTTTGCTTTGACAATTAAAAAAACTATATATCAGGTTTGCCTGCCTAAGCAGTATTACTGTAACTAAACAGCAACCTCAGAAGATTTTTTTTCTACCTTCAGGCAGAGGACATAAAACATCAGTTCAAACTTTTTTTTTTAACCAAATAAATTTCTAAGGCTTTTTGGGAATAATCCAGAATGCCAACTCAAAAGGCATAATCACTCACACAGTCACACTCATTCCCTTTTAGCCAATTTACAGTTGCTATCAACCCAAATTACATATTTCTGGGATGTGAGGAGAAACAAGTACATGTAGTAAAGCAAGTTAGGCGATCTGTGGCAGTGCATTAGTTTTGATAAAGATTGTACAGCTTAAATTTGGTGGGGAGGGTGTGTGGCACTGGGAAGCCATGAGGACAACAGGGTATTTAAGGGGGAAATTGGCTGCTTTCGTATTGACGTGCAAATGTTGTGACGTGTGACTCACTGTCTTACACTCCAAAAACAGGAGGCCGAGTCATAATCTTCAGAATGATCAGCTTTATTAACAACCTCAAACAGGAATAGCAAGCATTTTTATTGAGGCGGGAACTACCACTCTATAACACACAAACACAGCAAGCAAGCAGCGACTTCATAAGTCATTCCACCTCAGCTCCCTCCTTCAGTCCAGGCACTGATAATCTTCCTCCTCAGGTTGGTCCCGCAGCTGCGGATCCGAGATTGGCATTGGATTGTCCTGAAGGAGAGGGGACAAAGAGAAAGTGGGCCAGGTCATTGCCCGAATTAAAATAACCCCCCACCCCCACCATATCAGCAATCTGTCCCTGGCCGACGCATGCTCTGCACAGAGAGCTGTGAGCGAACTCGCTGTCGTGGTGATGAGTTTTCTATGGCCAACAGATGCTTTACTGTGTGATGGGGACGCGAGGGCCCTGTTGAAGCAGGACACTTATCACGGCGGGACTGCGTACACGTCACACGTGCTCACAAGATCAGCTCAGCCGGTTTCCTCACGGATGTGCCACAGGTCGTTAAGCAAAGCACCTGCACCCACATAGTAATAGAGGAATCTGAGACTAACAGAGGGAGGATGAGAGCAAGAAAAGATCAGAGATGGGAGAGAAAATCAAGAGAGTAAGTTCTTGGAGAAAACAGAGAAAAGTATCAGGATTGTGAACCATTGCTGTTGTTGGGAGGCATGGTGATCAGATGACCAAACAGGGAGCAAGAGAAAAGATGCTGCAGAGATATGTGGCTCCTGCTTAGCATTGTGAAGCCAATGGCTTTCAGGGTTGTTCCATGTACACTGAGGGATAGCAGTTGGAAGGCAAAGCTGGGCTTTGGGTGTCCCATTGGTGATGGCTGAAGTGCCTAGGACAAAAGTCAAATGAGGGTTGACCATGCTTGCTTGCCTCAGCTCAGCTAAGAAGACTCAATAGGTGAATGGAACAGCCAAGACACAGTGAACCACAGAGGATCACTGGAGATAAGGACGATCCTGATTTTAACTCTGTGGTTTTATTTTTGTTTTTAACATTTTATTTGGATTATTTATTGATTGATTCCCATCAGAGAACTGGTTTGTACTGAAATATTTATTGATTTATTTAATGCAAAACTAGAAATGCACTATTTATTGATTTGGCACTGAAGTGTTATACATAAGCTGCACTATGCATTTTTTGCACTTATCTTGTTGTTTGTGTCCTCATTGCACTAGTCCATCTTTGTTTAATGACTATTGAAGTACTGGAAACAGGTGATGCCAAGGCTGCAGGCATCCAGAGGCATCACTGTATACCCAGAGAAAAACTGAGAAACATGAGAAGAAAATGTAAAACTTCACATAGTCTGTGAACATTCCAGAATTCAAACTTAGGGTGTCTGTCTTACCGATCCAGAGGACTATCATCAGTATAAATATATAAAATAAAATTGAATACATAGGTTGGCAGGCTGTTACTTGACATTATTTTTTCTTTCAATACTTTTAAGATGAGTTAAATTTATAAATAATAATTTTATAGATTTTTATGTATCATGCTTTTAAATTTACTGTAAAGTCACACTGCTGATATTTTGCAACTGGAGTTACTCCAAGTTGTGGTCTTTTGAAGTTAAAAAAAACTCAAATGCAGTCAGTGTCTTGTACATTTGGTGGTCTGGTGGTCATGGTGTGATGCTAACATGAATATATCTTCTTCCTAGAAACATTTGCATCTGTGCTTTTGTTGCAGTACGCATATTTCAATTAACAGAATTTAGTAAAAATTAGAACCACCCTTTTCACCAGGTACCTGACAGCTGCTAAAATTGCAACTTGGTAGTATGCACTGAAGTGAAAACTACACCAAGCAAATAAGGCTTTGGAGGACAGTAATATTTGACAGATTGAGCAAAATTAGCCCTATCACAGCCGAAGTCAAAGTTTGAGGAATAATTTATATATGCATACTATAGACACGCACACTTATTTTAAAACTTATGATATGACAGTGGGAAAACTATATTTGCTCTCTGAGGTGTCACCCACTGCACTCTGGTCTCAATCCAGGTGTTTCATCAGCGCATGCTCCCAAACTCTCTCTCCCTAAAATGAGACAATAAAAATTATGGCTGACCTTCACTGTGTTCCGATTCTTGAGAAGGTCTTTCCTTAGTCAGTATTCATTACAGCAGCTCACATACACTGTATTACCTCCTCTCTCATGAGACTCAAAGCTCATTATCTCTGCTTAAATAATGCATACATTGCAGCAGGCCTGAACTTAGAAACAGCAGACAATAAAAACAGATCTGAGCAGCACAAGTTATCATGCTATATGCATTAATGTTTGTTCTCCAACTTGTGCTTTCCTGAAATTTTCTTCTGATGTAGAAGTAAACACACACACACACACACACACATTTTGAAATCTGCTTAAAACAAAACAAGGTTATTAGGGGCTTTAGCCCTTCTTGGGAGCATAGGGCAAAAAGGATAGATACATCCTTAAGATACACATACCCGACAGTAATTGAACTAATGACATTTGATCTGCTACTATTAACCACTAAGCCACCAAGCTGCCCAAAAGTAGAAATAGAATGTTAGAAATTTTCACTAAACAAGACTGCATAAGTGTACTACTAGTAGTGTGAAAACATGTTTGTTAGACCACTGAGAACTGTAAGAACACCTGAAAATATAAAAAGGGTCAAATAAGCAGTAGACTTTTAGCACAATATTAGTCAGTAGAGTTAAACATTTCTGACTGGACTACTCACTGAATTATTTAGCAACATTTATACTACTGCCTGTACAAAACAGAAATAGAGTATATATATATATATATATATATAAGGAATAAATTAGCCTTTTTTCAGTTAATTGAACTGTTAAATGGAAACTGGAGAATGCTAAACTATTTGCAAACCCGTTTAGAAAAATGTATTGTTAATGGTAGAGCTCATTTGAAAAATTATTTTTAAATGTTGTTCAAGACCAGGTAAATAAGCTGCATTGATTCATTTTTGTGCTACTTGATTCCCTAACTGGTGCCATAAGTCAAATGACAAAGTTAAGTGACCTTTCACACTATGCTTTCAAAAATCATCATATTCTTGCGCCACAATGAAAGAAATTCTCTTTCAGCTTTACTAAAACTAAGCATTTCTACTGGCAGTGGTACACCTTAGAAATCTATTCCAGTTTTGAATGATAAAAGCTGTTTTAGGTTTAACCCTTAGATGCTCTATGTGCGGAGTTCTCCCCATGTCCATGTGGGTTTCTCCAACAGTCCAAAGACAATCAATTTAAGTGGATTGGCGGCACTGAAATTTCTCATGTATATTCACCCTGTGATAGAACAGCATCCTTTCCAGGGTTTGTTCCTGCTTTGTACCGTACGGTTGCTGGGACAGGGGCCAGTTTCCCCATTACCCTTCCATGAATCAACAAATTTGGAATATGGATAAAGACTACTGTTAAAACAATGCATTAGTGTCCCACTTTTCTCTTTTAGTAATATTCACATGAGAAAATATCCTTGAAAAGTAACAAACATTTACTTTTTTTTATTATACGGCCATTGTTGTTTGTCTGTTTATGACCCCATTGTCAATTTGATAATTATCTTCTTCTTGGGTTCCAGTACAGCACCGAATTTCTAATATGGGTTCTTAAAATACAGTAAAAAGTTTAAGAACCTCTGGTTTAGAGGTTTAAAGCGCATGCGTGAAGTCATCAGCCTCTTTTCGTTTAGATGCTTAAAGCGCATTTGAAAGTACCGCCTGTCTGATAATCATCATCGCCGAACAAGAGTTCTGTTATTGATTATTGTCTCATTAATCACAAAAGTACAATATAGTAACAATGCATTTATATTGAAATATACAAATTTTTTGTACAAATCATTATTAGAATGTTTTAAACAAAATATATACATAATATTAAATTTATACGTTTAGGTGTGGCCAGATTTACCATCAGTAAGACTTGGGTCCTTCTAAAACAAAAATAAGAGTGAGCAGACCATGATCACAGAAGGTGCCTATTAAGTCACTTTTATGAGATCAAACATTTAAGTGTTACCATACAGCAAAAGAGAAAATAGATAGTCTCTAAAAGCGAGAGCTTGGTGGTGCAGTGAAATAAGAAATTTCAGAGAGAGAAGTAAAACATGTTCTTTTAATTTCCATATGCTGTGACCTAAATGTATGCAAATACCCTTAAAATAAAGTAGGCCATGTGCACTTTAATCATGTCTGAATTGTTTGATTTGTAATTTTAAACTGTGTAGCAGAGGGGTAAATCGAGTCAAAATATGTCTTTGTCCCAAACATTATGGAGGGCACTATATGTTATGTTCATAATGGAGATATTGGGGCATTTCAACTTTGGACTCCCTTGGGTCCATGGAGGTCTTAATCTGGCTTTGTCAGTACCAAACTCTGCATCATTCTTAATTAAAATGGCACAACGTGTACTACTTTTGTATTTAACACAATATACTGTACATTACATTAGATACGTACTATTTCCTGAATACTTTAAGTATATTTACAAGCAAGTACTCACTTTTACTTCATTACAAAGGTCAATAAGGTACAGGTTTGTTAATTTATTTGTACTTTTACTTAAGTAAATTGTTGGAGTACTTCATTACTGGATATCAGTGCTAAGAAGTGTGCTGCTGCTGTTTACAAAAATCAATAATGAGACTTGTAATGACAATTTTCTACTCAGTCCTTTTGGCTTCAGATGCTTCTACAAGTTTAAAAATGGAAAAAATATCTTCCAGATACTATCGATGCTGGAAATATATTCCAATCAGGGAGAAATATTAGTCTCAAGTGGGCTCATCACCAGAAACTACAGTAAGTTTTCTGGCAGCAGTAGCAGTTAAGTCTCATTCTCCGTAGCAAAGGCTGAACGCCATTCTAGGAATGATTTTCCATGTGTGAATCTTCTCTTTCCATACATTCTATAGCTATTGGCTATACATTTTCTTGTGTTTACTTAATTCACCATCTTTTTCTCCCTTCATTTTTAATCTGTTTAAACTCCTCATTGGTTCTGACTCAGTTTCATAATGAGGCAGCACATTTTGTCATCTTTGTAGCTAATGGTAGGGCTTGTTTGTGTAGATTTTAAAAATGTAAATTTCACTGAAAATTTCAGAATTTCAATTAAGGTGAATTTCAGTTAATTGCAATCTAGCAATCTCCACATTCTGTTTACAAACAAAGCACTCTAACTTTGAAGTGGACGAATATGTACAATGCCTAAAGTGTTAGAGAGGTGGCTGCAACAAAGCAGTGCTTACTTTGTCACCATTTTTAATCATTTTGTGCTTTCATGCACGACTCATGAAAATTAGGGAAGCTCCAATCAGGTTTTGCAAACATGATACCGATCATCAACTTCATGCTACTAAAATTGGCTGATTCGGATTTCAATTCGAAATTTGTTTTCTTTATTATTTTTTTCCACTAAGCTCTTTTAGAAACACTGTGCTCCATATTAAAGTGGCATTTTTTAAATTAAACTCCACACTACAGATCTTACAGTTTCAATTTTTAATAACAAAATGGAATCATGTAGATGTTTTCAATGACTACAAACATACTAAGATAACTGAAATCCCCTTAAAAATATACTTTTTTAAACTAATAAAACCTGCAAAATTATTTAATAACGCACATAAAATAAAATACCATTTTTTGTCACAACTAGAAGCCAAAATTCTAAACTGGGACATTCCTCTCCATGGACAGCACAACGCCTCAGATTCCCTTTCTCAGTTTATAACTCTGCTTTATTTAATGTAAAAACCCAATTCCTTCCCTCACTCTCTTCTAAAGTCTGACCATCAGCCCTCTGTTTACAGGATGTTCAGCAACAAACACATGTAATTCTTTAACTACCATAATCCATCATGTAAAGGAGCTCTACTAAACTAAATCGTAACTAAACTACTATAAAATTTTAAAAAATCAGAAACTGAAAAAAAAAAAAACCATTTTCTGAGATCAGTTTACCAATCACTGATCAAGTCATTTGGGGTTGAAAATTGGTTGGTCTTGATTGCAGCCTCAATTGGAGAATCATTTCTAGAAATACCCAGTATGTATGTGTTCACTCATGCCACCTCAAGGAATATAGCTTCTGAGAGAAAAAGTACAAATCTGAGCAGATCCTCAGCAGAGATATCATGCATCGCACAATCGCCAGTTAGTGGTATATTTTTTTGACATCATTATGCCTTTGTCATCTCCATAAGGTAGGATGTTTAAGCATAAGTTTAAAAAACTGTATGTATCCATTATTGAATTTAAACTGTTCGTATTTTGTGATAAAAAGTACAGCAATACCCACTACCAATTTATTAAAAAGTTTAAAACTTTTCTGTAATATAAGCAGTAACTCATTATGCATTTTGATGATTGCCTATTATTCTGCTTTTATACAAAATCAGTTTATGAATGTACACAGAAACAGAACTCATTTGTAACCATAGACCAGACAATACAGTGTGCGAATCATAATCAAATTACATTTGCAATGGCAGCATTAACCTCACATTAATAAAGCCCATATACTGCCCTATTATTGGCCAATAAACTGAGTGAATACCACAAATGACACATAACATATCAAGCAAACATATGACACGAGTAAGAAATATTTCAATTCCAAATCAACGGCAATGGAACAAATAGTACAGCTGATAGCAGTTTCAATTATTTTGTAACAGAATAGGTCATAATTATTGGATTTCTTAGTTATTTTAACCCGAAATTTCATATTTATGTATATGAATCTGAACAGTATGGTAGCGCAGTGGTTAGTACTGTTGTTTCACAGATCTAGCATTTTGGTATCAAATACTAACCCCACACGCCACTTGTTCAGTGCTTGGTCTTTTTACACAAGTCTGTATGACTTTTGCACAATGCAACAGAGTAAGATTTGCCCACTTCTCCGTGCAAAACTGCTCACATGATGGCAAGTTTTCTGGGTAGCGGAGATAAACAGTAATTTTTAGGCCTCATCATATGATGGACTGCACTGACATCCAAGTTCAGTGACTTTGAGATGGTCTTGTACTCTTTCACAGATTACTATTTCTCTATAATTATATATCTAAGTTGTTCCAATTGCTATTTTTGTCATCATTTTGGTTTGCTTTATGGAAAAAAACATGCTGTTTGATTTTAGCGAGAGAGTAGGATTTTATCATACTTCGCAGCGGAGAAGTAGTGTGTTAAAGAAGTAATGAAAAGGAAACATTTTAAAAATAACGTAACATGATTGTCAATGTAATTGTTTTGTCACTGTTATGAGTGTTACTGTCATATATATATATCTTCTATACTAATAAAAGGCAAAGCCCTCACTGACTGACTTGTCACTAATTTTCCAACTTCCCGTGTAGGTAGAAGGCTGAAATTTGGTAGGCCCATTCCTTACAGCTTACTTACAAAAGTTAAGCATTTCATTTCGAAATTCTACACGTAACGGCCATAACGGTCGACTACGTCTGCCATGTTGAACTTTCTTATTTATGGCCCCATCTTCACAAAATTTGGTAGGTGGCTTCTCTTTGCTAACCGAAACCAATGTACGTTCTTATTTTGGTGGTATGACGCCACTGTCGGCCGCCATATTGAACTTTCCAACGGTCTTTTTTACTTATGGGCCCATCTTCAAGAAATTTGGTACGCAGGTTCCCAACGCTAACTGAATCCTACGTACGTACATATATACGTTCATAGCCTGCAGCTCGGTCGCCATGTGAGGCGGCGTTGGGTCCCCCATCCCAACGCCTCTCACGTTGTTGGCTGCCTGCCTATATAAGGCCGTCCGTCGCTCCGGTCTCTACATTCCCTTCCTTGCTTTGCCACGGGATTCACATCTCCCTGCTGATAACTACAGCCTTTTTATTTAATCCACGGCTTCTCCGCTGTTTTATTGTTCATTTATTACGATTATAGTTATTGTGTAGGTATTTTAGACTTACTTTACATTGTTCAGGTGCCCATTTCCTTTATCATTCCAACCGTACGCCCATTAACATGTCTATCGAGGTGATCACCATCGATCAAAGAACTGTCACTTACTGAGTGGTTTCCATGTCCGGAGATGGCACCTGCCTTTTCCATTCTCTGTGTTACATATTGCAAGGCCATATCAGGCTCACTCTTGATATCCGGAGGAAAATTCTGTCTTATATATTGAACTAGCAGAATACCCGCGCTTCGCAGCGGAGAAGTAGTGTGTTAAAGAAGTTATAAAAAAGAAATATTTAAAAAAATAACGTAACATGATTGTTAATGTAATTGTTTTGTCATTGATATGAGTGTTGTTGTCATATCTCTCTCTCT
>JANRMT010062791.1:57690667-57709532 GCA_026402145.1 Polypterus bichir lapradei | reverse complement strand
TATATATATATATGCCAGCAACACTCATGACAATGACAAAACAATTACATTGTCAATCATGTTATGTTATTATTAAAATGTTTCCTTTTCTTTTAACTTCTCTGCTGCCAAACATTTTGCTATGTGTGTATATATATATATATATATATATTTCCTTTTCTTTTTCATAACTTCTTCAACACACTACTTCTCCGCTGCGAAGCGCGGGTATTCTGCTAGTCATTTTATATAAGTTTAGTGCTAACTAGGATTTGTCATGTGGTCCGCACAGATTTCTGTTGCGGGCCGCGTGTTTGACATGCCTGCCTTAGAGAGACTGGCCTTGGACTACTGTGGTAGACCTCCTGGACCCACTACAGTTTGCCTGTTGGACAAAGATTCAAGTGGAGGATTCAATTATCTATCTGCCCCATATGACATATTCTCACCTGGACAAAGCTGGAAGCACAATGAGGAGTTGTTTGATTTCTCCAAGACCTTCATTACCATCCAGCCATCTCTGTTAAGGGGTAAGCTCAGAGATATGCTGGCGGATGAGCCAATTGTGTATTGCAAAATGGACTACCTGTCGGACAGACCACAGTTTGTCACACTCAAGGACTGTGTTTCGGATATGGATGTGAGCAACAAGAAGCAGTCTTGTTCTCTTCTCTTTACTCTGTAGCCTTCATACTATAAACATAACACCAGGTCATGCCACCTCCAGAAATTCTCATTTGATTCTGCACTTACTGGGTGTCAATGTTGTGGTGGTGTATTTGGGATTCCACAACAATGACAGGCTGGACTGGTCTCGTAACACAGAAGAACTATATAAGCAAAGACAGAGCAGGTCTTTTTTCTTTTGAGACTGTGTTCCTTTAATGTGAGTAGTGACATGCACATTTACAACTCTGTGACAGCCAGTGCAATTTCCCAACACAGAGGGGTGTTGAGCTGGTAATATCAATTCGATAGAACCCACCAAATCAACAAGCTAATTAAAAGCGCAGGTTCAGTTATAGGACACACTCTCGATCCCCTGGAGATCGTGGAAAAGGAGAGAGTTAAAACAAAACTGAATGACATTATGAACAATGCTTCACAACCTTTCTGCAACAATAACCATTGTGGACTTTCATTCAGTGAATTATTCATCAGAAGTGTCCCAAAAAAGTCTACTGGGGCTCCTTTGTACCAACAGCAACGTGCCTGCATAATATTTCACTGTGACTGTCAAGTCAAGAAGTTTTCTTTATTTTTTTATATTTTCTTTCTTTTAAAATATTCTGAAAGTATAGTATACTTGTACATATATTTATCTATGTAATTTTTGTATTTAAAGAGCTTCTGTTAAAAGCCAAATTTCACCCTGGGGACAAACATAGCTCTGTTTATCTAGATTCAGAAAGTATTCAAACCCCTTCACTTTTTGACATTCTGCTATGTTGCAGCCTTGTGCTAAAATGATTTAAATGAATTGTTCCCCCACATTAAGCAACACTCAACACCCAGGAATAAAAAAAAAAACTCTCTCTTTGAAAGCTAAATCATAAACAGAAATAGCTAAATCGTAATCAGTCCAGAAAATCATGAACAACAGACATCTTTAGTCCAATGTCATCCATAAATGGGCAACGAGGAGGTGCAAGATTGTCAGCAGTAGTATGAAACCGACACCAAACACAAACATCAATGAAACTTTACCAGTCGGAATCTACCAGACAGGTGTCACTTTCACCGTGTGTGTCCAAACCTGAATACCAATTAACATCATCACCACTATAGCTCAATTTGTGCAATGATTCATTGTCCATTTGTTCTAAAACTTGCTTTACTGCTTTTTTCTTGCCATTGGATTTTTGTTTGAAGGCTCTGTCTAACTGTTAAATACTGATGAGGTGACATACAGTTACCATAAAGTGGCAGAACTAATGAAATATTCATGACTGTTTGCAGCATGTTATTATCTCATCCACTATATGGCAGCAGAATACTGTCCAAAGAGTTATTTGGGCTTAACACTGTAAAGTGGATCACTACATGTCACCTCAAGTTTGACTTGGGTATACCTGTATTTTAATTCTGAACCAGAATCACACTCTGGGTCAACACCGAGGAGATTAATTAAACTCATTTTTCGTATTTTAAAATTTTGTAAGGGCTCAAATGACTTTTTGAAAAGTGCCAAAATTATTTGATAATCAGCAAGGAACTATGAATTTAGAAGAGTTTAGAATATCTGATTAAGATAATAGACCAGTGAACAGTTTAATAGAGTACTTTATATTATAAAAAGTACCATGATCTACATGGGTTTCTAGAATCGGTTTAAATATGTTGGTCCCAGGTCATAGCCAGGATTTCCACTTTGTTTTTGACAAAAGTCAGGCTCCTCTAAAGAAATCACATACTTGACTGTTGTTGTGCTATTTATCTAATGAATATTGACATATCACATTGAAACATAAAATACATTTGACTAAGGTAGCTTGATAAATAGTGTTCTGATCTGGTCACAAGTATAACATATGTACTGTAGTGCGTACATACTGTATCTTTTCATATAGCTCAAAGCTTTAGAGATATCAGTGTTGCAAATGTTCTGATAAAACTTCTAAAAATAGCTGTGTGTTGCCTTGTGGCTTTTCCAGAAACCCTCACTCTCTGGTGAGATATCAGAGATTGCTGTAGAAGCAGTCATGACAGCACAGCTTCACTGTATACAATGTAAACAATGGACAAGAAAAGAATTCATTTAAAATATATAACTTCATTGAATATTTTTGCAAGCTGTACATTCATTTCGGAGATGTGGAGATTTTCCAAAAGCAGTCCAAATCTTCAATCATTTCTTATAATTAATAACCACTAACTCGAGAAATATTCAGTTAGAATGTATTTTAATGCACTAACATCACTTTTGTATCATTTGGATCCTGAATGTAAACTAATAAATTTATTACAAAAACTCTAACTTTTACCTTATCATTGATAAGATAAGGACCTTGTAACAAAATTGTCCATTGGCATATACTCATTCATACAGGAAGAATTTAAAGGGCACATCAAAAGGGGATGAGTTTTTGGAATAGAAGTTTATGGTCATGTTCTCTCATAACAAGAGCATCATTGCAAGCAACCTGCCTACCAGTCTGCCCATACAAGGTCCTAGAAACCCCATTATCCAACAATAATGATGAGAGAAGACTGCTGAGCTCACTTCACCATGGGTATAGCACAATTGCAAAACTGTTTGAGAACTTACTAAAATTTAGTGAAACGCACTGAAGTCAATGAGAAAGAACTAAACTATATAGTTTTTAGTGGATTATAATGGATACAGGATAATTTGCCAAGTACATTGGATGGATTATTGTGGGCAAAAATGTGACCTGAGATGCACATCAGTCATACCAATTAATCCACACACATGGATGAACATACAAAATCCTTGAAGACCCTGGCCAGGCTGCCAATTAAACCTGAGCATCCTCTTCCCCACTGCACCACCTGCATTAAACTTATCTACTAAATAAATGGATCAAAAACTAAAATGTATAATTTTGGCACAGTTGCAATCTTTTTATTGTACACTTACAGTGGTGTGAAAAACTATTTGCCCCCTTCCTGATTTCTGATTCTTTTGCATGTTTGTCACACAAAATGTTTCTGATCATCAAACACATGTAACCATTAGTCAAATATAACACAAGTAAACACAAAATGCAGTTTTTAAATGATGGTTTTTATTATTTAGTGAGAAAAAAAATCCAAACCTACATGGCCCATGGCTATCACAAATATGCTACCCAGCTGTTTTTTTACCACTAAAATATGCTGCATGTATCAGTTAATTTCAATCGTGCTTTCCAAAAAGCAGTTTATTTTACTTCCCTTAATTATTAATATCTATCCATCCATCCATTATCCAACCCACTATATCCAAACTACAGGGTCACGGGGGTCTGCTGGAGCGAATCCCAGCCAACACAGGTCGCAAAGGCAGGAAACAAACCCCAGGCAGGGCGCCAGCCCACTACGGGGCTTGCACATACACACCCACACACCAAGCACACACTAGAGACAATTTAGAATCGCCAATGCACCTAACCTGTATGTCTTTGGACTGTGGAAGGAAACCGGAGTACCCGGAGGAAACCCACGCAGACATGGGGAGAACATGCAAACTCCATGCAGGGAGGACCCGGGAAGCAAACCCAGGTCTCCTAACTGTGAGGCAGCAGCGCTACCCACTGCGCCAACTGTAAGTTTGTCAGTTTAAAATCTCTAATTATCATCTGTGATTCAGCAGAGGATGCATTAGTGGTTTAAAGGAATTAGTGGTTTGAGTAGCAGTGATGCTGATGCAATGTTTAAGTATAATATTGACACATTGAGGTAAAATTCTAGCACATCATACTGATCAAGATACATGCTACTGCAGTCACTTTCATTATGATCAAGACTGTCTGAATCATAGGCATTTGGAATCTGATTTAATATGCAAAATTGTAATTGTAACATTACATCTGGCTTCACTATTGTAGTGTGAATGCACCCAATATAAACTGTTGCAAAAAAAATACTGTTTCACTGTTAACGTTTGTTAAAATAAAACCAAAGAGTAGCTTTTGTGCCTACTCACATACCTATTTTGATATTCAATAACCATGCCTATATCTGAAATAGGTAAAACAAATTATAATATCTGCACTTCCATGCAATAAAACAGAGCATTCTTAGTTTTGCTCTGCACTCTAATATTTAAGTACAAATTTTAGTTAAACAAATTATTAACTGATGGTAATTCTATCTCACATATTTTTTCTTTGCAAAGCTACAGCAGCTTGAACTGTAACAAGTTCTGGAAAGTCTTCCTTATGTTTGCTGAGGTGCCTTCCTGTTAGCTTCACTTTCAGAACTCTTCAGTCATTTTCTGCAGACAAAATGAATTTCAAAATTAAAACTAATGGCCTCTACACTGAAATGGAGTCCTGTGCAGAGAACAATTAAGTAAGTTACTGGCAGTAACACAACTGCTCTACAAATATTTTTTATTTACATATTATAATATACTCTATATACATACATACACACACACATATAAATACTTAAGTGTGTCTGTGCTAGTGTGCATACTCTTTTTTTTCCCCCATCCCTGGGAAACGTCAGGTTATTTAATTCTTTATATAAAATGACAGTTTCCCCAAAGTCATACAGAACATTAGATTAACTAGGTTGCTACAAATGTTAGAAAAACATTACAGATTTTTCCCCAGAGCAATCAAATTAATTTATCCCAAGAAGAAACTCTTGATGCATCAATAGCATTTTCTTTAAACGGTGACAATTATTGAGCTAAATCTAACCTCCATACTTCTCTCTTACTTCAATTTCTATAGCTATAAAAATCTAGGAGAAAAAACTTTGTTAATCTTTTCAGTTCTTCTAAAACAATACTCATGGTTACTTTCACAACATGTTGGAGTAGTCTAGTCTAAACATTAAAGTTTTTTTCCTATTGGACTAATTCTGCAAAAGTAGGAATTTCACACAGTGTTCTTAACTGTCAATTTGCTTTAATATTTTGGGCCATTCAATTACTAATCCACCTTGATACATTAGTGTGAAAATATAATTTAACAATAAATGCATAAAATGAATTACATTTTCTCCTTATCACAATAGGTCACTTAATTTTTTTTTTTAAATCCATTTTTGAAAATAAAAAATGGAAATTTAGCTGTTAAATGCTGAAGGAAGGTAAAAACTTCATAAAGACTACTAATGGAATATATTAGTTAGCTAGCTATGTTTGCTTAGAAGCTACTAACTTCTTGATTCTAAATTTAGGTCGTGCATAAGGCAGTAACAACATTTTGGTTAAATAATAAAATTTGATTGTAAAACTGTGCAAATATACCAGATTATAAAATTGCTTAAATCCTGCATCTTATTAACAAAAAATGGAGATATGTACTTTAACTAAAATTTATCTATAAAAATACCCAGCAAAAGATTTTTTTATCTAAAATTAATAGAATACTTCAAAAGATAGAACAAACTGGAGATATTTACGCTTAATAGAATAGTTTTAACTGGATCTACTAAGCTTGCGAGTTTGTTGATGTATGTATTTTTTATTAAATAAGCTTATAACTTCAGAATGAATACCTTTGTAAAGGTTTCTGAAAGGAATTTTAAATATTTTCATACAACAGTTTAATTATTTAACAACAATGAGGATAAAATTTAATTTTTTTGTAAATAAACACCTTTGCATTACAGCAATCAGCAGTTATACACTTTTAATGGGGATATTCTAAACTGATTATTGGCCCAAAAATCTGAGGAGTTAAAATGATTAAGGTATTAAATGAAACTTAATACAAACATAATGAATGGTCCAGCTTAATAATTTAAAAAATAATGATTCCACATTTTTAATGAGAGGATACAAAAGATTCTCTCAGTAGAATCAAAAGTAAAATATGAAATTCCATATAATGCCACTTTCATGAGCCATGCAAGAGTAGAGTACTGATACTTTATATTATCACATTGCAAGCTTACTTACAACATGTATATTTTTCTTTTATAGTATTTCCTTTGCAAAAGGAAAAACATATTTTAAACCACGTAAGCTGTTACTTTATATAAAACTTTGAAAGACTTCAGTAAAATGCTTGCTTAAAACCCAATTTATAAAAGAACTTAAAATGTCTATTTCTTTATAAATCTTAGGCTAAGGGTGTAAATGACAATGTCAAAACAGCAGTAAATATCATTTAGTAGCACCTTAAAATTAAATGCATGAAATTTAACAGTGTAGTTACTTTCATTTTCTACTATGTAAATTGCAAGATTACATATGCAAGATTTCTTCATTTCCATTTACTACAGTGGTTGCAGTGAAAATTAAAAGAAGAAGAGTCACTATTACTTGTGCTTTGCTTTCTTCAGCTAAGGTTAGTTTGGTTCCCATCTGCTTGGATAAGCTATGTGACAGATATCTGGGAATGGGTTGAGGGTCCTACATGTACTGTATGTATATGCTGAGAGATTTTACGTGTAAAACCATTGGATGATGGGCAAAAATTCCAAGGAAATAGCTGCTGGTTAACATACCATATGTGACATTATAGTACCAAGAGGCTATAAGAAGTGTCGGTACAGAGTACTGAAAAAATAACTGTCCATACCCCAAAAAGTGAAGAGCAGAAGTGTCACTACTGCATACTGCTGAGTACCAGCTAGCTTCAAACACTGTCAATACGTGAGAAAAATTCCCAATAAAATATTCATAAACTGCAATAAGACTGATGTCTGTCAAAAAAGTCTGAATGCTAACAACAAACAAGCCTCAAAACTGAAAGTAGCCCTGGCAATGAAGCTCCAAAAACCACTCAAAAATAGACCAAGGCCTACAAGTTCCAAACAGGTGTAAGGGAGCATTAGAAAACTGTGGACCCAAAGAACAAAACAAATAAATTCTTTAAGCACAGCATTTATTAATAAAATGATCCAAAATAATAAAAAGAATTGTAATAAAACAGTAATTAAATACCAAATACAAAATGTTGCATATTAAAATGCAACCCAATATCAAACAAAACCAAAGAACTACCAAAAACCAATAATGGGAAAAAAAATTAAGAAATCAAACAACTTACAAGAAAAATTCTGAAAGGGATGCCAAACACAAGCAGGAGCTAATGACAGCACCCAGCTGAGGCATTCTAATGCCTTTACATAGGCCGTATCTGCCAAAACTACAGTGTCGGGGGTAAGACTGCCTCTCCCCCTCCCTTCTTTGGGATGAATATTTATTTAAAAAAAAAAAAAAAAAAAAACCCACACACAACAAACATACCAATGATAATAGCTAACAGAATTAACAGAAGAGAACAAAACTAAAGCAAACATTTAGTAACATAAAGACACAACTAAACAAAGAAACCAAAGCCAGGGCCAAATCCTGGTTAAACCACGAAAATGCATTATGAACCTTATTTGCAATATATACACTATAGTATAAGACAGGCAATGCCAATTAACTGAAATGCTACATAAATATTCACCTAAAACTAAAGATCTACATTTATCTATTTGACTATTAACAAATGTTTTCCAATTGTCAGAGCACCACAGAACAGAAACACTTGTGACAGTGACCACATCTTAAATAACATTCAGTATAGCATAAAAGATGTATTTAGACAGCAAAAATGAAATGGGAAAACACACACACAATTATCTCGCAAAGTGCTGTATATATTGCCCCTAATTTTAAATTCTGTAATGGTTTAGCCAAAACTCTGATACCTTGAATTTCCTAACTTCATTATAAAAAGTTATTTATAGCTGTCAGAAACACCAAATTTAACTCTCATTTTATTTTCTTTACATAGCAGTTGCTAAAATACACGGTCATTTGCAAAGAATAACTGTAACACACTTACCGCAATTTCTCTGCATGCAGACATAGATATTCCAGTACCTTCTATCTGTTTTAGTGCATACTCTTTTTCATCCTTTCTGTAAGTAAGAGAGTAACATAAAGCTAATGACTGAAACATGTAGAAGTTTAACAAAATATACAGCAAAAAGTACCTCTAAGGAAATATTGATTGAATAAAAATGTAAACAGTTTATACAACAGCTTACACTCCAATTCCTCACACAGGACATCAATAAAGAAATAAAATAGTGTGCAGAGGTTCAGAGACTACAGACACTTCAAAAATCAGTTTTCCTCTATTCCAGGTACAGTAGGTAAAAGGGTATGCCTAATGCAACAACTAAAAAGGAAAGATTGCAGTCTCTGACCGTCATTGCCACCATGTCCCAGAAGAGATACCCAAAGTACAACCAATTTATTGAAAAGATAACGTTTTTTGTTTACAACATACAAAGAGATGAGGTCCTCGGTCTCCAGAGCAGTATTCTATGAAGCATACTTATGAAATCAAGACTTTGCTGAAAAAGTGTCACTCGAAAAGGCCCTGTTTCACAGACAAGGTTTATCAGTTCCATAAACTTAAGTGTTCCTGGTTAACTCAAGATGGGTTTTACCACTCGTGACAATTAAACAGCCCCAAGAAACAATTGTCGAGAACTTCTATCATGGCACAAAAATGGAGATGAGAGTGTAACATTTACAGACTTAGCACCAGTTACTAAATGTGAAGTCGATGGGTTGCATCATGTATTGTGGGATTGCATGGACAAAAAAGGGATTTTTTTTAATTGTTGTAAAATTGAAGAACATACCACACAGGGCCAGTTTTTCAGTAGCTGAACAAAAAGTAATACTTTGTTTATAATGCAAAAAGGAAACAAGTTAATTACTAAGAAAGAGAGAGGGAGGCTATGTGGCAATCGATAGTAGACTGATTAAATATCTGTTGCACATTACAATTCTGAATTAGTGCAGTGCAGAATTAAATGTTAATGGCATTATTCAATTTTTTTGAAAAATTCATTTAAATTGCCCATTTTGATTGTACATTTAGTAAATTTGAGAATGTCAGACTCAAGCACTTAAAACAATTATGTATTCAGTAGGAATGCAAGTAGTGTGAAGTGCACTTGGCAACAAGTGAAAATTACATACAGGTGCTGGTCATAAAATTAGAATATCATGACAAAGTTGATGTATTTCAGTAATTCCATTCAAAAAGTGAAACTTGTATATTAGATTCATTCATTACACACAGACTGATGTATTTCAAATGTTTATTTCATTAGTTGTCAGTTATAATCATCAAAATTAAAAGAAAGTCCCAAATTCAGTATCTTGAAAAATTAGAATATAAATTAAGACCTATGCAAAAAAAGGATTTTTAGAAATGTTGGCCAACTGAAAGGTATGAACATGAAAAGTATGAGCATGTACAGCACTCAATATTTAGTTGGGGCTCCTTTGGCCTGGACTACTGCAGCTATGCGGCGTGGCATGGAGTCGATCAGTCTGTGGCACTGCTCAGGTGTTATGAGAGCCCATGTTACTCTGATAGTGGCCTTCAGCTCTTCCTAATTGTTGGGTCTGGTGTATTGCATCTTCCTCTTCACAATACCCCATAGATTTTCTATGGGGTTAAGGTCAGGCGAGTTTGCTGGCCAATCAAGAACAGGGATACCATGGTCCTTAAACCAGGTACTGGTAGTTTTGGCACTTTGTGCAGGTGCCAGGTCCTGTTGGAAAATGAAATCTGCATCTCCATAAAGTTCGTCAGCAGCAGGAAGCATGAAGTGCTCTAAAACTTCCCGGTAGACGGCTGCGTTGACCTTGGACCTCAGAAAACACAATGGACCAACACCAGCAGATGACATGGCACCCCATACCATCACGGACTGTGGAAACTTTACACTGGACCTCAAGCAACGTGGATTCTGTGCCTCTCCTCTCTTCCTCCAGACTCTGGGACCTTGATTTCCAAAGGAAATGCAAAATTTACTTTTATCAGAGAACATAACTTTGGACCACACAGCAGCAGTCCAGTCGAGACACTTCTGACGCTGTCTCTTGTTCAAGAGTGGCTTGACACAAGGAATGCGACAGCTGAAACCCATGTCTTGCATACGTCTGTGCGTGGTGGTTCTTGAAGCACTGACTCCAGCTGCAGTCCACTCTTTGTGAATCTCCCCCACAGTTTTGAATGGGTTTTGTTTCACAATCCTCTCCAGGGTTTGGTTATCCCTATTGCTTGTACACTTTTTTCAACCACATCTTGTCCTTCCCTTCGCCTCTCTATTAATGTGCTTGGACACAGAGCTCTGTGAACAGCCAGCCTCTTTAGTAATGACCTTTTGTGTCTTGCCCTCCTTGTGCAAGGTGTCAATGGTCGTCTTTTGGACAACTGTCAAGTCAGCAGTCTTCCCCATGATTGTGTAACCTACAGAACTAGACTGAGAGACCATTTAAAGGCTTTTGCGGGTGTTTTGAGTTAATTAGCTGATTAGAGTGTGGCACCAGGTGTCTTCAATATTGAACGTTTTCACAATATTCTAATTTTCCGAGACACTGAATTTGGGACTTTCATTAGTTGTCAGGTATAATCATCAAAATTAAAAGAAATAAACATTTGAAATACATCAGTCTGTGTGTAATGAATGAATCTAATATACAAGTTTCACTTTTTGAATGGAATTACTGAAATAAATCGACTTTGTCATGATATTCTAATTTTATGACTGGCACCTGTATAACATGCATCAGAGTTACTTGCATATACATTTATTCAACAAATCCAAAAATTACAAAATATTTTGTATTTTTTGTAGCTCACTAGTAAAAAAGAGAATATGAACTATTATAGTAATAAGTAAGAGGTTGAGTGTAATTAATTACTAAAGTGAGCAAATTAATCCATTTTATAGTTAAAATATATATATCCTAAAATCCAACCAACCAATCAATCCGTCCAGCAATCCAACCAAAAAAGCTGTTGAGTTGAGTGGATACACCACGTTTCCAAAAAAGAGCTGGCAACTACAAATGATCTTATATTTCAATGGACATGCAGCCATGTTTGATTTTAGAGATTAATGACTCATGAACTCAGAAATCATTTGTCCATCACAAGAATCTTATCTAGTACTCCAAAGACCATAAATATATATTTAGACTGGCTATAAAATGTGTTCACCCCCTTGGAAGTTTTCACATTTTATTGTTATACAACATTGAATAAATAGTGAATTTGTTTTTTCTGAAATTGACCAACAGATAAAGACTCTGTAGCCCTCTTAGTGTTATGTTTACCCCCAGAAAAACCAAGTTAACCACCTTAGCATTAGAACCAAATGTCACTCAGGCTGTAAAAATTGTGCTAAAAGCATTAGTCCCAAGTGTCACTCGGAGAATGGTATAGACACGCCTCGCATAAGCATTAACCCAAGGATTACTCGGGCCGTAAAAGTGCCAACAGCGTGAGTGCTGAGCATTATCCAGTCAATGGTGCAGACGCGTCTTCTCCTATCCTCATAATGGTGTCTCGTAAGAAATGCCGTTCGTCAGTAGTAAGGATGAGATGAATCTGTTTTCAGGCAGTGAAATTGAAAACGGACAGTGAAACCGAAAGTAATTCTGATGAATCTGTAATTGATTTTTGCGTCACTTGCATATGTACAGTGTGCTCTTCAAATTATTATTATTTGTATTGTTATTATACTTTCTACACTTCTTGTACTTTTAGTGTTTTACACATTTTACAGGAAAAAGATGATATTTAAAATAAGTGTCATTTTTTTAGGTCAAAAAACATAACATTTTTTAATGCTAAGGAGGTTAAACACAATTTTTTCAACCAAAAAATGTAATTAGGTGTAAAAGAAACATATAAATACCAAAACATTAACATAAATACAGTAAGAAAATTATGTCTTATGTCCACTGTTGTACTAATGCAGATTTAATGCACATCCTTCATATGATATGCTTGAAACAGTTACTGACTAACAGCCCAATGTCGTAATCGGAACAGCAGAAGCGTGTTTCTTTGTACACTTTTTAAACTATTTTTGTCATTCTACTTGTTCACAATCAGTTTGCCCTTCTGTTTACACTACAGCATTACTTGACTGAAGTCATCTGGAATATCACGGAGGTTCAGTTGTATGATGCTGTGTGCATCAGTTTCACTATTTATGTCGATGTCTGACAACCAATTCACATTGTCACCACAATCATCGGATTCAGCTAATTCATTTTCATTTTATTTTATAACTAATTTGATAGACTTTTGTTTATACGCCATTATGTTTTGGTTGAATGCTCTATGGATGGAGTTACCTTAGAGTTGGAAAACATATAGATATATTCATCATTGTTGCAGCATGATGTTATTTCATCCACTAGATGGTAGCAGAATTGGTCTTTACATTGAAATTAAAATGTTACACCGACAGCAACTTGTGATTAAACATAACTGCATTGAATTCTAAGCATGAGCCATGCTCTGGGTAAACACCAAGGTAGTCTCAGGAGGGTACTTATGATCGTCATACAAGAATAAATGACTGGGGAAAACCCGTTAAAAAATGTGTAGTGACCAGCATAAAAATCATGTGCTGCAAAAGCTACACCCACAGGGATTCGTCCTAAAACATATGCACCCAGTTCTTCCAGTCAGTGCATTTTAAACTGCCATCGGAGTATCATGGAGAAAGTAAAAGATACTGACTTGATGCTGAGGGAAAATAAAAAGCTAAAATTGCCAGTATCAATTCTGGAGCTCAGTAGCACCAGCTAATTGAAGCTTAATTATTTTACACATTGAATGAGCACTGCAACAGTGGAGATGGACACACACACACAGACCACTACAACTGCATAACTCCACAAGTTTGAGAGGTGCCTCTGTCTGCTACAATATCTCTTTCTGTCATTTTAACTATTGCATCACTATGTGGCATAACAGCAAGCCAATTTTAGGCACTGTAGTCTTTAGATATACTACGTGTTAAAATGCTTCTGCTATTTTTGTCATGTCATGTTTTTATTTCCAAATAGACACTGCTTGTAAATGGTTCCTTTTAAATGTTCAGAAAGCTGTAATATTATGAAGTTTACGTATTCTGTGTGGTGATCATTGCCTGTGATTCCTCTCATGCAAGAGGAAGTTCATTCAAAAAGCACATATTGATTAATGACTGGGTCAGGGAACACATTGAATACAAAGCATTTATCATGCTACTTTGGTTACGATGGGGTTTGAGAAACTCTAGTAAATTAAACAGTGACTTTAACCACGAAATAGACTTTTTTCCTTTACTGTGTCACTAGTTTTTTTTTGTCTTCTCCATGGCCCTAATACACTTCCATAGTACACTATTTACTTCAAATTCATGTCCTTCAGTTCATATTTTCACTAACACGGCTGACAATTCTTTCAAGCTTATATCGACTTCTACACTTTCACTGTAATGTTGAACAATAGACAGCACACACAGCACCAATGACAATGTATCATGTCTTCAAGTGCAAATGTATAATCAGATGTTACAGAAAGGTTTTTCCCTTGCAATAGGTTATATTTATTTTTAAAATGTGCAATTTGTTCTATGCATTTATATTATATTATAGTATATACAATATTTTAACTTTTTTTGTCACTTAAGCAAGCAATTATTCAGACAGCAGAGATTTTTTTGACTGGGGGGCCACCTAGCTAGAAACTCTGGTATACCTAGTGATTACGGTTCACATTATGTGTTGGGCCACATAATTTCTATGAAACTTTAAATTTTGAAGATTACTCCATCATTATTAGGTGTATTTGCATATAATATGTAAAGCACCTACTGCAATCCCCATGTCTGTCTACCATTCTGTCTTCTGCTTGACTAAAACAACTTGACTCCCAGTGGACCAATTTTGTTTAAATTTGGCATGCTTATTGTACAATGAATTTTCTCAAGAAAGTTACATTTTCATTGAGAAATCACAAATAGAGTATGCCTTAAAACCTCCTGTTGAAAAGTGTTGAGAAATTTGAGGACTCGTCTATTTTAAAATAGAGAAACATTCTGTGCAACTTCAACTATTGGGATTGTCTTAAAAAAATGCTTTAGTTGCCTCACATTTTTATGCAATCTTTTTGTTCAACCCACTGAATTTAAGCTGAAAGTCTGCACTTCAACTGCATCTGAGTTGTTTCATTTAAAATTCATTGTGGTAATGTATAGAACCAAAATTAGAAAAAAGTTGTCTCTGTCCAAATATATATGGACCTAACTAAGTCGCCAAATGTACTTGAATATTACATTGTTTTCATTTAATTTGTTCCTAGTTAAAACAACTTTTATAAAACCAATTTTAGGTGTAAGCATGGGGTTTGTATATAGTGAGCTTGGATGATTATTCCTAGCCTGAGTCAAATATCTCAGGTTTTGTCTCCAACAAATACTTAAATATGAAGAAAAATTAAAATGAACAAACAGATATATAGCTATGGAGAGACACCAATGGATGTATTATAGAGACGGTCTTTTTATTGTACTATTTTAAAAACAATGTGCAACAACAGACAGCTATATACTGTACATTCAGTTTTAAAAACCATTTAGCCCTATGATCCTGTATTGAATTAAGCACTATCCTGGCAGCAATGAGTTCAAGGCAGCCAATAACCATGAACAGAGCACTAGTCCACTTCAGGGTAGACATACACAGCAGTGCCAGTTTTAAAGTTGGCAAACCTAACAGTTAACATAAATTTGGGCCAAAAAATAAAAATTACACAAACCCACACTTACGCCAACATTGTGTGCCTGTTACTGGAAGGTCACTTTAATCTATAACTGGACTAAACACAGAGTCCCAATATTTCACAGCAAATTCCACAACACGGCTACAAGGAAAGGCCTCTGGTATGATGTTTAGGTGTATTAGCTAAGCGGCCTTGAGTTACTGGACCTACAATTATAACTACTTTCTAAATTAAAATTACAAATAATTTAAAAGTTGTGTTTTTGTTAAACCAAAACTAGACTGATTTTTTTATGATAGCCCAAATTTTGTCTGTCAAGTAAAAGCACAATGGTGGCCAAGAATTAACAATGAAACATGCTGCAAAAGCACTGCCAAACACTTGGTAAGTAGTCCAAAAGGCAGTCTGGAAGTGAATTTGGGACCCAAGAATTCCACCTTGCCATCTACTGCATTTTTCAGGACATATTTTTCCATATTTACTGTGGTTTGACTATCATGGATAATTGACAATGATAGTCATCCTATATAAACAAGCCATATTTGGTTGTTTGTTTATAAAAGAATCAGTACTACTTAAAAACTCCCACTTAACCTGTAAACAATAATTGATGGTAAAAAGGTAAGTGCTTTGTTCAAAAGAGCCTTGAAGTTAGATGGCTTTTCTTATATAGACAGCTATGAAAAGGATTAAAACAAGCAATCTTGTATGCCCAATTTTATTTAATCACTGCTAGTGAACCTAAATTTTAGCCACAGGATGACAAAAAAAAGTTAAAGATGTTCTGTTATTTACCTTGTATTAGAAAGGGATACAAGAAGTGACTATTTGAAAGAGTAATATTGCAAAAACTGAACAAGTAAACACTAGGCAAGGCAGTGCACATTTAGAAGAAAACTTATTTCAAAACTTCTTTAATCGTCAAAAGAAAATGGGACTTTAAACAATGCTAATGCAGGTTTATCAAAAAGTCAGTTCAGGTTCATTTATTCTTTATCTGCTTTTATCATGAGGCTTTGTGCAGAACACGAAATATACTTAAGTAATACCTGAGCAAAAACCCAGTAATGTTTAGATGCATACAAAAAGTGCACACAAATACATTGTCTATATAAAGTATGTAAACATTTAACTGCATCTTCTTGCTTAATAAAAAGTACATGGGAAAAAAAGTTCACTTGTGCTGTGCTGTCAGGTCATACAATTATTCTGCTGCCATAATCATACTCTTCAATATTCGATTCTTCTCAATTTATCATGCATCAAATATTCTTTTCCAGCATTTGTGTGACTTTAAAATGTGTGTATGTTTTGTAAAATACCTTGTTACATTTGACTAATCTACACATTTAGTCAGTGAGGCTATATCTAATATAGTCACCATTCAAAGTTAACCTAGACAGGTACTGTACATATTCAAAATGTTAAAATTCTGTATGATAGTCTGCAAGAACTTAAACTGTACCCTATTTTTTCTGTTATTTAGGCTAGCAATAAACACAAGTTTTATGTGTGCGGTACCAATTGAAGTTTAAGTATTTTGCTTTTCCAGTCTTTGCTGTTATGAGCACACTAGGGTATTGCTATTATCAGAAAAAAAATTATAAATACTAAAATTCTACAACAGAAATTCAGACTCATTTGCTTGAGTCCCAGCATGTAGCAATGATACAAGATATCATAAATGACTCCATATGTGTTGTTTAAATTTCCAGTATGAATACAATACTCCATTATAATGTTAATAGACTTATACTGTCAACAATTTATTTTATTCAGAAAGTTGTATGGTAGTATCACTGTAGTCTGGCATTTTTAAGTGCCAAGCATATAAAAATACAATTAATATGGACTCCACAATAACACAACTAGTGTCCAGCAATAATAATTTCTTTAACATTAATTCCACATTTTTCAATGCTATTATGGTTCCAACAGCTACATCTAAAGAAAATGAGAACTTGATATCCAGTTCAGCTGCTTTGGTTTTGCTTTGAACAGCAGCAGTCAGCTAACATGCAATTAATGCATCACTTGATTTTGTCTACACAGACAAATGCATCTCAGAATAACTAGGTCTGAAATTGACTCACTGGAAAAAATAAGTTTTATATCCAACAGAATAAATCGTAAACAATAAAGTTTTTTGAAATTCTAAGGAATTTCACAAGCTATATCTGTTGCCAGGGTTGCAGAAATGGAAACAAATCTTGATGTGGGACACAAAACAGACTGTTGTACCAGTCTGAAGTAAAACTACAACCATTGTACTCTTTGTCTTTGTTATAATCTTGGTGAAAGATATCACTCTCCACCAGTTCAAGGATACTGTACGTCACCACAAGTGCAAAAGCAAAAAAGTGTCAAAATGGACCAGTGCTTCAACTTGAGTTTCCTCCCTTTTTCATTCCCTTCAGTTTTAAGCCTCATATCAGCTGGTGCGGTATTCCACAAAGAACGCTTAGTAAGTAAGCCTTACTTAAATCTAAAATATGGCCTAATTTGAGCCAGATTCAGTTTCACCAAGAGAGCATGGGTAAGCCCTACTTGGTAACTGAAGCAACAAAGCATCACCTTTTAAGTTGTGGATTGAATGTTAATGACAGTCTAATATTGCTAATTTTTCGTTTAAATTAATCAGATCTTCTTCTTCTTTCAGCTGCTCCATATTCATTAAAAAGGTAAAATATTATTACCTAAACTATCCATAGAAAAGGCCAAGAATGAATAATATACATTTAAATTGTCATTTATCACCTTTTTTTTTAAAATCAGTATCAGATTTTTTAACACATCTACTGTTGTCATTTTTATTTACAATATGATTTAAATTAATCTGATACATTAGTTACAAAATGGTAAACCATTAAACGCTATGTTGCCTATTGAAAACTAAAAGATTAATAACATTTAAATTATTACTCCATTTGTCATTAGAGTCAAAAAGAAATGATATGGTATGTTTCACAATTAACCGTCAGTTATAAAAAGAACCAATTTGAAGTCAGTAGATCTCTAGCACAGGGATGATCAAAATGTTGTGACTGCAGGGTAGGATTTGGAGTAACCAGGGGCAGGATGTGGAATCAAAACAGTCAAAACAGTGAGATCAAAGAAAACCAAGCATCAAGGCCATAATGAAGAACAAGAAACAAAGTCAAGAATGTAAGCAAAAGGTTGAAACACAAACAAATGAAGATTTTTATCAATAGAATTTGTTTTTTAATCCACAGCTTGAATAGGAAAAGATCGCCCCAGAAGACATTTTATATTTGTTGCATCACAGTACTCCGAGGACACATCCATAACAACCATCGCGTGTCATAACGAGTACCAAACAGTGCTGCAAATATGTGTGATTGCCTATGACAGTATCATTCCTATTACATATTAATGTAATGTGCATGGAAAAAAAAAAAACTAGAAGTCAAGTCATTTTAGGATTAACTATGGTTTCCTTTCGCTTTCCTGAAATGTGCTTATAAAATATATCAAAGAATGATTGTTATTTTTGATATAAGTCATAACATTTGTATATACACTCACCTAAAGGATTATTAGGAACACCATACTAATACGGTGTTTGACCCCCTTTCGCCTTCAGAACTGCCTTAATTCTATGTGGCATTGATTCAACAAGGTGCTGAAAGCATTCTTTAGAAATGTTG
>JANRMT010062791.1:57665859-57690267 GCA_026402145.1 Polypterus bichir lapradei | reverse complement strand
ACCACACCCCTAAATGCATTGAAGCAACTGCCATGTGATTGGTTGATTAAATAATTGCATTAATGAGAAATTGAACAGGTGTTCCTAATAATCCTTTAGGTGAGTGCATATTGGATAATAATAAAGTGTGACATTAAACAGATTTAATTTCACACCTCAATAATTAATTGCATTCAAACTATTTTTATAATAGTTCATATTGTTGTTTTTTCCCTCCAACTAGTAAGATATACAAGAGTAATTCAAATTAAAACTTAAAATATTTGTTCTCATAAATTATTGCATCAAAGGTATTGTACAACTCCTCCAGTGTTTACTAAGTGCATGGATTCCTCTAGAAAAAAGTCTGTTGGTCACATGCACAGCCACTCATGCACCTATTACATTTCTTCATCTAAATTAAAAGTCTTTCCTCCCATCCTCTCTTTCAGAGGTCTAAAGATTTGGTAATCAATGGAGGCAAAGTCTGGTTAGTGTGATGGATGTGTAAGACTCTCAAAGTGCAGGTACTCAAAGGAGCACATCATAGATGATATGGTTCAGCACACCACAACTGATCTCCAGAAGTGCAGCTATTTCATTCTCTATCACCAGTAAGGAAAATCTGTCAAAGAACTCTCACCATTTCAAAATTTCCTACTTCACTCATACACTTGTGGGAGTGACAAGCATACTGAACTATCATTCACTAATGAATTTTGACAGGTTTTACCCCTTCACTCTTTGTTGTACATTTCCAGTGGAGCTGCCAATTCAAAACTGCTACTATGACATCATAAAGCTTCATCTGTTAGACACACCTAACATCACTGCTAATGATTAGGGACCAATATTGGTTGCAAATATATTAGGTCAATATTCAGTCTCTACATATGCATGGGTATTGGTTGAACTGGCACCAATATTATGCTGCTGAAACTCTCCAAAGCAAAGCATATTTATTACATTTTTTTATAGTGTAAAATACCTATGTTTGTGCATGTCATTTCAAAAAGAGTGCCTTTTCAATGACTAAATGAATTGAGCCTTAACCATGTACTGTACATACTAAAAAATTCCATGTGCTAACATTTGCCCACGTTCATCATTCCCAGGACTGACAATATCGCAGAACTTTACAGAGAATGTGTAACATTATTGTTGAATATTCAACAACATGAATAAAGTCATTCATTACTATACTACTAATATGAAAAGAGTCATTAATTTACTTAATGTTATAATTGAAGATCACAATTTGCCTGTTAAAGTTCTGTATTTTACGTTTTTCTACAATTCTCCCATTGCCAAAATGGCTACTGCACAGCCTACTCGTAGTGTGCAAAAGGTTTTCAGTCTGTAACTAAGATTGTCTTTGTTTCAAATGTTGGGCATTTAACCCGTGAAAAACAGCAGACATTTTGCTTTCAGTTACTGATTTGCTTCTGTATTTCTCAGGGATTGCTTTATAGAACACTTTCACTGTGACAGTCTACAGATCAACATTCACCATTATTCCAGCATTTGTTTTCTTATCAAAGTGACATGCAGTGCATAACGTTATTCAGCTTTCAGAAAAACAGATGTTTGACTTTTCAAGGCATAAACACTTGCCTCCACATTGCAGTGATTGTTTGATAAGACAATTTAATTGTCAATAAATGCACGGCAACCTGTTGAGCTTATCTTATATCACTACTCAATCTGCACACGCATGTGCACAACTTTCACTTTCATGACAATGACCGATGTGCACTTCGAGTCGAAATCCAATTTGCAACGAGCATGCACTCTGTTCGCTAAAATCACTTTTTACAAGTTGCTTGATTGGTACTGTTCATGTGTAATATTTTACTACATGTCACTAGCTGGACTTGCATTGTGCTTGCAAATCATTTTTGTTTTGTTGTTTATCTTCATCTACAAGTGGACTGGTAGCTTCTTACTGGAAAACGTGAGAACTTTTGAATTTTATAAAATTTTGAAAGAATATTCTTCACATGAAAATTTAACTCCAGTCTAATGAAAAAGAAGCAAAAGTTATATGTGATGTGTGTCTGCGAACTTTATGTTAATTTGTTTCACATTGTGATCTATAGCTTTACATACAGAGTATTGATGATATTAAAAAAAAAAAAAAATACAATAAGGATCTTCATTTTCAGATACATTATGACCTACATAATTTTGTGGTTCAAAAGGTAAATGTCATACTATATAACATTTTTTCATAACTCTATTGGCATTTGTTGGAATGTTAAATTATTTGTCCACATTTTTTGTCCTTATTAGTATATAGTTCACTTTTAAATAAGCAAAACAGTGTAATCTAGGAGTAGAATTAGGAATAAAATTAGAAGAGCATACCCGACACTAGTCTAGTGTAAAATGTACATTCCAAAACCATTAGTGTAGTGTGGTGTGCATCTAATGAGGTAAGGTCTCAGGGCTAGGCATCTGCTTTTCATTGGTTTAGGACTGTTACATACACATTAATTTAAGTGAAATGTATTTTGGGAAGGAGTGCTCATTAGTAATAACATAATTATTATTGCTGCAGTTAGAAAAACAATGCTCTGTTTAAATTTTTCTAACCATAGAGGATTATCAGTGGTAATTACCCTTCCAAGTGGCTGTGCAGGTTCCACGAATACTCAACAATCCAGGTGCCTGTGAACCTGAACTTAAAAAAAAAAAAAAAAAAAAAGATTCCTGAAGACTGCACCAAAGGAATTGCTTATTAGACATTATGTGCAGTTCATCTTAGATGTGTTACTCCCAGAGGTTGTCAGTTTTATAAGTAAATTTGTGAACAATTCTCCTAAGACTTCCCATATTTTTTAATCTTGATCTGTAATGTTTTGGTGGCTTGAATATCATTATTTGTATGTGTTTACTCTGTCCAGTAAGCAATACTGTTTTTTTTTTTAATTTTTAGACAGGAAAGCCTCAGTGCATGAATCTACATGACACCGTTACGTTTTTTTCACAGAGGCACATCAGTACCAACAATAACAAAACAGGGCTGCTGTTCCATATTGCAAAATAAAGTTTATTTTATTTAGTCACTGTGCTTGATTGTTGGATTTTGAAGGAACCTAGACTTAACCCCTTATGCACCCCCATGGGGTTTTTGGCATTATTGAGACTAAATTAACAAACCAAAAAAGCAATTCTGCTTATGCAATAAAGGCGATTCAAATGACTGAAGAGTAGTGAGTATAACATTTCAATTTTTTAAAAATAAAGTCTTTATACGAATAAAAACCTTTGTGTCACACCAAAGGGAGTAGTATAGAGGGAAATGAGTCTTGTTCCTCAATATAAGTGCTTATTCTAGAATATTATTGATTAGATCTTGTCAGACTTTTAAAAAAGGTTTAGAACAGATCCTCTATGACAGAATTAGATTGTTTTCAATTTCAAAAAGTACAGAACATCAGTTACTCACAGACGTAACAGAGATGAGTTAGGATTCTTCCAGTTGAGCAAGTAATAATAATAATAATATATTTAATATTACTATTAATTAATATTAACATAATAATAATGACTAATAGTGAAGTAAAGGCAATTACAGTTTGTTTGTCCTTCTCCACTTTAAGTCCATCTGGGAGTACACCAAAAACAGCTATTTATGGATTAGGAGTGATTATGACTTAAAGGCTGTCTGATAGGCATTTAACATCTTGGTCCAGAATGTTGTTAATTTGGTACACAACCAAAATATGTGGCCCAGCGAAGATGGAGCTTGATTGCAACGTACACAGGTTTTGCCTTGGAAACATTTTGGACAATTTTAAATGAAACAGATTTAAGTTAAATAATGGAATGCTTTGCGCATATGGAGCTAGAGTAAATTCTGTGCATGGCTGCCTTCCACTCCTTTTTGGAAATGTTGAGTAAGACATACTTTTCCCACTGTACTTTGGGATCTTCAAAATGAAGGAACTTTAAAATGGTTTTATATATATTACAAAAATGCTGTCTCCTTCAAGACTGATCAATATCTCTTCTGGAATAGAAAGAGGTGGGAGGTGAGGAAAATTGGACAGATTTTGTTTAGCAAAGTTTATAAATTTGGAGATAGACAATTAGAGGTCACTTAACCAGGTGGCCACCTCTGCAAAAAACTGGAAAAAGAAAATGGAGAAAAAACCGATGAACACAATTTTTCTATGATGACAGACAAAAGGTCACATTTATGCATGTTGGCAAGTGCAGAGGGGCTGAGTGGTACTTGGCCTAGGAACCCCCAGGGGTTTATTATCTCCAGCATCCCTGAAATCTGAGAGTTTTTCTCCCTGATCATTTGACCATAGAAACACATTTATTAAAAAGGACAATGACCTATCCATTTCCTTCTTATTCACTTTTATAATGCCATCAATTTACTTTTGTACCTGTAATTTTTGTAAGATAAGGTGTTATAAAAATGTTACCCCTGAACAAAGGGACCGATTAGGAAAAAATTATTACTTTAAATATAGCAAGATTTTCTGGCATATTAATGGGATAACTTTTTGACCCTGAAAACAATCTTTCTGATTACACAATTATTCATAAAGCTGAATAAACATCAGCCCATTTTGTTACAGTTTTATTAATTCACTTTTATTGTGTTCAAAAGGCTAACATTTAAAAAAAAAAAAAAACTAGGCCAAAAATGTGTCTCTGTTTAAAGATATTTACAGATTTTTGTCCATTTTCATTGTATTTGTGTTCTATTTGTCTGAAAAAATCTCACAAACTCATCTGTCTAATATATTTTTCTTTTGTTAACTTACATGCTCTGTGAAACACTACCAAGGGACCATATGCAAATGAATGATGAAGAAGCAATTGACAGCAGCATTAGCCAATAGGGTACAAGGATGACTAAAGAAGTGGTGATTTCCTGGGACCTTACGTAATTACGTTTGCCATGTACAGTGAGATGTGAAATTATTGAAGCTCCATAAAGCCAAATGGTCATCAAGCAATATAAAGCTTGCATGCTTGCACCAGATGCTGTTCCTGTGAGCACTGGTGTCAAGTCACCAGAAGCAAAAGGGCAGGGGGAGAGAAGTAGGGGCAGAAAAGTCACACCTGGTTACAAGAGAAACAGATGGAGCAAGTTTCAACTTAATGGACCCCCCCACAAGCTGTTCCACTGTAATATATATTTGCATCTACGGATTTGAAATGGCATCCCCACCTCCAACCTTAGAAATCATTTACATGCGCGTCTATTTAACTTTGAACAGGGATGCCTCATCCTCCCTCTCAATGCTTTACATTGTCACACATGTGCGATTAGGAGGCAGTCAAAGAGCCTAAAGGTGAATAAAACATCGTGAGATAAGGGGTTGTCACGTGGTGCTTACCTGAACTCTCTTTCATCAACAGAAAACAAGAAGAAAAAATAATCCAGCAACATCCAGGTTCCAAAATGGCCACGATGACGTCACTTCCGGCCAACCTTGATGATATCACTTCCAGCACCCACAAACCACCTCACTTCCGGCTCATCAGAATGACATTGTTTCCGGTTCCTGCTGCAATGCCAACCATTTCCTGTCACATGTTTTGTTCTGCTATATAACCGCCATTTTGTATCAGTAAATTCATTCATTGTACTTTCAAGACTTTGAATCACTGCATTTTTCTCATATTGTCTGGACGACAATATACGGGGACGGTCCCCAAAACTTTATTTTTGTATTTGTGACGTTTATTCTACCACAATTGGCATAGCCGGCAGGATTTTTGTTAGATATGTCTGAGGAATAAGACCTGAATGCCGTTCTCTCCACCATAATGGGAGATTTACAAACTTTGAAAATTCAAATGGGGGAGACGAAGACCCAATTAGCCGAATCGGAGGCTCGTGCTGCAGCTAGAATACGGACGGAGGTTGGTCGGTCACCACCCATTGCTCTGACAACACTAACTGAATCAGACGACATTGAGACTTATTTTTTGATCTTCGAGCGTACCGCTAAGCGGAACGCATGACCGAGGTCGGAGTGGGCGTACCAACTAGCTCCCTGCCTGAAGGGAACGGCGCAGAGGGCTTATTATGATTTAACTGAGGAGCAGGCTGCTGATTTTGACGCTCTCAGACTGGAAGTATTCAAACGCTACGCCGTATCCCCGGAGCAGCAGGCAAGAGAATGGAGGGAGTGGCAGTTTGACCCAGAGAGGCCACTGAGAACCCAGGGCTTTGAAGCCTGGGTAAAGGTCTGTTGTTGGCTACAGCCCGACATAAATAATTCCCATTAAGATTGCCAAGCTTCTTGCGTGTGAGACCTTTGTGCATGCCCTCCCTAAGCATATTGCCCAGCAAGTCTGGAAGCATAACTTCGATGGCATGGATACTCTAATCAAAATCGCGGAGCGTCATTGGGCGGCTTGCAAATTGGGGCGAACAGAACAGTTCACTCGCCGAACCCAACAGGCACATGGGGCAGCTCCTGAGCACCCCCGACAAGCTCCCGAACCTGCCATCCGTAGACGGGATAGACCAGCTAATCTTCCCCGCTGTTACAAGTGTGGGGAAATTGGACATCTATCCCCTAACTGTTCCTACGAGCCCATGGATTGCTCATTGGGGAGGGGAGAAAGGTATTGTGCCACCGTGAATAACCCTTTGTCTCTTCCTTATACAGGTGCAGTTATTATAAATGGCAGAAAGTTAAGGGCAATGTTTGATTCCGGGAGCGACATTTCTATTGTTGCTGCCCGTTTCGTTTTACCACAACAGTGGACTAAGATAAAAACTAGTCTTAAATGTATTCACGAGGATATCCGGTATTATAAGACAGCCAGATGTGTAGTGACAGTAAATGGTATCCTGACATGCATGGCCATGGCTGTATTACCGGATCCCCCGTTTCCAGTCAATGAAATTACCAGCGGTAAAAACGTAACTGTACCAAAGAAATATTTAGGCTTAGTCATGGAAAATATCGATCCGACTGCCTCCACGCCATGTCCCACAGTAGCACGAGCTGATACTAGCACCCAATGCGAAGAAATCGATGTCCCATCGTCCTCTGCGGGAGCTAATACAGTTAACGTGGAGGACGTGGAGGCAGAAGCCCCTCTCCTTGAGGTCACGCAAGACCCGATTCAAACTTTAACTTCACAAATCCTTTTAACACCTTCATCCTTTAAAAGAGAACAGTGGAACGATGATTCCTTAAAATTTGGTAGGAATGCTATAGTGTCCACCGAGGGCAACTCTGGATCCCATGCCACCAACGTCGTTCTTCGTTATTAAAAATGATTTATTATATAGAGTGGCAGACCACGGGGGTGAAGTGCGAGCATCGTTGTTAATCCCACGCACTTTTCGGCAACAAGTGTGTGAGTTGGCACATGCTCACCTTCTAGGAGCCCATTTAGGCTCCGATAAAACTTTAGAGAGGATAAAACTCCGATTTTATTGGCCGGGAATAAATGAGGAGGTCCGGCGATTTTGCGCTTCCTGCCCGGAGTGTCAGCTTCGCCAGATTCCAAGACGGATTCAAGCTCCTCTTGTTCCCCTTCCCCTTATTGATATCCCAGTCGGAATCGATCTCGTAGGACCTTTAGAACCCTCGTTAAAAGGATTTAAATATATTTTGGTGTTAGTTGATTATGCCACTCGCTTTCCAGAAGCTGTTCCATTGAGCTCAGCTAATACAAAAAAACATCGCACGGGAATTAGTAGGGATATTCGCTCGTGTTGGGATCCCCAAAGAGGTTTTAACAGACCAATGGACTCCTTTCACTTCGGAGACGTTCGTGGAGATAGCCAAATTACTCCGTATAAAACATCTGAAAACGTCAGTCTATCATCCCCAAAACTGACGGGTTGGTAGAGCGTTTTAATCAAACCTTAAAACGGATGTTTCGTAAGGTAGTTAACGAGGATGGAAGAAACTGGGATCAGTTGCTTCCCCTCGTTTTGTTTGCTTACCGGGAAGTACCGCAGACCTCTACAGGTTTCTCTCCTTTTCAATTGTTGTATGGGAGACAACCCAGAGGGCTTTTGGATATGTTAAAAGAAGGATGGGAAGAAGAGGTCCTCCCTACTTCAAATATTCTTGAATATATCACGCAATTATGCAATAGACATGAGAAAATTAGACCCATTTTAAAAGACAATTTGGAAAAAGCACAAGCAGCGCAGTCTCATTACTATAATAGAAACACCACCATTCGGGAGTTCGTCCCGGGCGATCGTGTAATGGTGCTCGTCCCAACCTCCCATTCAAAATTATTAGCACATTGGCAAGGCCCCTATGAAATAAAGGAAAGAAAAGGATTCGTGGACTATTTGGTTAAACAACCTAATCGTCGACCGAGTGAACGAGTATATCACATAAATCTGCTGAAACTGTGGAAGGACAGGGACATCGATCCCTCCTCCGGACAACCTCATTCTATTTTCATGTCATGTGCACATCTTAATTTTGGTCCTGATTTGACATCCGAACAACAAGATCTCGAATGGACTATCTTGTCTGTCAATAAAGTTGTGGACGATACACCTAGACGTACTGCGTTGATTGTTCATGACATTATTGCAGACCCTGGAGTGATTGTCAGAGAGAGACCTTACAGGATCCTGGAGGCAAAGAAAGCAGAAGTGGAATTGGAAATTAGATGAATGCTGGAACTAGGGGTTATTGAAGAAAGCTATAGCCCTTGGTCTAGTCCAATTGTCTTAGTTTCTAAACCTGATGGCTCGTGGAGGTTTTGCAACGACTTCCGACGACTTAATCAGGTCTCTAAATTCGATGCGTATCCCATGCCGCGAGTGGATGACTTACTTGATCGGTTAGGGAACGCTCGATTCCGAACTACTCTTGACATGACGAAAGGGTATTGGCAAGTTCCCTTAACTGACTCCGCTAAAGAAAAAAACGCTTTTAGTACACCCAGTGGACATTGGCAATACAGGGTTCTTCCTTTAGGTTTGCACGGGGCTCCAGCTACTTTTCAACGTCTGGTAGACACACTGCTATGGCCCCACAATTCCTATAGTGCCGCCTACTTGGATGATGTAGACATTTATTCCGGCACATGGAAGAATCATGTATCGCAGGTTAAAATAGTGCTCTCCACACTAGCATCAGCAGGGCTTCGCATTAACCCGAAGAAATGTTTCTTCGGATTGAAGGAAGCCGAATATTTAGGCTACGTGGTGGGTGGGGGTGTTGTTAAACCACAATGTAATAAAATTGATGCTATCATGAATTGGCCCCGTCCGATGAATAAGCGACCGGTTCAAGTATTTTTAGGGCTGGTGGGTTACTATCGCCGTTTTGTACCACATTTCTCTAAAATTGCTTCGCCCTTATCTAATTTAACAAAGAAACGAGCGCCTTTAAAAGTGGTATGGGGTGATTTGGTTGACAAAGCATTCTCTGACCTAAAGTTGGCCCTTATGTCAGCACCTGTGTTGAAATCCCTTAATGTTTCTATTCCTTTTATTCTCCAGACCAATGCATCAGCCACAGGATTGGGTTCCGTGCTGAGCCAATGCGTCGACGGTGCTGATCACCCCGTTATGTACCTTAGCCGGAAATTGTTGGAACGGGAGACCAAGTATGCTGCGGTGGAGCGAGAAGCCTTGGCGATCAAGTGGGCTATCACGTCTTTAAGGTACTACCTATTGGGACGCGAGTTTACTCTGGTGACGGATCATGCCGCTTTGCAGTGGATGTCCCTTCATCGTGAGTCTAACCCGTGGATCACTAGGTGGTTCTTGGATTTACAACCTTATCATTTTAGTGTCATTTATCGTAAAGGTTCCTTGCAAGCCAACGCAGATGCTCTCTCTCTCTCCTGTTCATGACCTCGTAGGGCAGGTCGCCTGACCTGAGGGGTCGGGGGGGGGTTGACGTCACACATGTGCGATTAGGAGGCAGTCAAAGAGCCTAAAGGCGAGTAAAACATCGCGAGATTAGGGGTTGTCACGTGGTGCTTACCTGAACTCTTTCATCAACAGAAAACAAGAAGAAAAAATAATCCAGCAACATCCGGGTTCCAAAATGGCCGCGATGACGTCACTTCCGGCCAACCTTGATGACGTCACTTCAGGCACCCACAAACCACCTCACTTCCAGCTCATCAGAATGACATTGTTTCTGGTTCCTGCTGCAATGCCAACCATTTCCTGTCACATGTTTGTTCTGCTATGTAACCGCCATTTTGTATCAGTAAATTCATTCATTGTACTTTCAAGACTTTGAATCACTGCATTTTTCTCATATTGTCTGGACGACAATATACAGGGACGGTCCCCAAAACTTTATTTTTGTATTTGTGATGTTTATTCTACCACAACATATACATTTGCATATGCTGACTGTAAACAGGATCCTCCCATCGTTTAAGAAGCCTCCAAAACACAGCATAGCCAGTTATTTTCTTCAAGCAATTCTTCAATTCAAGCACTAGAGAAAACAAACCCAAAAGTAAAAGCATTAAATTCATTACGTGGATTGCCTAAATGTGCAGCCTGTAAATGTCATTGCTGTTTGTAATAAATTAAAGTAAAACATGATGTGTTACAACTTTATTATCTGCCTATGATAAAAAAAAAATTACAAAGCTTGAACATATAACTGATGAAAAAACACAAGAAATAATTGAGTGAACGTTGTAAACAAGTGAAAATAGTAACATCTAATTAATAATGATAATAATTAGTGATGCACTGATATGGAAATTCTGGGCGATACCGATAACCAATATGTTTTTGTCCATCTTTGCCGATACCGATAACTTATAACTTATATATTTTTTATTTACTTCAGGTTTGAATGTCTAAGTTATGCTAAAAATGTATTATGCATTATCAAACGAAACAACAGTAGCATGTGAAACAGAGATTAACTTATTTTTATTAACTTGCTGACTTTTACACTCTTCTTTGCTATATCTATCTAGATATAGGCAACAAGCACTTTCTGGGGGGGCAAGATATGGCCCATCTCTATAGGAAAAATACTCCAGGTCATGTACAAAAATCTGCTTAACATACACATCCTGGGTAACTTAAGCACATCAAGACACCATGAAATTACAGAACATGGCATTTGGGTATATTAACAAAAAATTGAATGCATATACTTTGTGCTATAATCAGACATATATTACTTTTAATTAAAACTAAAAATTAAAGGTAAAATTAGGCCAGTAACATTGGTCTTAGGTTGGCTTCTTTAAAAGCACAAACGGTAGTTTTTTCTTAACAAAAAGAAGCATTTCTGCCTTTTTACCAGCATGTAAGTTTTTCTTTTCATTTACTGTATTTGACACAGCTGAAAAAAGGTGTTTAATGTCTACACTGGTACAAGGTGCAGACAGATACTTGATCACTGCCTTGCCAAGGTTGGGAAACGGGCTGCATTGCTTTTCCAATACTGGAGGGCGCAGTTATTTCTGGAGATAGGGGGCTTTCTTAGATTATTTATTAACTTAAAAAAAAAAAAAAAAAAAAAACAAGTTTACAAACGTTTACGTCTATTGTAATAAAAAATAATAAAATTATTATTAGGTTGACCAGATATGTGGTAAAGAAAAACAGGACAACCGCCTGTACAAACCACCACCATTAATAAAAATTTGTGACATTGAAAGCTTAATGTATAATTATTTCTTTAAAGTGTGATGCTGATGGTCTTTTAAGAGATGCAGCACAAGCTGTTCCGCAATGAAACACTTTCTAACACAGGTGTGCTTTGAAATACTGAGAGACTGCTGTATATTTTAGGGTGATTGTTTTAAAGTAATGCTTATGTTAAAACTGGAGTACATATTGCCTTAAAATCTTTTACAGTTTAGACACAGGAGATGCATCTTTCACAAGGTACAAAACTTGAAGCTGCATTCTAGTATGCTGGCGAATCTGTACCCCCTTTTTAAGTACCCGCTAAATTAAATTCCTCCAATATTTATTTATTTTTCTATTGTAGGCACGGAGCTGGACAGTTTGACATCTGTGGCAGAGCGACAGGTGCTGAGCAGGCTCCTGTCAATCATGGAGAATCCACTGCATCCACTGAACAGTGTCATCTCCAGACAGAGGAGCAGCTTCAGCGACAGACTGCTGTCACTGTCCTGCTCCACTGGCAGACTGAGGAGATCGTTCCTCCCCCACATTATGCGACTCTTCAGTTCCAGCCGGGGGGGGGGTAAACGTTAACATTATTCAAAGTTATTATCTGTTTTTACCTGCATTTTTATTACTCTTTAATTTAATATTGTTTTTTGTATCAGTATGCTGCTGCTGGATTATGTGAATTTCCCCTTGGGATTAATAAAGTATCTATTTTTCCACAGCGTCTCGACTAAAATGGAAAAACCCCCAAACGGCGCCGCTTCAAGAACAGTTTCGTAGGCAATCTGGCAAATAAAGTGTAAAAACCTGACGAAAAAGGCGAGGTGATGCTGTTAACGTGTTCCTTTTTTCTCAGCTAATGTTGGCAGAGTAGTTTGCCCCGCACTCGTGTACTGTCCCGGCAAGCCACCTCTCAGTGCCGACTGTGACTTTACGGAAAATGCATGAGGATATTGATCGGATATTAGGAAGCTGCAGTGTATGCCTTTTTTTTTTTATTAAATCTGTAACAACTTTTTTTTTTTTTATTCTCGATGTCTGATAATTAATATGATTATTATTAATAATTTTATGATTCTGCTATTTTAATTCAGCGACATGTTGAATGCAGTATTCGGCTGCATCTTTTGCAGCCGAATACAAATTTTCTTCAAGAATTTCTTCATGCATCTCCAGCAATGAAGCAGCAACATCTCTCCGAATGCAAATGTTTTTCTCTTGTGGTTTACTGTTGCTCTTTGCATCTCCTTCACCAGTTCACTTCTCGACCAATTGTTTCTCAAGTGCTTCTTGCGCTTGTTTTTTTGGTATCTCGGTCACAAAATTGATCTTTGTACCCATGTATCAAGGACAGTAGATAAATAGTATAGTGGCTTGGAGAATGCACCACTGAACCATTTTGTGACAGTATCCAAAAGTGTGATTTTCGCCGTCTGAACTCCGGAATCTGTTATGTCACACTTGCTAAGCAGACTTTTAAGCGCTTCAACAGACAGAATGACATCTGCAATTATAAATGAATGCGCACTTATGTCGACACGTCCTGCTGAAGCATTCTTGCTAGGGTACCAAGGTCTGTTTGTGTTTCTCTCAGCCGCGTGCTTAAAATGAGTAACTATTCGCCTCCCAGTGGCAAAACAGTCGGAGATGCTTCTGACTCAATAAGCCTTCATTTACAGCAAGCTACAAAGTGTGAGCCATGCAGTTTCAACTTTTAATGCCACTTTCTTCCATAGCATTTGCCATATTATGACCGTTGTCACGAAGCACAACGTGCACATTACTTTTTGAAATGTTCCACTTCGTTAACATGGAATCAAAAGCTCGTGCAATGAAAGTTGCATAATGAGAATTCTTTTTGTTTCAACATTTTCGTCAATCCAGTGTGCCATTAGACTCAACATACTCATGGGGCTGACTTCTGAGCTCCATGTATCTGTAGTGAAGCTAATGCTGGTGAGATTGTTTCTTAAAAGCTCGTGGATATGTGTAGCAATCACATCATATAATGCAGGCAGTGAGACATCTGCAAAGTATCCCCGGCCTCGAAGAATGTACCAAGGTTCTAAATGATGTAGTAGCTGGCGAAATCCCTCATCCTCATCTAGGGAAAAAGGTTGGTCAGTAAGTTGGTTAGTAGTTACGCTTTTAGCTCTGGTGCTGTCTAGAGGAAATGTCTTCATGTTCTGAAGTGTTTGCTGTAGGAGGCTACCACTGGCATCTAATTTAACTTTAGTTTTGGTAGCATTAGTTGCTAAAATTCCACATATAATTCGTTACAGTGATTCTTTAGATGGGTAATTAAAATTTGTGATATTGAAAGATTTAATGCAAAAGTCTCCTCGCATTATCTCATTTTTGACCACACGGCTGACACGTTGCTTTACTAACGATATCTGCCCAATGAGTAAACAAGACACATAGTGCTCCTGTCAGCAAAACTAGGGAACCCCGTTTTTTTTTTTGTTTTTTTTGTGAGCGCAAGGGGCTGTGCTTACATGCATGTTTTTCTGCAGCTTAATAAGTCTGCCTCGCCAAACAATGAAACCAACATTTAATTATTTAGTGAACTGACAATGTTGATAAGCCCGAATTATATCAGTTGGCAGTATTTGTTTAAATGTACACATCTGACCGTTTTCAATGTTGTCATTTTTAATGAACATAGGCCGATAAAAATACAGTTTCTGATATATCGAATATACTTAAAACTTCACATTATTTCTACCGATTTCCAGTTTCAAATCAAAAGAATACATTTTCCTCTAAAATTGTGCTTTGCTGTGACCATAAACAAAAGCTACAGCAGGAATATTTTAATCCTCTGCAATTGCATATAGCTTATTTAAGAGTAAGTACAGTAGATAATATTATTAGGTCACTGTAGCAATTATTCATTTTGACAAACACCTTTATCCAAGATGACTTACAACATGTGAGAAACAATTGGTTACATTTATTTTGTCTTTCCAGTTACAGCAAAGGCAAGTGATGTGACTTGCTTATGGTCACAGAGTGTCAGTAGCAGGATTTGTACAGTCAACCTCAGGGTTTGAAATCCAAGGTCCAAATCCTTCACCGTAACATCACAGTATTAGGCTTTGGTGAAAACCCCACAAATATTGTATACAGAAAATAACTGATCTACAAATTACTTCTGATACATCCGATTAACTGACAGCACTATAACTGAGGCCCAATGTCTTATGAAATTTCCCCAGCAAAGCCAGGTACAGCTGGAATTATTTATTTATATATAATTCCATGAATATATATTTTTTTAATGTACCTCTCCATTATTTTTTTATTCTCTTAAATGTAAAGTGTAATATGATATATAATGGATAAATGAAAAATATGAAAAATAAGAAAAAAAGAGATTGTTACCTACAAAATGATGCAATATCAGCGATAAACAATAACATTTATAGCCAGGAGTAGAACATGCTTAATCTAGACCTGAAGTCACAATGTACAATTAATCTCTGCAGAACAAAGTATTTTCATAATATTCTCATTTTGGTCAACTAATGTGGTACTGAAATTAAAATACTGCCAGTTGTGTGTCTGCCTGTGAAGCTCAGATCGGGATGTGCTGTAAAGTGGAATGTTTAGGAATCCCCCCACCTCCTTTTCTCCATTAAGCGCATACAGGGTGTAAATCTGATTCAGGTAGTGACATCATACATACATCATAAATTATTCACACATGCATAAAACAGGTACTGCAGGGAAGTGCCATACAGTGCAAGATGAAGTATGTTTGCAATACGCATGTGCACGCAAAACAGGCAGACAGCACTGATCGGGTAGTGACATCCCCAAATTAATAGCACATTTAAACTGGCAATTCCTTCTCCTAAAATAAAACTTTCAAACAGCCTGCATATGTCACACTTCATATGCAAACAAAATTTCCCAAAAAGCCTATTTGAATTTGAAAATACAACTATTCATTTAACATGTGTATCAAGTCATTTGTCTTAGATCATGAGCAGAAGCAAAATCAGTTGGTTCCTAAACAGCTCTTTATTCAAGACAATTTTAAACATCAAGAAAATTTTAAAATATTATGATTTATTATTGGTGCCCTTATTTTGCTTATGTTATCAAAATGCATTCAAATGCTACTTCTTTTGAGATAGTCACTCATCTTGTTTTCAAGCCTACCTTCTTAGCTTGTGGGAGTCTGGGAGATATGCAAATTTAATTGTTCCAGTAACCTATCAAACAGGTACTTTTTCTTTCAGCCATCAGAATACACCATACCATTTTTCTAAATGAAACTGGCAAAGTCTTTAAAACACAAAAAAAAGGAAAAAACCAAGTTGGATAATTCTATGGAAATCACATTCCTGGTTGTATAACATTCTTCAACAAATCGTAAACATACATTCAAGTATATGCAGATGAATATATTTCAGTTTATTTCATTAATGCATGCATTATGTATATAAGCACTGACCAATTTATTTTTTCATTGAAAAATTCAATGAAATATATCTAGAAAGTAATTTGCACAAGAGTGCATTATATAGCAACTCTGTTGTCAGTGATGTTTATTCTTCATATTAAAATCAACATGGACTATATTTACAAGCATCAAGTTACACATTTTTACGTGCAGCACTGGCACGCCAAATATCAGATGTGTCTGTGGTTCGAGATTATTAATAAAATAAAAAAATAAAAAAAAAAACCATTGTCACTTAACCTGTTTAAAATGTTTAACTAAACATGTTAATGTAAACACATCATTCTCTTAAACATTTTCTTTTGTTTAGATTTTTTAGGAAAACCTAATACTTTAACAAATTAGTAATATCAATAAGTGGTCATCTATGCTGCCTATATATCAATGTTTTCAGTCAGACCCATTAACGATGTTACCAGCTTGCATGAAAATTGTATTGCGTTTAGAATTTCGATTGCAATTTTAAAGATTTCATTTTACTCATCCTCGTATTACTAATATAGATTATTTTGTAACTGAGGATGTGCCAGTAATACAGAAATACTCCTCATAAAAACTGGCAAGTCAAGGTCAAGGTTACTTTATTGTCTTCAGCAACTGTGTACATGTAAATAGTGAAATGAGATCACATGTCTCCATAAGCCACAGTGCAGCATACAAAGTGCGACAGGACAATACAATAAATAGACAATACAACAAGGCAACAATATAGTGCCAATGGGGATCCAGAATAATCCAGAATAAGTAATACTGCACCAAAACTACAATACAATATTATACAGAAGAAAATTGCAGCACTGAATCGCATTGAATGAAAAGGTATAAGGTTATCAGGTTATCAAAAGCACATAACAGCACTGAAGTTTGCCTGTTATGACAGTAAGCAGAAAGGTAAAGTGCAGGTTCTGTTGGAAAAAAGTCCAAAGTGTAAATATGGGAAGTTTATATAACAAAGTGAGGCAGAAAACTGGAAGGACACTTGGTTAGACAGGAACAAGACTTTTGTGCATTCAGAATTCTGATGGCTGGTGGAATGAAACTGTTACTCAGTCTTGCAGAACCTGAACAGAAGTTTTGATACCATGTTCCAGACGGTAGAAGAGAGGAGAGTCCATGCAACCGATTGGAATAGTCCTTCAACGTTACTGGCTCTGTTACATGCAGCAGGTTTGGTAAATGTCTTTCAAAGGAGGAACAGGCGCACCAATAACCTTCTCAGCTACTCTCACTATCTGTTGTAGTGTGTTGCAGTCCAAAAACATTACAGTTCCTGTACCAGACAGTGATGCAGCTAGAGAGCAGACTTTCAATGGTACTCCTACATTATGAAATGTGGTGAGGATTGGTGGTGGGGAGGCTCGCCCTCTCCTCAGTCTCTGCAAAAAATACAGATGCTGCCAAGCCCTTTTGGCTATGGAGGCAGAATTGAGAGACCAAGAAAGGTCATCCATAATGTGGACTCTCAGAAATTTGATGTTTGTAACCCTCTCAACAACAGTGCTGTCAATAGTAAAAGGAGAGTGATGCATGATGAATTTCCTGGGCTATTATCATCTTATTTGTCTTTTCAACATTAAGAGAGAGATTGTTGAACTTACACCAGGCAGCCACTCTCTCTTCTTCCGTGTACGCCGATACATCATCTTAATGTGACCCACCACTGTCATGTCATCTGCAAACTTCATGATCCGGTTTGAACTAAACTCTGCTGAGCATTCGTGTGTCCGCAGTTTAAAAAACAAAGGGCTAAGAACAGAACCCTGTGGTGCTCCTGAGGACACTGGCTAGCTGGTCTGGTACTCGGATAGATGGTTGTGATTACATTCAAAGCATAAAAAGTCAGGGTGCTCTCAACAGCCCTGTAGAATAATCCATGGTGTGCCAATTCCTTGAAAATTCTATGAAAGAAGGAGCTTGGATTGGACAGCACCAACCCCTTGGCATTTCCTGACAACAATCGATTTTTTTTGGTTAAGTGAGTCTATGTAAAATGCATTTACCCAAAGTTGATAGTCATCAGTGACACTAGATTCGACACTTTAGACTTCTAAAATGCCATAGGCACAACTGGAAACACTCATGGCAGAATAACTGCACTGCCAAGCTCATCAAATAGTATGTAAAATACAATTCATTCATAGGATCAATGCACAGTTAAGTCCTTTTATATTACACGGACATGTATGTCCAGTTACACTGTGCAATTAGACACTCTTAGAAGGGTTCAAGACCTGGGGGATCCCTGCATGGAGTCTGCTTGTTCTCCTCATATCTTTGTGGGTTTCCTCCCATATTTCATAGACATGTAGGTTAGATGGTGATGGTGATGAAAAATTGGGCCATGATGAGTGTGTTCACTCTGTGATAAGCCTGTCCACGGGCTGCTCCGGCTTTATGTCCAATGCTTGCTGCGATAACTTGTAGCCTCCCTGAGATCCTGTTCTGGGTTTGGAAAATGGATGGACGGATGGATGCAAACTCCTTCATCAAGAATCACACTGGAGCACTACACCCGTAGCAGAAGCTACAGGTTTATTTTTGGTTGCTAAATGTGCAATATGTTTGCTTATAAACATATAGTCCAGTAATTCTGAAGTATGTTCATGTATATCATTTTCACTTGTGCTTCACATTGCTACTGAATGAATATTTTTTTTTTTTTTTTTTTTTTTAACTGCCTGAAGTATGACTTTCATAAGCTATTGCACTTACAATCAAACTGGATAATTTAAAGAGTCAGCTTCTCTTGCATTTTAATAGCAGAAATACTGTATTCCCTTTGTGCCATTACAGAAAAAGTATTATTTCTTGATCAGCTGCAGAAAAGGCCACTACTGTCTAAGTTACATGTTCTGCCACTTTAGGGCAACTAAAACTAATCTGTAAACTTTTCTAAGACGTCCCATAATAAACCATACACCTTGGAAAAGGAGTCCTAATCAAGTAAGACATGCTCAGCCATGTCCAATGTCATAAGGGTAGTTCTTGGAATACTTCTCTCATTTTAAAGTAATACTCAACCCCAAAAATATACTATCTATAATGGACATAATGGATATATATTTTAATCTGTTACTTACCACTTGCTGTTTGTGTTTATGGCAAAGAAAATTTGTCATTCTCTTGTTTTTATATAGAATGCAGACAACAAAACTGCTGATAAAATAGGTATTAATAGGGACCAACTTTGAACGAATCAGCAAACAATATCAAAACATTCATGAAAAAATAAAAATCTCAAATTTATTCTGAATTTAGCAATTGACGGTCATATTTTAGTTGACTTTATATGAAGAGCAGCAAGTAAACAGCCATTACTTCATATGTGAACATATTAAAAAAGTCCAATGCCTTATATTAAAGATGAAAATCATTTTACTACTGCAGTGTATTCAACATACAGTGGAGTAAATTTCATCCCCTGCTGAATTTGTAAGTTTGCTCACTTAAAGAAATTAACCGTCTCTAATTTTTATGGTAGTTTCATTTTAAAGGACAGAGACAGCAAACAAACCAAAAATCACATTATATAAAAGTTATAAATAAAATATATTTGATCCCCTACAACCCAGCCAGAATTCTGTCTCCCACAGATTGATTGATTTGTAATCTGTGTGCCACATTGGCACATAGCCAATCAATCAATCAATCAAATACGCCTGCTCTCAACTCATTAAGTGTATAAAACACACCTGTCCACAGAAACAATGTCTTCCATTCCAACCTCCCAACCACCATGGGCAAGAGTCCAAAGAGTTGTCAAAGGGCATCAGGGACAAGATAGTAGACATGCACAAGGCTGGAATGAGCTACAAGACCATCAGCAAGAAGCTTGGTGAGAAGGTAACAACTGTTGATGTGATTATTCGGAAATGGAAGAAATATAAAATGACCATCAATCGCCCTTGCTATGGAGTTCCATGCAAGATCTTGCCTCATGGGGTGAGGATGATCATGAGAAAGGTAATGGATCAGCCCAAAACTACACTGGAGGACCTTGTTAATGATTTAAAGGCAGTTGGAACCACAGTCACCAAGAACACCATTGGTAGCACACTACACCGTAACAGACAGAAATCCTGCAATGCCTGCAAGGTTCCCCTGGTCATGAAGGCACAAGTACAAGCGGGTCTCAAGTCTGCCAGTGAACATCTGGGCCCCTTTCTGGTTACTCTGTGTGTGTGTGTGTGTATATATATATACATACACACACACACGCACACACACACACACGTCCTTCTCAAAAAATTAGCATATTGTGATAAAGTTCATTATTTTCTGTAATGTACTGATAAACATTAGACTTTCAGATATTTTAGATTCATTACACACAACTGAAGTAGTTCAAGCCTTTTATTGTTTTAATATTGATGATTTTGGCATACAGCTCATGAAAACCCAAAATTCCTATCTCAAAAAATTAGCATATTTCATCCGACCAATAAAAGAAAAGTGTTTTTAATACAAAAAAAGTCAACCTTCAAATAATTATGTTCAGTTATGCACTCAATACTTGGTCGGGAATCCTTTTGCAGAAATGACTGCTTCAATGCGGCGTGGCATGGAGGCAATCAGCCTGTGGCACTGCTGAGGTGTTATGGAGGCCCAGGATGCTTCGATAGCGGCCTTAAGCTCATCCAGAGTGTTGGGTCTTGTGTCTCTCAACTTTCTCTTCACAAATATCCCACAGATTCTCTATGGGGTTCAGGTCAGGAGAGTTGGCAGGCCAATTGAGCACAGTAATACCATGGTCAGTAAACCATTTACCAGTGGTTGTGGCACTGTGAGCAGGTGCCAGGTCGTGCTGAAAAATGAAATCTTCATCTCCATAAAGCTTTTCAGCAGATGGAAGCATGAAGTGCTCCAAAATCTCCTGATAGCTAGCTGCATTGACCCTGCCCTTGATAAAACACAGTGGACCAACACCAGCAGCTGACATGGCACCCCAGACCATCACTGACTGTGGGTACTTGACACTGGACTTCAGGCATTTTGGCATTTCCCTCTCCCCAGTCTTCCTCCAGACTCTGGCACCTTGATTTCCGAATGACATGCAAAATGTGCTTTCATCCGAAAAAAGTACTTTGGACCACTGAGCAACAGTCCAGTGCTGCTTCTCTGTAGCCCAGTTCAGGCGCTTCTGCCGCTGTTTCTGGTTCAAAAGTGGCTTGACCTGGGGAATGCGGCACCTGTAGCCCATTTCCTGCACACGCCTGTACACGGTGGCTCTGGATGTTTCTACTCCAGACTCAGTCCACTGCTTCCGCAGGTCCCCCAAGGTCTGGAATCAGTCCTTCTCCACAATCTTCCTCAGGGTCCGGTCACCTCTTCTCGTTGTGCAGCGTTTTCTGCCACACTTTTTCCTTCCCACAGACTTCCCACTGAGGTGCCTTGATACAAAACTCTGGGAACAGCCTATTCGTTCAGAAATTTCTTTCTGTGTCTTACCCTCTTGCTTGAGGGTGTCAATGATGGCCTTCTGGACAGCAGTCAGGTCGGCAGTCTTACCCATGATTGCGGTTTTGAGTAATGAACCAGGCTGGGAGTTTTTAAAAGCCTCAGGAATCTTTTGCAGGTGTTTAGAGTTAATTAGTCGATTCAGATGATTAGGTTAATAGCTCGTTTAGAGAACCTTTTCATGATATGCTAATTTTTTGAGATAGGAATTTTGGGTTTTCATGAGCTGTATGCCAAAATCATCAATATTAAAACAATAAAAGGCTTGAACTACTTCAGTTGTGTGTAATGAATCTAAAATATATGAAAGTCTAATGTTTATCAGTACATTAAAGAAAATAATGAACTTTATCACAATATGCTAATTTTTTGAGAAGGACCTGTATATATATATATATATATATATATATATATTATAAAAAAAATCCTGGAAAGGAAAAGCAGGGAGACGAGACGCGATCTTCTCACAAGTTCTCAGAAGACACTTAAAAGACCCGCGAGACGCAAACAAACAATCTATACTAATAAAAGACAAAGCCCTCAGTGACTCACTCACACACTCACTGACTGACTGACTCATCACTAATTCTCCAAGTTCCCATGTGGGTAGAAGGCTGAAATTTGACAGGCTCATTCCTTACAGCTTCCTTACAAAAGTTGGGCAGGTTTCATTTCGAAATTCTATGCGTAATGGTCCTAACTGGAAGATATTTTTCTCCATTTACTGTAATGGAGTTGAGCTCGAAAGCCGTGGGGGGCGGAGTTTCGTGTGACATCATAACGCCTCCCACGTAATCACGTGAACTGACTGTCAACGCAGTGCATAGAAAACCAGGAAGAGCTCCAAAAAGCGCTGAAGAAAACATGCATTATATAATTGAGAAGGCAGCGAAACAATAAGAAGCAAGCGAGTGACATATACAACCATATTCATGAGTGCTGGTACTTCGGAAACAAAGCACGGTGAAAACCTAAAGTTTAACTTAAGTTCATAGACAGGCTGCCGCTGGCGTTTATATATGTGTGTGTATGTGTATATATATATATATGTATATATATGTGTGTGTATGTATATGTATGTGTGTATATGTAGATATATGTACAGGTATATATATGTGGATATATGTGGATATATATGTATATATATATATATATATATATATATATATATACTAGCAAAATACCCGCGCTTCGCAGCGGCGGAGTACTGCATTAAAATTTTTATTAAGAAGAAAATTTTACCTTTTTAAACTGAGGGAAAATATGCAAATAATTATTTGTTAAGGATCTCTTTGTATACCATGTTGTCAGTTCGGCCCTCCGGTTGTAACATGACCAAGCTGTGCGCTGAGCTTACTCTTGAGCATGCAACTTACAGTTGGCCATGTGAACAGTAATCTTGTCTCAAATCTCACAGCTTGGATTGCTACTGTCATAATCAGTTTGAGGTTCATGGTTTGTTTCAATTACGACAGTATTTGCAGGACTTGTGTTGAAGTGACATTCGGCATCTGTCGAGCGTTGTAAGCTTACAACCGGTTTCATCGATAACTTCACATCCAGCTTTTGAGAGTTTAAACATTCATAAACATCAAAGTGTCCACTACTGAAATCGTCACCTGTGAATGTAAGATGTTTAAGAGGCATTGACAGTTGTCGAAAGGTGTAAAATATTTGGCCATTTCGGTACACTTGAAAGCACCAACCGAAAAATTCAGCAGCAGCCATCAACTCACATGCAGAACCATAGGTGAAGGGCTTAAGCATTTCACTCTTCTAGTGCTCCTGTGTAGTATAATTATCTCCTGTACTGTCATCAGTCCACACCTTGAACCTGTCCCAGTCATTCAATACATAAGACACAATGTTCCTCCGGATATCAAGAGTGAGCCTGATATGGCCGTGCAATATGTAACAAAGAGAATGGAAAAGGTAGGTTCCATCTCCGGGCATGGAAACCACTCGGTAAGTGACAGTTCTTTGATCGATGGTGATTACCTTGATAGACATGGTAATGGGGGTTGGAATGATGAAGGAAATGAGTACCTGAGTGATGTAAAGTAAGTGTAAAATACCTATACAATAACTATAATTGTAATAAACAAACAATAAAACAGCGGAGAAGCCGTGGATTAAATAAAAAGGCTGTAGTTATCAGCAGGGAGACGTGAATCCCGTGGCGAAGCAAGGAAGGGAATGTAGAGACCGGAGCGACGGACAGCCTTATATAGGCAGGCAGCCAACAACGTGGGAGGCGTTGGGATGGGGGACCCAACGCCACCTCACACGGTGACCAAGCTGCAGGCTATGGACGTATATATGTACGTAAGAAGGATTCAGTTAGTGTTGGGAACCCGTGTACCAAATTTCTTGAAGATGGGCCCATAAGTAAGAAAGACTGTTGAAAAGTTCAATATGGCAGCCGACAGTGGCATCATACCACCGAAATAAGTACGTACATTGGTTTCGGTTAGTGCAGGGAAGCCGCCTATAAAATTTCGACAAGATCGGGCCATAAATAAGAAAGTTCAACATGGCGGACGTTGTTGACCGTTATGACCGTTATGCGTAGAATTTCGAAATAAAACCTGCTTAACTTTTGTAAGTAAGCTGTAAAGAATGAGCCTGCGAAATTTCAGCCTTCTACCTGCACGGGAAGTTTGAGAATTAGTGACGTTGGAAAGTTCAATATGGCGGCCAACAGTGGTGTCATACCACCGAAATAAGTACCAAATTTCAGCCTTCTACCTACACGGGAAGTTGGAGAATTAGTGACGTTGGAAAGTTCAATATGGCGGCTGACAGTGGCGTCATACCACCAAAATAAGTATGTACATTGGTTTCGGTTAGCGCAGGGAAGCCGCCTACCAAATTTCGTGAAGATGGGGCCATAAATAAG
>JANRMT010062791.1:57628005-57653314 GCA_026402145.1 Polypterus bichir lapradei | reverse complement strand
CTTTTGTAAGTAAGCTGTAAGGAATGAGCCTGCCAAATTTCAGCCTTTTACCTACACGGGAAGTTGGAGAATTAGTGACGTTGGAAAGTTCAATATGGCAGCTGACAGTGGCGTCATACCACCAAAATAAGTATGTACATTGGTTTCGGTTAGCGCAGGGAAGCCGCCTACCAAATTACGTGAAGATGGGGCCATGAATAAGAAAGTTCAAGATGGCGGACATTGTTGACCGTTACGCATAGAATTTCGAAATGAAACCTGCTTAACTTTTGTAAGTAAGCGGTAAGGAATGAGCCTGCCAAATTTCAGCCTTCTACCTACACGGGAAGTTGGAGAATTAGTGATGTTTGGAAAATTCAATATGGCGGCCGACAGTGGCGTCATACCACCAAAATAAGTACATACATCGGTTTTAGTTAGCGTAGGGAAGCCACCTACCAAATTTCGTGAAGATGGGGTCAGCCATCTATCTACACAGGAAGTTGGAAAATTAGTGACGTTAGAAAGTTCAATATGGCGGCCGACAGTGGCGTCATACCATCGAAATAAGTATATACATCAGTTTCGGTTAGCGCAGGGAATCCGCCTACCAAATTTCGTGAAGATGGGGCCATAAATAAGAAAGTTCAACATGGCGGACATTGTGAAAATTAGTGACATTGGAAAGTTCAATATGGCGGCCGACAGTGGCGTCATACCATCGAAATAAGTACATACATCGGTTTCGGTTAGCGCAGGGAATCCGCCTACCAAATTTCGTGAAGATGGGGCCATAAATAAGAAAATTCAACATGGCGGACGTTGTCGACCGTTATCGACTGTTATGACCGTTACGTGTAGAATTTTGAAATGAAACCTGCTTAACTTTTGTAAGTAAGCTGTAAGGAATGAGCCTGCCACATTTCAGCCTTCTACCTACACGGGAAGTTGGAGAATTAGTGACGTTGGAAAGTTCAATATGGCGGCTGACAGTGGTGTCATACCACCGAAATAAGTATGTACATTGGTTTCGGTTAGTGCAGGGAAGCCGCCTACCAAATTTCGTGAGATGGGGCCATGAATAAGAAAGTTCAACATGGCGGACATTGTTGACCGTTATGACCGTTACGCGTAGAATTTCGAAATGAAACCTGCTTAACTTTTGTAAGTAAGGTGTAAGGAATGAGCCTTGCAAATTTCAGCCTTCTACCTACACGGGAAGTTGGAGAATTAGTGATGTTTGGAAAATTCAATATGGCGGCCGACAGTGGCGTCATACCACCGAAATAAGTACGTACATCGATTTTGGTTAGTGCAGGGATACCACCTACCAAATTTCGTGAAGATGGGGTCAGCCTTCTACCTACACGGGAAGTTGGAAAATGAGTGAAGTTGGAAAGTTCAATATGGTGGCCGACAATGGCGTCATACCATCGAAATAAGTACATACATCGGTTTTGGTTAGCGCAGGGAAGCCGCCTACCAAATTTCGTGAAGATGGTGCCATAAATAAGAAAGTTCAACATGGCGGACGTTGTCGACCGTTATCGACCGTTACGTGTAGAATTTCGAAATGAAACCTGCTTAACTTTTGTAAGTGAGCTGTAAGGAATAAGCCTGCCAAATTTCAGCCTTCTACCTACACGGGAAGTTGGAGAATTAGTGATGAGTCAGTGAGTGAGTGAGTGAGTGAGTGAGTGCTTTGCCTTTTATTAGTATAGATATATATATATATAGATTCTGCTATGTACCCTTTTATTGTGTAAAACTGTAACCTACTTTCTTAATCTTGTCCTCTCTTTAAAAGCATCACACATGTCAAAGACATTAAACAAAAAATTTATACAGGGTTGGGCATAAAAATCTCCCACATTTCAAGGGCTGTAGTGGTGGTAGAGGTCTCATTCGGTAGACTAGGCTCTACCATTTTCAGTACCCATCATGAGTTGGGCCGATGAACATTGGGGCTTTGTTCTTCAAGCATATTATGAGAACAACCGTTCTATGACAGAGGTGCAGAGAGTGTTCTGTACATGCTTTGCGCTCAGTCAAAATGCATCTCTACCAGATTGGAAAATGATTTTGCTATGGATTTCTAACCTTCGGGCAACTGGGTCCACACTGAAAAGAAAATCACCTCGCAGACCGAGGACAGAACATGTGTGGTTTCAACAGAATGGGGCCACAGCTCACACAGCACAAAGTCACCAGACTTGAGCCCAACTGATTTTCCTTCCTTTGGGGATACCTAAAGGAAAAAGTTTTCAAACATTGTCCTTGATCTCTTGTGGATCAGAAGGAAAATCGATGCCTTTCCATCTGAGATGACCCGGAGAGTGATGGAGAACTTCCAGGAACGTTTTCAGCAATGTATTGCAAACGATGGCCGCCATTTGTCTAAATGATTTTTAAAATCCATTAAAACAAGTTTTTTTATGTACATTTCAGAAATGTATACAAATTTTTTAGATAGCTTTGTTCATTTTTTATACCCCTTTAAAATGTGGGAGGTCTTTTTGCCCCATCCTGTACAATTCCAGTTGGATCAGTGGTTGAATGTAAACTCTGTATCCCATATTCTCTTTCTGATCTGTATCACTTCTTCAGTCTCTGGAATTTTCCTTCCCCCACATAAAAAATAATGATAATTTACAGGATATATCCATGCTCCCTCTGTCCTCCTAACAAAAAAGTTTTTGCCTGAAGTACAACTGTTGTGGAACTTCAGTTTGGCTGGTAGGTAAAATCTCTGGAAATAGCCAACCATTGCAACTGGCAGTCTTCTTTCTATAATCTTAATAATAATAATAAGTTTTATTTATTTGTAGATGCCTTTCTAAACACTCAAGGACACCGAAAAATTGACAAAACACAGATTATAAACAAAAGTAAAATACAAAAGTTAAAATCAGACAGAGCAATTGTAATTAAAGAGAAAAAGCAGTCTTAAACAAATGAGTTTTAAGTTTAGATTTGAAAAGTGAAAATGATTCAATATTTCTAAGCTCAGTTGGTATTTAGTTCCAAAGCTGGGGAGCAGAGCAACTGAATTCTCTGCTCCCCATAGTGGTAAGACGGACGATGGGGACAGTCAAGTGGGTGGAGGAAGAGGATCGAAGGGTACGGGAGGGAATGGCAACATGGAGGAGGTCAGACAGATATGGAGGGGCAAGGTTGTGGATAGCCTTAAATGTTAGTAGGAGAATTTTGAATTGAATTCGGAACTGAACTGGAAGCCAATGAAGCCGCTGCAAAACAGAAGTGATATGGCGAACAGAGTGGGTTCTAGTAATGATGCGGGCAGTTAAATTCTGGACCAGTTGAAGCTTATAAAGAGATATGCGAGAAAGACCAAAGAAAAGGGAATTGCAATAATCCAGACGAGAAGTCATAAGACTACGAACAAGGATAGCAGTGGTGTGGGGAGTGAGGGAGGGGCGAATACAATTAATGTTACGCAAGTGGAAATATGCAGACCACGAGATGTTATTGATGTGGGACTGAAAGGATAAAGTACTGCCAAGGATGACACCCAGACTCTTAACCTGTGGGGAAGGGGAGACAGAAGAATTATCAATAACAAATGAAAAATAATCAGTTTTGGATAATGTTGATTTTGTACCAATGAGGAGAACCTCAGTTTTGTCACTATTTAATTTAAGAGAATTTGAAGAAAACCAGGATTTGATTTCTCCTATGCAATCAGTAAGTGAGGAGGGTGGAAAGGAAGCAGTAGGTTTGATAGTGAGATAGAGCTGGGTGTCATCAGCATAACAGTGGAAGCTAATGTTATTTTTACAAAAGATATTGCCAAGGGGAAGGAGGTAAATAATGCAAAGGAGGGGCCCCAGGACAGAGCCCTGGGGCATACCTGAAGTAACAGTGGTTGGATGGGATGTGAATGTTTTAAGCTGAACAAACTGAGTGCGGCCTAAGAGGTAGGATCTGAACCAAGCTAGTGGAGTGTGGGTAATGCCAAATGAAGATAATCTATTGAGAACAGTAGTGTGACAAATAGTGTCAAAGGCTACACTCAGATCAAGGAGGATGAGAATAGTAATTAAACCAGAATCAGCTGCCATAAGGAGGTCATTAGTAATTAATTAAAAGTGCCGTTTCTGTACTGTGGAGGGGATGAAAATAAGACTGGAACTGTTTATACAGATTATTTTGAGATAAATGACAATGAAGTTGAATAGCTACTATTTTTTTTTTTTTAATTTTGGAAATGAAGGGTAGTTTAGAAATAGGACGAAAATTACTGAAATTAGTCAGATCGGCACAAGGTTATTTCAGTACAGTAATCCCTCGTTTATCGCGGGAGATAGGTTCCAAGGCCAGCCGCAATAACTGAATTTCCGCGAAGTAGGGACACCATATTTATTTAATTATTTAACGTGTATTTGTACGTTTTTAAACCCTCCCTGTACTGTTTACAACCCACCCTTTACTCTATTAATAACAGGGACCTACCTAACATTTCCTGGGGCACTTCTTCCACGGTTTCCGAAGGTGTATCCGTAATAGTAGCAGGAACTGGCTCTTTTTTGTGAGGCTGCAAAACATTGTGATCGGCAGTTGCTGCCGCTGCTTCTTTTTCCGGTCGAAGAGCAGCTTGTAGGCAGTCATGACGTCGTCGACCTTGTTGCAAAATTGGACCGATCGAACGGCGTTTAGGCTCAGCACCAGCCTTGGAAGAAGGAGCGCGTTTGGGAGCCATTGCAGGGGGTGAAAATTGAAGCGAAGTTCAACACAAAGAAACCACAAAAAAAAAAAAAAATATCACACACAGTACAGTGTAAAGTAAACCGCTCGGCGAGAAAGCTTGATGCGAAATGGCCGCGACAGAGAGACAAGGGAAGATGCTGTGGGATCTGGGCATCAGTCAAAGCACCAATCACGGGCCCGATTAGAAAGCGGGAAACTGATTTGTCGTCTCCCTCCCATGTACCAATCACAGCCCGTGTTACAACGCACTTAGTCACCGAACTTGTTTTGTTGTTCTTAGACTAGGAAATACTACTACTATATTTAAAAACCTGCAAAGTCGTGAATCCACGAAAAGTGAACTGCAAAGTAGCGAGGGATTACTGTATTGAGGTTATTGCAGCAGTTTTAAGAGATGAAGGAACAGTACCAGTAGTGAGAGAAGAGTGGATTATAGCAGAGATAAGGGGGACCAGAGAGGGGAGGCAGGTTCTGTCTAGAACTGTAGGGAGGGGGTCCAGTTGACAGGTGGATGGCTTAGACTTACAGACAAGATCTGAGATTTCTGAGAAAGCAGGAAACTGAAAAGAGGAAAATGAGTGAGAGGGTGGGTGAAATTCAAATGAAGTACTGAATGAATCCGTACAGAGAGACTGATAAATCTTCTGGATTTTTTCCATTAAAAAAAGGACATAAGTGAATTGCAAAATTCAGTTGAGTAAAGGTGAGAAGGTAAAGAATCTGGGGGTTGTGTGATATTGTTAAGTAGTGAAAACAATGAGTTGGTGTTTCCTTCATTGAAAGAATTAATGAGAGTATAACAGATTTAGTTGGGCAATACAGTCCTTGTAATAAATTATATGGTTTTTGTACATCTCTTTGTGAACAAATAGTCCAGTTTTTTTATATAACCGTTCAAGTTGCCAGCCTTTGGCTTTCAAAAGCTTGTATTTCAGGCGTGAACCAGGGAGCAGAAAAGGAGAAAGAAACAGATCTAGTTTTTAAATGGAGCAACAGAGTTAAGAATATAGTGTGAGACCAGTTCTTCAGGAGTGGATAAATTATCAATGTCCAAAAGGGAATCAATACTAGAGGAAAGAGTGTAAGTTAATATTCTTAATATTATGGAAAGACATGGGACGGGAAAGCTTAGTGTTGGAAAGTGCAAGTTTAACAATGAATGAAATAAGAAAGTGATCAGTTATGGGGAGTACATCCACAGTACAATCAAGCGGGGTAACTCCAGAACAGCAAATCAAGTCCAAGATATGTCCTTTGGAATGAGTGGGATCATCAGTATGCTGCTGGAATCCAAAACTCTCAAGGCAGGATGTAAAGTCTCTAGTAATAGGGACATTGATATTATCCATATGTATATTGAAATCCCCCATAAGTATTATTTTTGATGAAACAGTAAATAAGTGTGTAAGGAAAACAGCAAAGTCGTTCAGAAAGTCATTGTTAGGTTTAAGGGGCCAGTAAACAGTTGTAATAATAGTAAGAATAGGTCCATTTAATTGATAAACAATTATGTCAATTATGTATTGCCCATTTAAAGCATTTGGCACCACAAATTCATGCCAAAGCTGAACCTGTAACCATTTAGGATAAGTCTTTGACCATGGTCAGAGTAATCTGTTCACCTTCCATGAGATACAACCATCGCATCTCTTCCTTGACAGTTACAAGCCAGCACTGCGGAAGGAAGGTAGAGCAGTTGGTGGTCCTGCAAAGGAGCAAGAGTTACTGTGCTCCAAGAGTGTGTCACTCCTGCTGAGCAGTTACAGTGCTCCAGGGATCCTGCTAGACCGAAGTCAGGTGGCAATGGACAAAGGAGGTCCAACTCACAGTGGGTACTGCCAGATGTGACTGGGAGGAGAGCTTGGGAGAGGGTCCACACAGCTGCAGGCATCTCAGTCCGTCTACTAAACCTGAGAAGGGCAAGCTGGGGAGATGAGAAAAAAAAAAAAATGCGCTCAGCAATTGCAGAAATAAGGTGCAGAAGCAAAAATTGGTGGGATTGTGGCAGGCCGGAGAATGTCTGCTACTGCAGACAAGTCTTTTATGGATTGAAAAGGATGTACTGAGGCTTGCAGGTTTAATGAATAGATTGTGACTGTGATTTTAACTATTTATTGGAGAATTTATTGATTTTAACCTTTAAAACACTGAATTTTATTTGGAATATTTTTTTACTTATATTTGGACCCCAGATTTTTAAATAAAAGTACTATTTGTAACTACCCTTGCTTGTTAAGTATCCACAGTGTCCTGGCTTATCTTGGAACAACACCATTGATGGTCATGGGTTCAAATGTGACAAGGATGATACAGCCAACTGTGGTTGTCAAAATCACACTTAGATACCTGACACAGATGTTTCTAAATTACTGCAGGACATTGTTGTCTCCAACTACTGCCATACTTCACATAATTTAAAAGGAAGCCCCTGTCTCCTCTCCATCAATCCTTTTCCAATTAAGTCTCAACTTCCTAATTTTTGCCATATCCCTTATGTTTCCAGGACATTCTATTGGATTGAAAGGCATCTGGGCATATTTTTAAACTGCCACTCTCATTCACCAGTCTAACAGAAGGCCATGACAATTGTTGGATGCATTATCTCCTTTCTGTCTTGATGTCAGCTGGGTACCAGCACCATTAGCTTTGCATGTTTTTACCACTAGCTGAGGTCAGACTTTGAAGCTTGTTGAACCCTGTTATGTCCTATTTTGCATCCTACACTCTGTTAGTATCATTTTCTCTTTCTCTTGACCACACTATAATTTGCTTTACCTCTGCATATTTTGATACAGTAACCTCTCAATCTTCACCACTCGATCCTGGAATACATTTTTTTTTTTATTTCTTCCAAAACCCTAAATCAACAAATCCACCTCAAATTTGTAGATCACCTACATCAGTGGTGCCCAGGTTTAGCCCTGGGGACCACTGAGGTTGTGCAGTTTTATTCTAAATAATCACACAAGAAGTGAATCAGACTTACATTTCATTATTATTGTTTAGTAAATTGTACATCTTTTGCTTAATTTAAGAAATTCTGAATTTTTTGCATTATTGGGCAAACTATGAAATGCTTATGTTTGGTTTTGTATTTTCTTAAATTCACAGTTTTCTATAGAGCTTGTTCCCTTAACTGTAAAAAATCCTTACAAATACTGAATGGTAAAGGGGATCAGTTATTTCAGTGCCATATTCTCTTGTCAGCTCATTTGTAGGAAACATTCCTTGATGAACAAACAAGCGAAAATTGCAGTGAAATAATTCCCCTTTAGAATTTGATGTTGTCTGCACCTGATTGGCATACAATGTGAGTGGTGTTGTTGGGGGCCTAATTAACTGCACTGTGGTTTTTTTTTTTTTTTAAAAAACAAGGTTTTTTGTTTTTACAAACTTTACTATTAAAATGATTGTCTGCTAGACATCTGAATAAACAGGCCAATGGTGTAATCAAGCCCACATCTCCATAAAGCTTAATTACAACTGTAGTAGTGAAACAGGACAGTGAGGAGGGCCCTGCCCGACTCCCTACTCCCGACGTCACGCTTCCCCTCCCGATGGCCCACAGCCTCTCTCTGATTAACATGAATATATCTCTCCTGTAAGCGAACAATCATTCTTAGCACAATGAGAGAAGTCGCAAAATCAACAGGAATCCATCAATCCATTCATTATCCAAACCACTATATCCTAACTACAGGGTCACAAGGGTCTGCTAGATCCAATCCCAGCCAACACAGGGCGCAAGCCAGGAAACAAACCCCAGGCAGGGCACCAGCCCACCGCAGAGCGCGCACACACACACACACACACCCCAAGCACAGACTAGGGACAATTTTGAATCATCAATGCACCTAACCTGCATGTCTTTGGACTGTGGGAGGAAATCCACACAGACACAGAGAGAAAATGCAAACTCCACGCAGGGAGGACCCGGGAAGCGAAGTGCTACCCATTGTGCCACCTCTCAACAGGAATGTTCAAGCAAATTATAGAGAAAAAAAACTAAATCCCATTAAGTAATTCTCTTGTTCACTAGCAGAGGTAAGGAACACCCAGAGGCTGGCACACATATATATATGTGCCGGGGGGGTGGCGGGGTGCACTAAACCTTCTCTTGTTATCTTTACAGACCAGCTGCAGGAAAACCTGTCTGATCCAGAGCAGATGACGTCACTTCCAGTTACGGTGGCCAGAAGAATGTAACTTCAGGCACCCAATCTGACTGACATTAGAAGAACATCACTTCCTCTCTGATCCCTTAAAGCCGTCATTTTTGAAAACCCTCGTGAGTTCCGTTTTGGACTCCGTACTGAGAACATCTCTGTACTATTTAAAAACCTTTTGCAGCCAGGAATATATGGGTGACGCCAGCCACTTCACATCTCTGCCACTCACATTGTGAAAAGGGGGGCTAACCGCACCCCAAGGAGATGCGGTCGCTCCTCCAAAACCCCCTCTTAAACGGTGATACAATGGGAAACAAATACAGTTTTATTACCTCCTCTTTGCTCAATTAGCTACTGAATTGTAGCTGCTTCCTTTCCACGTGAACTGCATCTCGCACAGCGCTTCAAACATTTAAAAGCCTGCACAGCAGCTGTCCTACTCTTTGTCTTTTATTTCCGGCCCTGGGCATGGTTAAATCTCTTGGCACAAAGTCTCGTCTCGTTTAGAATTTAAAAACGGAATAAGAATCTGAAAATCTAACAACATCACATTAAAGTTCAATAAATTCTGAAAAGAATGATACCAAACATATATATGTAGGTTTCAAAGTAAACCAGATTTAAAGCGTGACAATAAAGTGACATAAAAAGGACGCATAAAATCGTTGCAGAAAACCATTGCACTTTTAGGCTTAGGATTTTGAGAGAAAGACAAGTATTACTGATGGTAGTCATTTTTTAAAAGGACTGAATTTATTTTAATTGGGGGAGCCTAGTTTCATTTTTGCAATAGGGCCCATCACATTCTAATTAAATCACTGATTATTAATAATAATACATATTATTTATATAGCACCTTTCCCATGATCAAGGTGCTTACACCATCTTTTATTAATAATCAACTTGGATAAAATTACAAGAGCAGACTCTACAGAAAAGGATAAGTTACAACGAGAATTGCTAAAGAAACGTACACATTTAAAGCTATCGTGAAGAATACTAAAAGTTGTGATAGTTTCTTAGACCACAAATGTAAACAATTAGGTCAACTTAATGAATGATTTACTGAAATTAGTTGAGGTGGGGATACTTAGCCTCCCTAGACTGAATTTCAAAATCCCTGGCCTAGTTCTTACACCCTACAAATGTTAGTGGACCCATACTGCCATCATTATTTAAAACAGCACAACACATTCTTTCAAATTTTGGAACTCTCGCTCTGTCGCCCCCTTCTGAACATCGATTAGCTCTACTAAAATTTATTTTTTGTACATTATATTTCACCTCAGCGACATCTCTTATATACACCAGAGGATTTTTTATTCTCTCATGACATCGGCTTAAGTAACTGCTACAAAGGTAACATTGGTCTTTCACTAGAAGAAAGTTGGGAGGCTTCTCAGTTTTTTTTTTTGTTTTTTTTTTTATTCTAATTGTTCCTTCGAAAAATGTTGTAATTTTAATTTCTCCTTTACATGCATCACATGATTAAAGTTCCGTATTTCACAAGCAACAAGCAATGCTGGACTGGCTAAGAAAAAGAAAAACTGAAAACACAAAAGCCTAAGAACTGAAGATATTGTTAAATTCAGCGCGTGCACACACACACCCCATCTACAGTCATGGCCAAAAGATTTGTGAATAACACAAGTATTAGTTTTCACAAAGTTTGCTGCTTCCGTGTTTTAAGATCTTTTTATCAGATGTTTCTATGGTATACTGAAGTATAATTACAAGCATTTTATAAGTTTCAAAGGCTTTTAATGCCAATTATATCTATTATAAAAAAAAAAATCTTGGGACGAGACAAGACTTTTTTTCCTGCAACAAGACATGATCTTTTGAAGAGAGACACTTTCTCATCCCGCGAGACGTTCAAGTCACGTCATACTTTCAACCTTTGGAAGCAAGTCCCATGAGACGGTGACTTTTGCAAGTCACGCCCTACTTATAACCATTTTCAAACAAGACCATGGTCATCTAACCTCTCAGTTGTTGGAATGCTTTTGGCAGACACACTTCCATTGCTCTCAGCTCTTAAAAATTGTATACGTTCTAGATGACACGTCAACGACTGAGCAAAGAAGAAAGAGCAGTGCGTCAAAAAGAGACCCAAAATCGTTGGAGAGAAAAGAATGCAAAAAAAAGAACAAAAATAATCTATGTGCAAATTCTGAAAATAAGGAAAGTAATAATCAGCCCATCCGCGAGACTAGTCTTTGTGCCGAGAGATTTAACCACGCCTGGGACCGGAAAAAGACAAAGTAGAATGTCGTAAAGAATTCAGAAACATTGCCGTAATACACATGCAGAGCAGCTTAGAGATAATGGAAGTAGGAAAATTCAAAAGTCTCAAAAAAATGATATTAAAGATCGCCTTAGCGCAAACAAATGGAAATTACTTGGTGAAATAACGGAACAGCAAAAAGAAATCAAATAGTGTTTGAGGATGTCCTGGGGAGAAGAGAGAAAAGGCAGTGAGACAAAAGGACAGCTGCTGTACAGGCTTTTAAACATTTGAAGCACCACACAAGATGCAGATCACACGGCACGGCAGCAGCAGCAAGCCAGCAGCTGATCGAGCAAAGATGAGGTTAAAATAAAAAAAAAAAACTGTTTCCCATTGTATCACCGTTTAAGAGGGGTTCCAGAGGTGCGACCACATCTCCTTGAGGTGTGTTCAGCGTCCTCTTCATAATGGCGCATAGCACTGGCAAGGGACAGTTAAGTTTATGCAAAGAGTCAATATTTGCAGTGTTGGTTCTTCTTTTTCAAGACCTCTGCAATTCACCCTGGCATGCTGTCAATCAACTTCTGGGCCAAACCCTGACTGATGGCAACCCATTCTTGCATAAACAATGCTTGGAGTTTGTCAGAATTTGTGGGTTTTTGTTTGTCCACCCACCTCTTGAGGATTGACCACAAGTTCTCAATAGGATTAAGGTCTGGGGAGTTTCCTGGCCATGGACCCAAAGTTTTGAAGTTTTGTTCCCCGACCTACTTAGTTATTACTTTTACCTTAGGGCATGGTGCTCCATCATGCTGGAAAAGGCATTGTTTGTCACCAAACTGTTCTTAGATGGTTGGGAGAAGTTGCTCTTGGAGGATGTTCTGGTACCATTCTTTATTCATGGCTGTGTTCTTAGGCAAAATTGTGAGTGAGCCCACTCCCATGGCTGAGAAGCAACCCCACCCATGAATGGTCTCAGGATGCTTTACTGTTGGCATGACACAGGACTGATGGTAGCGCTAACCTTTTCTTCTCAAGACAATCTTTTTTCTGGATGTCAAAAACAATCGGAAAGGGGATTCATCAAAGAAAATGACTTTACCCCATTCCTCAGCCTCACACAAGGCCAGCCTCCAAAAGTCTTTGCCTCACTCTATGTGCAGAGCACTCACACCTGTCTACTGCCATTCTGAGAAAGCTCTGTAATAGTGGTGCCCAGATCGCACAGCTGAATCAACTTTAGGAGACGGTCCTGACGCTTGCTGGACTTTCTTGGGTACCCTGAAGCCTTCTTCACAACAATTGAACCTCTATATTCTAACTCAATCAGCATGACAGAGTGATCTCCAGCCTTGTCCTCGTCAACACTTTCACCTGTATTAATGAGAAAATCGCTGAAATGATGTCAGGAGATCCTTCATTGCACGGCTGAAATGCAGTGGAGGTGGGTATTTTTGGGATTAGGTTAATTTTCATGGCAAAGAGGGACTTCACAATTAATCGCAATTCATCTGATCACTCTTCATAACATTCTGGAGTATATGCAAATTGCCATCATAAAAACTGAGGCAGCAAACTTATTACTTATATTACTACATGTCAATCGCAAAACCTTTGGCCACGACTGTAGTTACTTGAAAGGTGGAAAAGGATATTAATTGCAATAATGTGTGTATAGCCTACAAATAAAACACACATTTGTGGTAAAGCAATTGTGAATCACGGAGAACCCGGGTACCCTGAGCCTTCTTCCTTTTCTATTTTCCCGTTAAAGAATAATTTAATCATCCTCGCTATGGAAAAAAAAGTACCATGATCAATTATATCCGACACGAATGGCCACCGCTGAGAATGAAAAAAAAATGCAACAGCACCTGTAATCCTAGACCGACAAAATCTGAGAGCGGAGATGTGAGCTACTGCTTCGATAATTGAACGAATTAACTCCATGCGAGAAATGCACGAACAAATCGGCTCATCCTTTAGTCATTCAGCCTGTCAATGCCAAGAAATCGTAGATTTATAAATGTTTCGTATTGCGCGCCATGAGATTACAACTCTGCAGCGCACGCGTCTATGAAAAAGGAAACGCAAGAAAGTAAACTTGTTTACATAACTGCTAAACTTCGTGAAAAGGGGTCTCGCAGTTCCGCGCAGCTTTTAGCAATATGATGAAAGTTAAAATAAACATCCGGAATGCCACGAGATATTAACTTTTTTAAAACCTTTTCTCTTTACCAAAACAGTAGGTTGCTACATGGCGTCCACACCACCAATTTTTCGCTTAGCTTATGTCGGCTTCATGCACACGAGCGCGTTACAATTTTACGCGCAAATCCATCAACATAAACATACCCTGCTGCGAGACGCTCCGACTGGAGCGGAGGCAGTTGTGGGAAAGAGGGGGTGGTTTACAACAAACACAAAAACACAGCTGACACTGAAATAGAATTGCAGATTACAGTCACGTTCACAAGCAACCAAAAAGGACATTATTTTCCACGCTGAATTTACGATAGTGCTTGGTATATTCCTTACCCGTCTTTGCGCTTGGCTTTATAAACATGCCCGTAGGTACCGCGACCCACTTTACAACCTTCATATTCAAACAGATCTTCCACTTTCTCTCGTTCAGCTGCGAGCTTCGTTTTGAAATCATAATCCATTGTAACCCATAAATATAATTCACTTTACAGTGAAAAATAATTAATTATTAAACGATATTAATTAAATAATCTAAGCATTTCCAACCCCATCATTTCCTTGTTTGGGATTTTGGTCTGCTCCGCTTAATGTTCACTGGCTCGCTGACGTTTTTGGATTACACGATTGGAGCGATGGGAGCTGTAGTCCCGAGGTAGCGAAGAGGCCATGCTATTATAACGGAAGCTTAGGCCTTAAGAAGACTACAACTCCCAATTTTCGTACCAGACGATATTCATGCGCGCGCTCCTTTTCCAGTACAAAAACGAGAGAGAAAGAAAAAGAAACAGAGAAGGGGGGCGAGAGAGAGAGAAAAAAGGAGGTCGTGTCAGCGTACTTTAGTTGCTATATCAGGTTTGAGAAGAATAGGTCCCATGGTGTATTTGAGTTCATTTTGCCAGTAAATGTAATTTATCAATAGGTACATTTACTCTGGCACTGACACTGTTAATTTCATCAAACAAACACCTCTGGCAGTGTTGTGGCTCTGGAATGTCCTTTGATTACCTAATCACTCTTGGATGAGACCCCGCCCCTTCAGTGCCAGTTTAAGAAGAGATGATTTGTTTGGCTTTCCGTCGATTAGAGAGAGTCTGTAGAGGAGGTCGTACGCTCTGCAGAGGGACGCCAAAATGTAAAAATAGAAAAAGAAAGCGAACGTTATCTCAAACGACTGCGCCGTGTATAGTATAAATACACACACAACACTTTCACTTGTATCAAATATACACGTTGAACTTTTTAAATATATACCAGTAGATTAAACAAGCAGCCCCTGAGTTTAAGATATGAACGTACGTTATTCAGTTTCTAGAGTCTTATTTCCAATGAAGTCTGCGGAGAATTTAGTACGTCTGCAAAACTCGCGTTCAGTGCAGTGTTTAAAAAAAGTTTCAAATGGCACTTGTACACGTTAGAAAAACAACATTAGTAACGACTTTAATGTAAAGCTGCGTGAATACTGTGACTAACATATCGTGTATTTTAATGTTCCGTTGTAAATACATATTTAGATAACGTTCTATGACTGTATACAAACTTGCTTTAACTTGTTTCACGTTGATGACTTTATTGATTTTGATTAAAAGAGTTGGGTGTTCAACTTAAAATACACTACTATGGAGTCGGCTTTTCTATGTGAACACCATCTACGAAATTAATTACAGTAATACATTCTAACAACATTTTCAAAACCGCCTAAAGTTCTCTAATAATTTAAAATTGGAATGTGTATTTGAAGGTTCCAGATGCGCTCTTCCAAGGAAGTGGTTGTATTAATACTTAACCTTGAATGGAAAACATATTAAATGTGTGCCTATTTTAATGAAGTACACATGCATTGACCATTTATGTCTAAAACTAAAGCATTAAAAACAAACATGAGCAAGAACCCAATTCTGCACTAAAAAGTAACCTTACTAGCCGATCACGAAAGAAATGTATGCCAAAATAAATATTTGTTAAATACATCCAATGCAATTACCCAGTCCCTTCTGTTTCAAAAATATATTATTCACGTATTTGTTAAAACAACTATATATTTCTTATTTTATCAAATATATTTGCTCATTTTATTGTTTACCGTAAACATGCTATTCAAATCTATAGCGACAGCCGTTCTACTCCGCATGTTTTGCTGTTAGCACACGAACTTACAATTGTTCTTCTAACGACGTTATTTATGGGCAATTGTAACCGTTATTTCGAAGAATGTAAAGACCTCATATCTACATTAAATTGCGGATGTTTAATTCCTATTAAATAAGTATAAAAATAAATATTGCCTAATTATATCTAAATAGCATTTTTGTAATGCTTTTAAATAAAAATACATCTTTGTATTATTATTATTTTTTTTTTTTTTTTTTTTTTTATTATTGCTGCTACTACTACTACTGCTAGCCGAAATGTATCACTGGACGCAGAATTTAACAACAGCAACAAACCAGACAACACGATAATTCCAATATAAGACCAGATTCCTTATTCTACTCGTTTAAATATTTTAAATCTGTTATGTGCATATAAGTGCATGGGAATATAATATTGTATATATAATTGAACACAACTGATCCAAGAATGTATTTTCAATACTGAAGATATGGAGATACATATAAGTAACAATCTCTTAATGGACTGGCTATAAGACTTCTCATTTAGAATGAACTGTTTAACATGTAAACATGCATCTACCTTTAAAATGATTTGTTAAAGTCACAATACCGCTTATTATTTTTGATTTTATCATCTTTCAAGCAGTACATCATTCATCATCAAGTGAATTTTACTAAGTGCAAAGAGTACAGCTCAAAATACTATAATGTAAATAATCTGTAAATTACTGGGTGATAAATACAGAAATGAGACTACGAAATGCGCAAAATGAATTATGTATGCTGTATATTTAAATTAGTAAGTTAACAGAAAGCAATTATGTATGCTGGATATTTAAATGAGTAAGTTAACAGAAAGCAATCTATGTACCGTCACCACCTATACATTGAGTTGCATTTGTTGCATGGTGCATGATGCTATCGAAATGCACCAAATTCGGCCTCGTTAGGGAAAACAATTTAAAATATGTACTTCACTATATCAAAACATAACTGGAAACGAAACCATCGACGAACTAATACTTTGTCGTTTTATTCAGATTTTATTACTTTTTTCAGTCATATTTCACATGTGTATCGCTAATATATTTTCATTTTTTACATTATTGTGATAGTTCGATGGCAATAATACCTCACACCTCAAAGGCTCCTGGTTTGATTCCGTGATACTTTGGGTTGTCTGCCTGTGTAAGGCTTGCACGGTCTCTTCGTGTACATGTGTGTTTCCTCCTATATCCCAAAAACAAGTTAGAAAGGCCCAGTGCCGAGTGAGTACGGACGCGTGCATGCCTTGCGTATCATCCTTGATCGACCTTTGCTTGTCGCACTATTATGTCAGCATAAACTTCAGGTCTATGGGGCGCTGCACTAGAAAAAGCAGGTTCGATACACTTAAGTTTGTATAGGAAATTATAATATACAGAACCTTGTTTTTTACGCACCAATGTTACGTGACGTCTTTCGGACAACAAAACTGGGACTTTGGGAGCATGAGTGACAGACAAAATTGTCCAGTAAACGTTAAGTGAACTTGCTCCGCGGGATTTGGTTGGGTCATGCCTCTTTATGACGTCACGAGGCAAGTAATAAAAACCCTCTGCAGCTTCTTTGCTCTGCTTTACACAGTATGGCCGGCGATATTAGCTAGCGGTCGCTCATCGGTATTCTCTGTAAAAGGGAAGACGGTATAATCACGAATAAGACACCCTGACTGCTAAAGAACTGAAACAAATAAGTCAATAACTTATTTAGCACGGATAAGTGAAGTTGAAATAAACCCCAAACTGTAATTTCTGTTGTTGGTTTTCTGTTGTCTCACGATGGAACAGAACGGTGCACACTTCTTCGAAGGGACCGAGAAGCTGTTAGAGGTGTGGTTTTCCCAACGAGATGAGACCAACGGATCGGGGGACCTCCGTAACATACCAAGGTGATGTATAATAAAAAAAAAACCCACTCCATTCTAAACATTTTTTTTGCTCGGTGATGTTTGCTTGGAATTTATGTATAGTGTGATTTTTCCTTTGGGTCAGTTATGTTTGATTCAAATTTCTGTCAATTCTGACAGTTGTGACAAGTGACTACATTCTGTTATTTCAGATTTGTCTCTTCATGTATGGTTGGGTTGTCATTGTTGCGTGGTGGCGAGTTAAAATTAAAATACTACGTTGGTTACAGTATCCCATCCCCCCCACCCCATCACGGCAGTCACTCATTCAAACTGCCCGTGGCCCGACATGTGGGTGAAACCTGGCCTTCCCCTATTTTCTTTGGCATGATATTTTAATTAAAATAGCGGCATCGCGAATAGTTGCGATGCCCCCGATTTTTCAAACATGTTTAATTTTAAACCAGATGATTAAGTGAATAAATCGTGTACGAGTTAACCAGCTACTCACACGGAACTAACCTAAGTGCGCATGATCCTTGTCAGAGGAGTACTGCTGCTTTAAAATTCTTTTTAGGCTTTCTATGCTGCTGTTCTTGCGATCGATTATTTTCAGAAACTGGAATTTATTACCGTGTCATATTTAGACCGCATGAGTGTATTTTTAAAAGGTACTAATACAGGAACGCACGAACTAAAGAGGCGCGCGCGGGTAGAAGGCGGTGCAGGGCTACAAGCGGCTGTGCTGACGCTACTTATCGACCCATGGAATTTAGTGAGGACTGTACGCGTCGTTGCGTGTTTATAGCCTTGTAAGAGTAAAGATTGTGAGGGGCGCCGTACGTGCATCTGAAGAACCATTAAGCGATTGCATTAGCCGTTAAAGAGAGATTTATCTCTAAATAAATACAAGTGTATTCAATGACTTAAATGCACACTTTTAACTAAAACTATAAATTCGTATGTCTATAACTATACGTCAGTGTAGAGAGAAAAACGACTTTCCCACAATATTAATGGTCCCGATGTTCTGTCGCATTCCGTTTGTGCTCTTGTCAGTTAGTGACTTAACTAGGCCACTGAGGTGCCACGGTCTGCCATGTGATTTTTAAGATATTGGCCCGTTGATGCTGTAAAAAATGAATAATTATCTTAGTTGTGGACACTATGTGGAAAGCATTGAGCACAATTAAGCAATATTTCTTTATATAAGAAATCTGACCTGCGTTAGCCAGGAGCTTTTAGTGATCAGGCAACTCGTAAGCCTCACCGAAGTCACGTTGCTGCCTAGTAGGCGGAAACGTGCGGCTACCATTACTTTGTCCTGATTGGCCGAGCTGTGCGCACCTGTCAAAAGGACACACCCCCTTTTAACATTATGCTGGTTTGCTGTGCCTGCTTGTACAACCAAGGCGCAAAAAAAGAGGGGGGGGGGTCTCTCTTGGAGTTTGTTAGGTTGCACACGTTTAAGGTCACACCGTGGAAGGCGCGTGAAGTTTCAAAGATCGAGCAAAAGGGGTCGTGTGTTTTATGTTTGGTGGCAGGAGCCTGTTACTTTTTGCTCAGTTTTCATAGCATAACGGCTCCGTGAAAATGATTGGAAATGACCTTTTGAACCTTTTTAAAACTTGTTTCAAGAGCTCATAATTTCAAACGTAAGAAGTTAACATTTTGTGGTTAAAACATTGTTTTCAGTCTTACTATTTTTTAAAATAAATCTGAGACTAGCAATGTCAATGTTTTTATAACATAATACTAATAGTTAAACTGTATTCCACAGATGTTGCCTGTTCATTTTTTATTTAAAAAATGAAATTCTGGAAATTAAGTGACCATAAAAATACTAAAATTAAATTACCATTAAAATACATACTCATGTAACTAATAAAATATCTACAGAAAAACTTTCCATTGTACATAAAAGAAAATAATTCTCATCATTACAAGTTGATAATACATGTGGCATAAAAGAAAATATTTCTAATCATTACAAGTTGTCTTGTGTTTCAATTCTTCTTTTATGTTGCTTATCTGAAACAAAGCTCAATTTCAAAAAAGTAGTTTTAACCATTAATCTAACAAAATATATATATATATATCCTCATGCATTGATTCAGTTAATTGATATTGGCAGTTAAACACTGCTTAAATATAATTATGCTTGTATTTATAGTTTTGAATCATTTGGCTCTTTTTATCTTAAAAATCATATATTTACTATATTTTATGCAGGTGTTTTTTTGCTTGTTTCTTTTTTATAGTGTACTAGCTAAATATTTCAAATTCTTCAGGCATAATTATAAATGTGGATTACAATTTTAGTTATGCATTACTTGTTCCTTATTAAAATGTATATTTTGTGACACACAAAAAATAAATTAGAATTACATTACAAACTCTTAAAGACGCAAAACTATCATAATTTTCCAGAAGTTTATCGGGAAGATCCAAGGCTAACTTGCTTAACATTTTTACAAATAAAAATAGACAAATTTTGTTTTTAACCTAACAGACCTATTGTTTACTAAGCAGCAATATCTTTTTTCTAATTGAAAATGTGAGCTGCTGTACTAAAACACAAGCTCACTAATCATCCAAGCTCAGACAAGCAGTGTCCGTTTTATTTAAAGGACAAAATAAAAATGTCTGAATTAGTTCTTTTATTGCTGTTTGTCTAATTGGTCTTTGGTTCCTTTTTCTCATTTTATTACTTCACTTTCATTAATATAAAGGGTAATGTTCTCTCTTGTAAAGTCTGCCTTACTGCTCTCTGTTTACAGGAGGTTTGCAGCAAATACACAGGTGAGCAAGCTGGAATACTGTAATTGTAATACCTTATATAATAGAGCACAATAACTAAATTACCATAAAGCTTAGAAAAGAAGAGGCTGAAAGTTTTTGTTTTTTTTCGTCCAATTTACCAATCACAGATTTAGTCTTTTGTATTGACATATCTAATGATTTAGATAGGTGGCCTAAAATGGGACATTATAGACTGAACACATGCAGTCAAAAGAAAAAAAAATTCCATAACACTGAGTAAATTTGGTGAATCATTGCCCCATAAGACATTCCAACAATGCACTATGATGCAAGCAGTTGTAGTTCTGGAGAATGAGTCATACTTTTTAAGGTTCCATTCCAGTTGAGTTGTTGGCAGGTGGCAATAATTTACTAGTCACTGGATGTTCATAGTAACTTACAGTAAACATATTTAACAGTGCTATCTATCTGTACATCAGTCTATAATGCAAAGGGTTGCCAGTGTATTAGAAAAAAGCTTATGAACCACTGGGCCTTGAACTTTGATCTTGGTCTTCATTGCGAGTTTACAACATTATACACATAATGCGACCCAAGAATTCAAGGTGTGGACTACCTTGCTGACATATTGGGTTTTGGGTCCTCCGAGTAGTGCCCAGTGTGCTGATAGGAAAAAACAGTGGTGTGGGCAAATGGCATTGCTGGCAAGGAAAAGAACTTTGGTGAGCTCTGCTGTTAGTGAGGCACATTGCACAAGCGGACTAATAGTTTTTATTGTAAATGTTAGGTCATAACACAACCAACTGGAGGTGTGCGCTTCCTCCACCACATTACTGGTTTTTGGGTCCATTGCTTGGCGAGTGCCACTACGCAACCTGGCTAACAAGCAAAGAACAGTGGCATGAGCCCCACGACATGTCTATCGGGGGGAAAAAAAATTAAAGACATCAGCACAACAAAGGTGGTGACAACCTTATCAGAGAGACCTAGAGTTCTATTTTTCTTGATAAGCAGATGAACCATCATTTTTCAATGAAAAAAGGTCAGAGTGATACTTTCTATTAAAATATTTAGTGTTTTGCCCTTGCCTTTAAATCAACACCCAATGTAGCATTTCTGATATTGACATTCCAGATTTTTGGTGCATACAGCAAAAGACTGGCTCAACATTTCTTTTATGCTTGGATCTTAGAATAATAAGCAGACTGCTATTAGAAAATATAAGGCCACGACTTTTGGGAATTTTGGGTGATCGGGACACCAAAATGCAAGTAATAGATGTCTTTCTTTGGTAGACCAGTTAGGATTGTGTTACAGTAATTTAGCAGACTAAAAACAAAGCCATTAGTTAACTTCTCAGCGTCTTGGAGTGTTGTAGGAGATGTAACTTTTGCAGTGTTCCTTAAATGGAAAAATGTGGTCTTAATAGTAAGGTTAATACGTTATTTAACGTTTAGGCCAGTGTCCATGATTACACCTAAATTCTTTACTTCTACCTTGACTTTTAATGCTAATAGATAGTGCCTATTTCTAATACCCTCATTATTTCACATTTTTACTAACGACCAGGATTTCACATAAATCTTGGAAGAATGTAAGGGCAGTAAAGAATTAGAAGTAATGTATATATACTTCTAAAGAAAGCTTGTACTGCTTATTTCTCTTGAGAGAATACTAATTTTGCCAGCACAAGTATTAGAAATGTATTTAGGCTACATTGCATTGTTCTCCTGTTTTTTTAGTTTATGAAGTTGTTTTAACCAATACATCTAATCATATTAAGTTTATAGGGCCATTATTGTTACTTGGAAAAAGTGCAGCGAGAGCCTTGCTTGAATGTGCTATCAGCATTCTACTTGCTGCCACTTCCATTGCAATGATCAGGAAGTATTAATACTTTAGCTTGGAATTTTTGTTGTCTTACATGATACAACTACCTTACCGCGAAACCTCTGTCTTGCCTCCTGAAAATCTTTGGCAAAATAATCGATTAACATATTTTGCTATAAGGGATCATTTTGAATTTTAATTTTGGCTAAATAAAAAGAAAACAATAAATGAAAATAAATTGCAGAAAATAAAGGAACTGTATTCCAGAAAATAATGAAAATCCTTAAACATAACAAACTTCATTATTATAACCTTAAAATTGTTCTGTTGTATCAGACCCCTTAGCATCTGACATGCCTGGTCTCTGTGACTGTTCAGCACAATGCTTTCTTTTAAACTGAAATGACCTGATTGAGAATTGTTTATCCATGATATGAAAATGAAATGAACAAATGGTGTTTCTCTAGTTAGCAAATGTTATGGTCCTAGGGCTACAGACTAACCTCACTCTGCACACTTGTAGGTTCCTATACCATTCTCTCTCCAAAAGTGTGATTCTGAGAAACTTATTTAGCATTAATGATATTAAATTATGATGTGATGTGCATGCAATTTGTTTTGAGTAATATATGGATTCTTCATTAACATTTCTAAATACAATAAAGCTAATTTCCTTAAAAAATCAGTTGACTTTGTATAGCACAAGTAATCTCATCAAAACAGGTGAATTCTTCAGTTTTGTGCATATGATATAGTTAGTTAACAGACAGCCATTTCATTGTTTTGTACATATCATATTGTCTCTCATTATGGGTGTTGTTTTGAATAAAACATTTCAAATTATATATGCCCATATTTTAGTTGTAGAACTTTTTCTTTTTATCATATCATTTGGTGCTAGTTTTTCAGCCTCTCGTACTAAGCATTTCTGTTGTGGTAACAGATTTATTGGAAGCTGTAAGGTGGGGCCTGTGTTACAGTGGACTGGCAATTTGTTCTGGATGAGTTCCTGCCATTTCCCCTCTTAATTTCTGAGATTGTTTCTGTTGGTATGAACTCTTGTAATTAAACAAAATAAATTAGCAGTCTAGAGGAAGGATGTTTAATTTTGTTTTAATCTAATGTTAAATCCCAAGAGTGATACAAATATTTACATGTAGAACAATGTTACGAACAAACGTATTTGATGCATTACCTGTTTTATTTGTTATGCAAGTGCGTATTTTTAAGTAGAGAAAGTAGCGACAAATGTGTTACTCCTTTACTTACACCACAAAAGTAAGCAATGTGATTTAGCACTGATTATATTTGTTTAGATGCATCTTATAATAACCAGGGCAGCAAACAGGATTAGGTGACAGACCTGATGTGTAAATGGTTATTCACTAGAAATGTATATCACTGATGGCAAGTAATGGAATAATGTTTATTTTTTTCTCTGAACTTTTCCGCTTATCCTGTACTGATAGGTAAAAGTAAAGCAAAATTTTATGAAACTGTACTGTTTAAAAAATTAAGGCTTAACTGAAGGTACTCTATATATTTAGAACATGCATAAGGAGCAGTTACATCTGAAGCATTATTGGTTGTTGGAAAAGTAGGTCCACCGCAATGAAACTCCATTCAGTACACATGGCACTTGAAGGTGTAGGATAGGTAGACTAGTAATGAGTAATTTGCAGGAGAAGAATGAGTTAACACTTTGTGTGACTGTGAGATGCTTTTGCAGTAGGAGTAAAATTCAATATGTGCACTTCCGTTTTGCATTTTTGGTTTTGTTAATATTTGAAATATAGAAAGCTCTGATGGTCACGAGGGGGCAATGAATGTTGAAAAAGCTTTGTAAAACTTTGAGTTAGTATGATAATTGTAGCATTAGTTAGATGATATTTTGTTGGATGCTCATTGTGTGAGTTACTAAAATAGGAGTGTAATGAGAATGACCCAGGCAGATGGTTGTGCCAAGTAATATCTGTCATGGTTTGATCTTTTTTTGATGAGGAGAAATAGCCTTAGAATGTTTGTATATTTTGAGCAAAAGTTTAAAGGGACTATCAACCAGGTAACTGGCATTAGAATACTTTAAAAGTAAAATTTTGTTAGAAAATAGATTATACAAATGCATATTTAAAATTATTATGGCTATGTATTCATGATTTCCTTAGGTGGTACATGTATTTAACTTGCTGTTTACTTTGTAAATTATGCTTTACAGGAGCTAAATATATTGATCTTTGTTCAGTTTTAATATACTTAATAAAAGTCCCTATATTAATCAAGAGTAGCAGAAACCTCCTGTTATCCTTGAATTCACTTTTTAAAATTTATTAAGGATGATATAAGTTGGAGATGAACCCTAGCCATACAGGAAGGAAGCAAACTAGTATCCACAGAAACTTGTAAATAGTATGTTCTGCTAATGTTTCTGCTTATTTTACTTGTCATCAGTTAGGAATTCTAAGCTTCATATAAATTAGTCTTCAGATTGGTTAAGAAGAAATTAGTTCTTCATGTTTTAAGTTAAACAGATATGTCAGTGCTTGAAAACTGTTCCTTTTTAAGCATTATCATTGTAGCATTGTGAAAAATATGTAAACATGGATAGGTCATTTGGGGGTAGGAATATCTCCAACAATACCAATGTTGACAGTAATCCAGTTGTTGGAATGCATTTTATTATGGATGCATTTATAAAATGCATTGTTTACTCAATTGTAGCCTTCAGTTTTTAAGGAACTCATTTCTTGTAGTTCTGTTTTGCTAAACTATTTGGTTAATTTTATTTGTAAACTGTCAGGTGAAATTATTGGTGTAGTCTAAAACATTTTCAGGCAATTGCATGTGTTCATTAGTTAGTCAGCTTGATCATTCTGTCTTTGGATATGAACCTGCATTCAGCAGACAGCAGCATAACTAAAGAATGAATTTCCAGAAAATATTAGTGCACTCATATGGAGATTTCTAATCTGAGAGGTAATTTTTCACGTTTTCAATTTCCCATTTATATGGAAGTTTTGGGGTTTTGAAAATTTGGCAATTTTAGTAGACTGTGAAGCACATGTTTTTTTTTTCCCTTGTTTATTTTAAAAGAATTCTTTTTCCTTCCAGCTGATTCAAAAGTGCCATACATACAATTGTATCTGTAGGGACACATCTATTAATTATTGCTTGAGTATATCAGTAATCCTCCCCCCATTGCAGTCTGCTGTGCTGTTTTTAGTAGGGACAACTGTATTTTCTGCTTACAATTAAGGAATTCAACACCAATGTTGCTATTTCTTATACTTGAATGTAATACCCTTTTTGTTTATTGTCACTGGTTAGGCTACGAAAATGAAAAAAAAAAAAAAATATATATATATATATATATATATATATATATATATATATATATATATATATATAT
>JANRMT010062791.1:57571903-57615860 GCA_026402145.1 Polypterus bichir lapradei | reverse complement strand
AATTTCGAAATGAAACCTGCCCAACTTTTGTAAGGAAGCTGTAAGGAATAAGCCTGCCAAATTTCAGCCTTCTACCTACACGGGAAGTTGGAGAATTAGTGATGAGTGAGTGAGTGAGTGAGTGAGTGAGGGCTTTGCCTTTTATTAGTATAGATCTACTGGGTTGATTGGTACATCTCTAATTATTCCTGCCTTCAAATAGTCTCAACTTAGATTATTTGCCTATGAAAAATGACCTCTAATTTATTGTGTATATATTTATAAAATGTGTGTATGCTTATATGCATGCATGTATGGGTGTATATGTAGGTATGTATATTTTATGTGTGTGTGTGTATAAAACACACCACAGCAATCCAGACATTTAATTTTTTTACAATCTGTTATGTGCAGAATCACTCACTTTTGGTGTAGCAGTGAAAGCTTACAAATTGCATGTATGCATTTCTAGAGTTTACTATTTATTTTTTTCCCTCTGCAAAAGCATTGTACACTTAAGAGGAAATAAGCAGGAAACACCATACATCATCCGGGTGAGGACCATTGCTCTATGTCTGATCCATGGTATAATTGTGTTAGTCTTAATGGTTTGTGTTAAAAGTTTTCTTCAGGACTATGTTTAAATACCAAATTTTAAATGTAGTGTCACCATCCATCTTCCCATTTTGTACTACTTAACATTGTAGTATTTAAGCCGATTCTGCTAACATTTACAAATACTGTCTTCCCTTTTTCATTTCCCAGAATTGCTTTTTTGGCAATAATTTTGGCAATTATTTTATGACATAACTGAAGACTTTTCTTTGGTGTCATTTTCATCATATTTCCCTGCAGCAGACATTTTACGTTTTTCAAATTGAGACCTGGGTTCGCTTCCTGGGTCCTCCCTTTGTGGAGTTTGCAAGTTCTCCCCGTGTCTGTGTGGTACCGGGTACTCCGGTTTCCACCCATACTCCAAAGACATGCAGGTCAGGTGTATTGGCGTGTGTGTCCTATGGTGTGCTGGTGCCCTGCCCGGGATTGGTTCCTGCCTTGCGCTCTGTGTTGGCTGGGATTGGCTCCAGCAGACCCCCCCCCACCCCCGTGACCCTGTAGTTAAGATATAGCGGGTTGGATAATTGATGGATGGATGAATTTAGTTTTTCATTTAAGTGAAGTGTTTAACTTGCTTTAAAATTGGTGAAGTAGGGTTGTATAGGTAACATGACAAGTGTAATATACTCGTAGCTTTATCAAGAACCTGTGTCAACTCCAGTTCTAAAAGTAATTTTCAGTATTCGCTTCAGCTGTAGATTTAATAAATTTAAGTTGAGTTTGGCATAGTTGGTGGAGTATTTGTGATTGACTGTATATGATTGGAAAGGCATTGTGTTTCAAAGATGCTGTGTTTGTGATTGATTTTTCATTCGTTTGTACTCATTCATATTATGTTGAATGTAGAACTTTATTTTTTGTCTAACCCTTTTACATGTACTGGCTGACCTCAGGAATTTTCCTGTGAAGTTCTGGACAAAGAGCTTATACAGGTGAATTAGAGTCTACAATCTCTGGAAAATTACTCCTTCAGTTTTTTCTGTTTAAGGTCTAATGTTACAGGCAGAAATTTCTTATTTTGATTTGTGTGCCAACAAACCCTGGAAACCAAGTAAAAGGTACAAAATTCCACATGTATGCAAGCTGACAGTCTTGCACGTGAACCAGCTATACAAGATTTAGATCACCAACTTGAGTATTTCATGAAATAGTTTCCTTTAAAAAGTGGACATATTTTAAAGTAAGGGACTTCCCTTATCATTTAGGTACTCCGTACTAATACTCAACTATGCTCCTTTGTTTTAAACAAATCACCTTATGGCCAGATACAGTAGCTTCAGCTACATCAGATTTACTCATTACACCAACAGTACAGGTCTGATCACCAGCAATGACAGGATGGCATACAGAATAGAGAAATGCCTTCTGACACAGTGATAAAACGTGCTTGTCTCTTCCTTAATTTCAGTGAGATGATCTTCTGGAAGCAGAACACATTCTCAAAGAATGAGCTGCTTTTTTAAATCATCATTACTGGGGAACTGTTTGGCTTTTTGCACTTTATTGTCAAAGGCAAACTCTGAAATAAGTAAAACTAAGAGAAATTTTATTTCTCCGTTTTCATAAGGATGATTCAGCATCTTTTAGGGACATTTTAACACCATGGTAATTTATATTAGTTGTGGTTAATGTTGCTATTCTATGTAGTTGGTATTATTCTTTTCTCACTAGTAGTGTTGATCGGTGCAATTCTCCAAAATGTTTACTGCAGCAAATATGTTGTTTTCTTCAGTGACTTTGTTCAACAGATGTTTTCCTGGAAATTCACTGTGTGGCCAGTTTATACAAAGATTTTTTTCTCAGCACCCAATGATGCTTTGCAACGCCAGCATGGTATCACAGAACTGTAGCAGACACCCTGCTTCTGCGTGTGTAGTGATTTGTTTTATTATTTTTTTTAAACTTTCAGTATTTTCAATTCTGGGGTACATTATTTGGCCGTAATAAGGAGAATGAGTATTGCTATAGGATATACAGCAGTTGTCCCTGTGCTGCTAGCTCAGTTACTGGTGCAGCACCACATGGCCAGTAATGCATGCATAATTAGCCATGTACAGCTAGAGACGATGCAGACCTTTAAAAGAAGTCCTCCCTGTCATCACATCAGAATGAGACCCTGAAAAATATCAACCAGATTTATTACTGTTTACAATGAGTTTTTTATCTTCTTTGTGGTAGAAAAAAGTACAAAGGTGTTGCCCATATAGAGTAGAATCAAAAAAAAGATGAGAAAATCCAGCTGCCTCCTAGAGCTGCACCTTTAAACAATGGAAGGAGCCAATTCCATACTACCACTTTGTGGCATGGCCAATGTGTGCCCCAAGATCAGAACTGTTGAGTGCAATGATATATTTATTTTTTTTGATATTTTGTGGTTTGTGTTTGTTGTTCTGTCTGCATCTTTTTGTTGTTTAAAGCACAATGGTGCAGTGGTTATCACTGCTGCATCATAGCTCAGATCACATTTTTTTACCCACGATAATTGGTCCAGCATAGCTAGCTGTCAAGATGCTCCCCTAGCTCCTCTGGACATTCAGTAGACCATTGCACCATTATAATCTACTCAAAACTTGTTAAGTTCCTTCTTCAATTAATTCAAAGCAATTCACAGAATTTGACAAATTTTTTGAGCATTTAAGTGATTTTTGGGGAACACGTGGCAAAGCAAACTCAAAAGAAAGGTTGAAATAACAATTGGTATTTCATATATGTGATATTTCCAATATCATAATCTAATCACAATTCTTACATTTCAAATGAGAAAGATGAGTTTTAGATATAATTTGACCTGTAAATCATAAATATTTCGGTGCTCTGTGCATATGCAATGCAAAATTACTTAATTAGAAGCTGAGGCTATTGTATGTGTTTCTCAGTCCAGTTTTTAAAAAAAAAAAAAAAACCTAAGACTGTAGGGAAGAGTATTTGTGTTGTGTAAGCAAATTCCTAAAGTAACATTCCTTATTTGAAAGATTGTCAAGCTATGTACATTACTTTTCAGAGTATGAATTATAAAACAAAACTTTTCCAATGGTACCAGGAAGAGTCATGCCAGAGTTGTCAGTGATTTTTCTTTATTTTCAATTTAGAAAATTATTTAATACCACCTTCTATTTTTAGAAAAAGAGATTCCTTGCTTGTTTGGAATGTACAATTTATATTTAGCCCAGCCTCAGTAATTCTGTTACAAGTAGTGCAATAGTGATCAAGTGTCCTGTAGCCCTTTTACAAAGGGATATATCACTTGTACAGTATCTCTAAGCACAAAGGTCATCTGGTCTGATCTGATGTCTAGTTTTCTGTGTGTACATGCACAAAGTGGTTAAAAGTGAGTAGATGTTAGTTTTTCTGCTGAGTCTAGCTCTGCTTTTCTTTCACTTCTGGGCTCATCCATTTGCTCTCCAGAAAAATGTGCATCTCCCATTGCATTTCTGCTGTTCTGTTATCCTACTTGCTTGTGGTTCTTTAATTTCTCTTGGCGTGGTCACACAATTATTGTAATGCACAGTGTAACACAGCCTACCAGTGACCCTGACCCCTATTGGCATAAAGATGTAAACATGCTGTTTGTGTACAAATGCATTTGTTGATTGACTCATATAATTGGAATTGAGTTCCAAGAGCAACAAGTTGGGATTTTAGGACCAGGTAAAGGTGACTTTGTTAGGGTCATTACCTACAGCATTTATTTTTTCTTCCTTTAATTAAATAAAAAAAAAAGAATCACAAACATTAAATTTTTATGCTTATCTTTATGATAACAATAAACTGTAATTTCCTTTACTACACTACTAGCATTTAGACTTGTCTTGCTGAACTGGAAGAATCTCACAGCACCACTCTTAGTTGGCGAGTAACCGATGTTCTGTACTACCTGAAATTCGAAAAAATCTAATTCTCACTTAGAGGATCGGTTAAACTTTTTTTCAAAATATGGCAGGATCTAATCAATAATATTTTAGATTAAGCCTCCATTTTGGGGAAAAGGATAACCTTCTTTTCTTGCTCCTTTAATAGAGTAGCTGGCTCCTCTGTCTTTCTCTTGGGTGGGGGTCAAATCTTGCTTTGATTTGCTAAATTTGACTTGACTTTATGGAATGCTGTCTGTTTCTAATTAAAATCAGTAAAAATGAAAAAAAAAGTTTTTTGTTTGAAATTCCTAGTGTAGGTGGCCTAGGGCTAATGAATTGCAATACAGTGTTTAAGGACTCTCTCTCTAAAATAGATGTGAGCATCACTGGAGCACCACAAGGAACAGTCCTGTCTTTGCATTATTGTGAATAATGCTGCATGTCCTCTCTGACACATTAATTGTACTTTTGGCCAACAAGTCATTTATCAGTAGTGTGTCAAACGCTACTGATGTTCCTTTATAACTATAACACCGCACTGTGTCAGACTGTTTTTTTGTCTGTCTTTTGTCAAGTTAGCGATTCTTTCTTTTAGTCATTGTGATATGTATGAGAATATTTGCTTCATTTAATTTTTTTGTTGAGATTCTACATAAGGCTGACTTTGCAGACAAATGAAGTGCCATCAATCTAAATGTTTGAGTGCAGTTCTCAAACTTTACTCAGAACACAAGATTTTTTTTTTTTTTTGCCAGTTAAGTAGTAGGTATCTGCATTTTGTAACATAATTGAATTTTTATGTTTTCACAGAATTTTGCTTGATTCAAACGAATTTAAGAAGCAATGGGGAAGGTGAATTTTAAAGGGTTTTAGTGTGTACTTTAATAACTCTATCTTCCAAAAATCTTGCTTTCATGGGAGCTTTTCTTAAGGACTTTTTAATGGCAGTTATCTGGATCTACAAGTACTAAACTTTTCATCCATCCATCCATCCTCTTCCGCTTATCCGAGATCGAGTCGCAGGGGCAGCAGCTTGAGCAGAGATGCCCAGACTTCTCTCTCCTCGGCCACTTGTTTTAGCTCTTCTGGGGGAATCCCGAGGCGTTCCAAGGCCGGCCAGGAGATATAGTCCCTCCAGCATGTCCTTGGGCTTCCCTGGGGCTTCCTCCCGGTTGGACGTGCCCAGAACACCTCACCAGGGAGGTGTCCAGGAGGCATCCTGATCAGATGCCCGAGCCACCTCATCTGACTCCTCTCGATGCAGAGGAGCAGCGGCTCTACTCTGAGCCCCTCCCGGATGACTGAGTTTCTCACCTTATCTTTAAGGGAAAGCCCAGACACCCTGCGGAGGAAACTCATTTCAGCAGCTTGTATTCGCGATCTCGTTCTTTCGGTCACTACCCATAGCTCATGACCATAGGTGAGGGTAGGAACATAGATCGAGTGGTAAATTGAGAGCTTTGCCTTACGGCTCAGCTCCTTTTTCACCACGACAGATTGATGCAGAGCCCGCATCACTGCGGACACCGCACCGATCCGCCTGTTGATCTCACACTCCATTCTTCCCTCACTCGTGAACAAGACCCCGAGATACTCCTCCAATTGGGGCAGGATCTCGCCACCAACCCTGAGAGGGCACTCCATCCTTTTTCGGCTGAGGACCATGGTCCCGGATTTGGAGGCGCTGATTCCTATCCCAGCCGCTTCACACTCAGCTATGAAACCGATCCAGAGAGAGCTGAAGATCACGGCCTGATGAAGCAAACAGGACAACATCATCTGCAAAAAGCAGTGACCCAATCCTGAGTCCACCAAACCAGACCCCCTCAATGCCCTGGCTGCACCTAGAAATTCTGTCCAAAAAATTTATGAACAAAATCGGTGACAAAGGGCAGCCCTGGCGGAGTCCAACTCTCACTGGAAACGCTAAACTTTTTAAAAATGAAATACTGCTTTAAACGGTTTATGCTAAACACTAGTAACTTCTAGTTAAAGTCTTCAATCCTTCTCAAAGAGCAGGCAATTCTTTGTGTAAATTCAGTTTATTCATTTTATACTTGAAGAAACTGTTATTGGCACTTTTGCTACTACGTACTTTTATTTGTTAACAGTATTAACCATTATGGTTTAATTAAAAGTACAGTACATATGTTATATAGTCTTCCTGAAGAGGTCTGCAAAGAATCAAATTTCAGTAGACTTGTTCAGTGTTTTCCTTAGGAATTATAGTGCAAAAAGTATAAGACTTTAGATTAATGGTAAGCTTGATCCTGTATCTTTTATTAGTGATATCTTCCTGGAATTCAGTACTTTTTCACTTTAATTTTTGCAGTTGCTTTTTGAAACTAAGTAAGAGACAGTTGCTGTATTAGCATAGAGCTCACATGTCAAAGCTATTTTTAGTTTTCCAGGATGTGATTGATTTAGAAAATTTGAGTGACAGACACCACCTACTACCTCATTCTAATGTAGCTTTGAAATGAATGAAATGCTGAGTGAGTGAGTACTACGAGAAAGTGGTAGACAGCACATAGTGTGTGTTTTCTGCGAACTGGCTTCCAAAAAGCTTCAGTTGAATGGGTTAGAGAATGGAGGGGGATATCACTGTGCTCAAAGTCCAGTGTCCAAATATATACTGTATGTATGTATGTATGTATGTATGTATGTACTGTATGTGTGTGTATGTATGTGTGTATATTTACATACGCACACACACGGGGAGGGGGGCAAAAATGTATACACATTTTAACAGTTATCTCTGTACTTTTCTGAAGTTTAATCGAATTACGGCAACAATGTACAGTGTGACGTTATCTCAGATGTCATTACTTGACATGAGTGAAACCAGCTATACTGGCTATGTTTCGAGAAGAAATTGAAATTGCATCTGCATCAGTCTCACTGAACACTTTGACCAGCGTTGTTCAAGCAGTAGCTCGCTGCAATCAGAAGTGTCTGGTTGCTCATGGTAACCATTTTGAGCACCTGATGTAAATGTAGGAGTCAAAGTGACTTAAATTCATCCCTTGATATCTGTATAAATTTAATATAACTTTAATACAGGTTTTCTTTTGCTGAAGTGTGTATACATTTTTTTGGCCCCCTCTATGTATGTATTTATGTATGATTTATTAAAATCATGTAACGTTTTCATGGTATATTTTCATGCAACGCTTGTTTTTCAAAACCGTACGTCATACAGTATACATCTATATCTCACTTTTTTCATCTTCATTAGAAGAATACAATTATACTCTCAAATAGTAAAACCAGTTTAACACGCATACGTTAAACAAGATGATTATGGGTCCTTCCTTCGTGGAAAGCAGTTTGAGTAGTGTGAAAAACGCTATATAAATATTAAAAATTATAGTTATTAAATAAAGCCTATGTAATGGCACATGTTTACAAATTGAAAACTGCATAAATATTCATTTGCTGGCAAAATCATGACTGGTGATCATATAGGAGAAGTCATATTCCTTCCACATATAAAGATAGATGCTGGAGATATTTCAATAAGTAGATTACGATTCATCTTGCATAGATGACAATGTCCAATAGTTTTAAGCATTTTCTTGAAGTTTAAATAAATCTCAGTACCAGAGTTTTGACCGTTATAGAACATACTTATTGACTAATAGCGAGCGAAGCAACACCCACACACACACACAGTCCTGTGAAAAAGAAAGTACATTTAGGGAGGAGGTGAGACAGGCACTGGGTGGCAGTGAAGAGTTACCAGACAGCTTGGAAACTACAGCAGATGTAGTAAGAGTAACAGCAAGAAGGGTGCTTGGCGTGAGATCTCGAAAGAGGAAGGAGGAAAAGGAAACCTGGTGGGTGGAATGAGGAAATACAGGGGAGTATACAGAGGAAGAGGATGGCAAAGAAGTGGGATAGTCCGAGAGATGCAGAAAGTAGACCAAGAGTACAAGAAGATAAGGCACAAGGTGAAGCGAGAGGTGGCAAAGGCTAAAGAAAAGGCGTATGATGAGTTGTATGAGAGGTTGGACACTAAGGAGGGAGAAAAGGTCCTGTACCGATTGGCTAGACAGGGACCGAGCTGGGAAAGATGTGCAGCAGGTTAGGGTAATAAAGGAAAAAGATGGAAACGGACTCAAAAGTGAGGAGTGTGTGTTGAGCAGATGGAAAAGGGTACTTTGAGAGGCTGATGAATGAAGAGAACGAGAGAGAGAAGAGGTTGGATTATGTGGAGATAGTGAATCAGGAAGTGCAACAGATTAGCAAGGAGGAAGTAAGGACAGCTATGAAGAGGATGAAAAATGGAAAGGCCGTTGGTCCAGATGACATACCTATGGAAGCATGAAGGTGTTTAGGAGAGATGGCAGTGGAGTTTTTAACCAGAATGTTTAATGGAATCTTGGAAAGTGAGAGGATGCCTGAGGAGGGGAGAAGTGTACTAGTGCCGATATTTAAGAGTAAGGAGGATGTGCAGGACTGCAGTAATTACAGGAGAATAAAATTGATGAGCCACAGCATGAAGTTATGGGAAAGAGTAATGGAAGTGAGGTGATAATTAATGAGCAGCAGTATGGTTTCATGCCAAGAAAGAGCACCACAGATGCAATGTTTTCTTTGAGGATGTTGATGGAGAAGTTTAGAGAAGGCCAGAAGTAGTTGCTTTGCGTCTTTGTGGACCTGGAGAAAGCATATGACAGGGTGCCTCGAGAGGAGCTGTGGTATTGTATGAGGAAGTCGGGAGTGGCAGAGAAGTATGTAAAAGTTTTAAAGGATATGTACAAGGTAAGTGTGACAGTGGTGAGGACTGTGGTAGGAGTAACGGATGCATTCAATATGGAGGTGGGATTACATCAGGGATCAGCTCTGAGCCCTTTCTTATTTGCAATGGTGATGGACAGGTTGACAGACAAGATTAGACAGGAGTCTCCATGGACTGTTTGCTGATGACATTGTAATCTGTAGCGATAGTAGGGAGCAGGTTAAGGAGACCTTGGAGAGGTGGAGATATGCTCTAGAGAGGAGAGCAATGAAGGTCAGTAGGAACAAAACAGAATACATGTATGTAAATGAAAGGGAGGTCAGTGGACTGGTGAGGATGCAGGGAGTAGAGTTGGCAAAGGTGGATGAGTTTAAATACTTGGGATAAACAGTACAGAGTAATAGGGATTGTGGAAGAGAGGTGAAAAAGAGAGTGCAGGCAGGGTGGAATGGGTGGAGAAGAGTGTCGGGAGTAATTTGTGACAGACGGATATCAGCAAGAGTGAAAGGGAAAGTCTACAGGATGGTAGTAAGACCAGCTATGTTATATGGGTTGGAGACAGTGGCACTGACCAAAAAGCAGAAGACAGAGCTGGAGGTAACAGAGTTAAAGATGCTAAGATTTGCACTGGGTATGACGAGGATGGATAGGATTAGAAATGAGTACATTAGAGAGTCAGCTCAAGTTGGACGGTTGGGAGATGGTCAGAGAGGCGAGATTGCGTTGGTTTGGACATGTGCAGAGGAGAGATGCTGGGTATGTTGAGAGAAGGATGCTAAGGATAGAGCCGCCAGTGAAAAGGAAAAGAGGAAGGCCTAAGCAAAGGTTTATGGATGTGGTGAGAAAGGACACGCAAAGGATGAAAGAAAAAGAAAGGATGGGTGTGACAGAACAAGATGCAGAGGACAGAAAGATATGGAAGAAGATGATCCGCTGTGGCAACACCTAACGGGAGCAGCCGAAAGAAGAAGGCCCTCTTACAGTTGTATTATTTTACCTATCAGGATATAACAAAAAAATATTAATCTAACCTCAGGTGTTAAACAACACACAACAGATTCCTCCATGTCATTATTTGTTTAACAAAAATCAAGCCAAAATGGAGAACCCATGTGTAGAAAACTTAAGTGCACCCCATGATTTAAAAGCTTTAGTGGCTTTAATGACTTGAAAGCAATTGTTCTCTGTATGACTTCATCAGTCTCTCAAATCGCTGTTGAGGAGTTTTGGTCCATGTTTCTTTACAATGTTGTTTCAGTTCATTTAGGTTTGCAGGCATTAGTTTATTCAGAGCTCTCTTGATATCCTGTTGCAGCATTTCAATGGGGTTGAGGTCTGGTCTTTGACTGGCCATTGCAACACCTTGATTCTTTTTTAGCCATTCTGTTGTAAATTTGTTGGTGTGCTTGGGTTCATTGTCATGTTGCAGTACCCAGTTTTGGTCAAACCTTAGCTAAAGGACAGATTTGACATTATATAGAGTCACATTTGACTCTGGAATACAGAGAAATTCATGGTGGACTCAATGGCTGCAAGTTGTCTAGGTCCTATGGTTGCAAAACAAGCACAAATTATCCCTCCACCACTGTGCTTGACAGTTAGTATGAGGTGGTATGCGCAGACATGCTGTGTTTGGTTTTCTTCAAACATGGTACTGTGCATTATTTGGCCAAGCATCTCCACTTTGGTCTCATCTGTCCAAAGGACATTTTGCTGCCATGTTCTTTTTTGAGAGAAGAGGCTTTCTCCTGGACACCCTTCCAAACAAGCCATACTTGTTCAGTCTTTTTCCAATTGTACTGTCTTTAACGTTTAACCTGCTAACTGATGCCTTTAGAGTCTGAAACATGGCTCTTGGCTTTTTTGCAATTACTCTGAGCATTCCATGATCTGACCTTGGGGTGAATTTGCTGGGACGTCCACTCCTGGGAAGAATGGCAACTGTCTTGAATGTTTTCCACTTGCGAATTCAGTCTCACTGTAGAATGATAGACTTCAAATTGTTTGGATATGCCCTTATAATGCTCCCCAGATAGATTGGAAGCAACAGTTGCTTCTCTAAGATCATTGCTGGTGTCTTTCATCCTTGGCATTGTGTTAATACACATCTAAATGATACAGACCAGCAAAATGTCAAAACTTCTGCTTTTAGAGAGGTGGTCACACTTGCTGATGATCGATTAATGAAGTGCATTTGATTAGCAGCACCTAGCTGCAACTTGCTCTCTTAATTCCTATTGAAGCAGTAATGGTGCACTTAATTTTTCACATATTGCTGCTGCATTTTTGGGTTAGTTTTTATTAAATAATGACATGGTGTTGTTCAACTGAGGTTTATTTAGTGTGAAGACTGCTGTGTCATTTCTTAAATGCTGAGCATGATATGAAGTGACTAATAAATACAAGATACTTTACAGAATAGGATACACTAGACAGAATACCCCCAGAATACTTAGGACCATGTGATATTTCAGTTTTTCTTTTTTAATAAATCTGCAACAATTTCAAAAATTCTTTTTTTTGTCTGTCAATATGGGGTGCTGTGTGTACATTAATGAGGGAAAAAATTAATTTAAATGATTTTAGCAAATGGCTGCAGTATAACAAAGAGTGAAAAATTGAAGGGGGTCTGAATACTTTCCGTACCCACTGTAAGTCCTACAGTCAATTAGATTGTGGTCAATTAAAGTGGTCCATACACAGTCTGATATATAAATATGAACTGGGAGGGATGATGGCTCATAAGTTAGTGTTGTTACCTCAAACATTAACAATGGTTAAAACTGCGGCTCACTCACTCTTATTTAAAGTTGGTACTTTCTCCCAGGTATTGAGCAAGTCACTAGATAAATAAAATGTATTATTATTTCTTAGGTTATTTCTCCCAAGTTGGCTTTTTTCTTCTTTTAAAGATGTGCTTGTTAATTTATTTGATAATTAAATTTGTAGTGTATGTACTCCTGGTACCATGTTTCCCCGAAAAATAAGACCTACTCCGAAAATAAGCCCTAGCATGATTTTCAGGCTGCTGTATAATATAAGCCCTATCCCAAAAATAAGCCCTTGTCAAGATCGTTAGCTGAAAAGTAAGGCGCCTAAGACTAGGTTTATACTTTACGCAATGTGATGCGTGTGCCTGAAACATCCATTAAATTCCGAGGACACCTTACCTCAATATCTCTGAAAAGAATGTTTAATGATTACATCCATCAAGCTGGGGATGTGCCGATTCTAGCAAGTATTGGACGCTAGATAGAAACAAAATCCCTCAACGGGGCAACAGCTCATTGCAAGGTGAACACAAGCACACACAGACACTGGCATCATTTTAGCATCCCCAAATCCCCAGACCTTTATGTCTTTGGATGGAAAACTGAGTACACTGTGAGAACACACCAGGAAAAACATGTAAACTCCAAGCAGGGAACATAAGGGACGTGACTCCACGTGAGACAGCAGCGTTACCGCTCTTCCACCGTGCCACCCCATATGAGTAACTATGAACAGTATTCATTATTTAAACAAATGTAATGATTTATCTGTAAATATGACATACATATTTTAATGCATTTCATGATGAAAGTGGTGTCATGTATAAATCTTAAGAATTCTAAATGTTCAGAGAGCTGGAGTATTATAAATTTAATGTGTTCTGTGTGGCGATCTATTGCTGCTTGCCGCTTGCTCTCTGGTCGGGTGGAAACCCCAGAAGCAGGTTGCGATTAACAACTGAGATGATGTTTATGAAGTCTGCTTTAATGATAAAGTAAAGTACAAGATTAAAGTGGACATTTCAAGTTTAAAACCGAAATTTCCACTTTAATCACAAAATAGACCTTTTCATTACTTATTTTTTTTTCTCTGTAGCTCAAATACACCGCTGTACATTCTGATGCTATTGTAAGTACAAAAAAAAAAGATAGCACAGAAGATGGTATGTGAGACTTTTAAAAAGTATCATGTCCTTACTTTGGGGAATATGGAACACTTGAATATAAAGGCAATATGAATACATTTGTATGCCAGCATTTTGCTTCGCCACATCGAGCCATTCATCAAACATTGAAGTGCGCACATCGTTCTGTAAAGTGACCGGAGTAGCAAGAAATTCAAGCCGGAATTCAGGGTTTGAATATGGAGAGTTATGACGAAATTCCAGAAGGAGAGATGACATAACTATTTGGATAAATGTATTTTATTGTACATGAATGAATATATCTCCTGAAAATAGCTTTATGACAAAATTCCAGAAGATGACGACATGACTATTTGGATAAATGTATTTTGTTGTACATGAATGAATATATCTCCTGAAAATAAGCCCTAGTGCATCTTTTGGAGCAAAAATTAATATAAGACCTGGTCTTATTTTTGGGGAAGCACGGTAATAGACAAGTGTCCCTTCCTATATTGCATGCAGTGGTGTTTAAAAACGTAAAAAAAAACAAAATAGATCAACAAAACCATAGATCAACAAATCATTAAACCCATTGATCAAAAAGAAAGAGATTGGTTTGACTTGGGTTTTAAACCAGTCTTTTCTAATTAACGGATAAGAATGATGGGTCAGTTATTTTTCATAATCATGGTATAAATTAATTTGCCACAAGAAATTTTGTTCTCAAGTGAAGCTTTTTCCCCAATAAATAGATAAAATAAATAAATACGACTGTAACGTAAAATGGATTCTTGAGTACACCAGTCCAAACCATAGGGGGGGGAAAGCTTTAAAACTTAACGTCCATTTTCACACCAAGAATAATATTGTATTAAATCTTGAGTATTGATGTTTTTCTCAGTCCTTAAAACTATTGATTTTTGAGGGGGTCAGTTGAGATTGTATTAACATTCTTTCTGCAGAATGCTTACTTGTGCATTTTACAAATGTTAAACAACTGAGTAATTAAAGATAATCCAGAGACGTGAACAATTAGGAAATAAAGTACTTCAAACCGATGACAATAATACTGTGCTGCCAACAGAAAATAATATATATTTTTGAAGTATGCATGCAGATACTTTTTATAGTCTTTAATAATAACAAAGTAGCCCTGGGTTAACCATTAAGCAAAACAAGCACCAAAGGAAAACAGGCAACAAGAGGTTTTTTTTTTTTTTTTTTTTTTTCTTCACAAAGGTAGGAGTCTTTTGTCTTTTAGCGTTTTTGTGACGCTCATTTTCTTTTTCTTCAATCTATTTGCTCGTGTTTTTCTTTGTCTTTCAGCGTTTCTTTTGTTGATGTTTACTTGTTGAGCTGACCGTTCTTCCAGGAGATGTTGCTTATATAGGATTTGATTGTCTGTGTCTTCTATCCTACATGACGTGTCCTTTTTTTTTTATTGGGTGGCACGTTAGTAGATACCTTCCGTAATATTTTCTCTTACAGTAATACTGGCTTGTATGTGGCTGTAATATGCGTCACTGTATTGTGTGCCTTTAATTTTCTCTCGCAGTAATACTGGTTTGTATTACAGTAAAATGCCTATAATTTTCTCTGACAGTAATACTGGCTTTGATGTCCGTAATATGACTAACTTTCTGTCACAACAGTGGGCAATCAGCAGAGTGTCCCCAGTAACTGATGTAATGTGTGGCGTGCAGCTGATAATCGTGCCTGTGGTGTCTCCCTAGCAAGTACTGTGCAGTTCCCCAGCAAGTATTTTAATCTGTGCTGATGTGTGGCATCTCCCCAGCAATGGATTTTATGTGCGCGGCCGTGACTACCCAATCAGCACTCTCTCCAGCAATGATGTCCTTTATTTGCTTATCATGCACGTAGGGCTGTTCGATATAACGATATATATCGGATGACAATATGAAAACGTCTATCGCTGCACATTACGCTATCGTTTGTTTCGTGGTGTCGCAAAATAAACTGTTTACGGCAATATTTTTTTCATTGTTTTGATGGCCACAACGTGGATGCAGACACACTAGCATGGCTGATGATGAGGCAACACCAGGTAGCTCCACACAGAAGGACCTTGTTCCTAAACGAGGGGCTACCTCTGTAGTATGGAGATGGTTTGGATTTGAAGAGTCTGACACGGACCAGAAAACGGTACTGTGCAAATTATGCTGCAAACCGATCGCTACCACAGACTCCAACACGACAAACCTCTTCTACCACCTCCGCAAAAAGCACGTGAGCGAGCATGCAGAGAGTTTACAACTGAGAGGCAAAAAAGAGCCGTCAGGTGCTCAAAATACACCACGGACTCAAACCTTAGAACAGGCTTTTGCCCATGGGACGGCTTATAAGAAAGACTCGCGAAGATGGAAGGACATAACAGCGGCCATTACAACTTACATGTGCAAAGATATGGTCTCCTTTTACACCGTTGAGAAAGAGGGGTTTCGCGCATTAATAAAACTGCTCGACTCCAGGTACATAATTCCCGGCCGAAAACATTTCACACAAGTTGAGTTGCCTCGTTTATATTACGAGTGTAGGGCCAAAGTAGAGGATGAAGTCCACAACACTGCATACTACGCTGCAACAACGGATATGTGGACGAGCCGCACAACGCATCCTTATATGAGCTTGACAGTGCATTTCATCCGAGACTGGACACTCTACAGTCGATGTTTGCAGACAAGTTATTTTCCTGATGATCATACAGGAGAAATGATAGCCAGAGGCCTCAGGGAAGCTCTTGAGTCGTGGGGACTGCATGAGGATCGTCTAGTGTACCCCTCGTCAGCACGTCTGATGTACTGACAAGAGACAACTTCGTGCTATGTGCATAACAGTACAAGTAGGCTTGCTATTGAGAATGAATGTGGGCATCAACAGGCGGTTCATCACCAGCTCACCTCACAGTCACCTCCACTACAGTATGCTGCCTGCAGCGTCCACCTACCAAGAACGACCACGGTGCAGCCAAAAGCGGGTAGTGAATTGCAGCCATCCAGTGCACACTACAATGCTACCCCCCCGCCACCCCATTCACCCTCAATGGCCTCCATTCAGCCACAACCAGGTCACCATTTGCAGCATTACCAGCTGCCCACCGAGAACGAATGGGGCAGCCGTGTGTGGTGGGAGGGCAGTGAAACCGCTTGCTGCTGGGAGCCACCCGAGGGACACTACACTGCGCAAGCAGCGAAATCGCCCCCCTCCAGCCTCTGTCCAGCCACCGCTTGCAGCATTACCAGCCGCCCACCAAGAACGAATGGGCCCGGCCGTAAGTGGTGGGTGGGCAGCGAAATTGCCCCCCTCCAGCCTCCGTCCAGCCACTGCTTGTAGTGTCCCCAGGCCGAAGATGACGGAGCGGCAGTTACTGAGGCGCATGCGTCACAGCTGCGGCCTTGTTCATAAGTCGTAGGTCGGATGTCCGTAACCTGGGGGACTACCTGTATATATAACAGTCTAGTTAGGCTTGTGTTTGTTTAATAGGAAACCAAAGGAGCTGGGGAAAAATTCCTCTTTGAATACTTATTGTTAATGTTTTATTTTTTACTGTATAGTCTATACCAGGGGTTCTCAAACTCAATCCTAGGGGACCCCTGTGGCTGCAGGTTTTGGTTCCAACCAGCCTCTGTTTTTAATTGGACTACTGGGCTGATTAAGTGAACTGTTGTTACCCAGATTCCCAGTTTTGGGAACAATATACAAATTAGAAAACTAAGTTTGGTAAAAAAAACAAAAAAGTATTAAAATGTACTAAGCAGTTAAATGTATTTTTTCTTTTTAACAGCATTTTCATCTTGATTGTCATTCTACTTTTCTAGGTGTTCTAATTGTTTAATTAATCCATTATTTACTACTTTGTGGGGCTGACGCTAAAGTAGTTGCAGCCTTTCACGATTGAGTGTTGTTTGCTTGGGTTTCTGCTCTGCTTGTTTTTAATTGTCATTATTAAGATACAATGAAGGGAGAAAAATGCATAGAGAAAGGGTGAAATATAATAAAAAGAGAGTTAAGCATTTAAATCCCCAGCAAAAACAGAAATATTTCTTAGTTTCTTATAAATGTAAAAATCATGCGGCTGTGCTTTTCTGAATGTAGAATAAAAGATAAATAATACCAGCTAATAAAATGAGATCAGTGCTATCAGGTGTTGTCACTGATTAGGAATCTGGATGAAACAAAAACCTGCAGCCACAGTGTGCCCCCAGGACCGAGTTTAAGAACCCCTGGTCTATACAGTACACACATTATCAAAGATTCTGTGTCATAAAAGTCTTGTGCAAAAATATGTTTGTCTTGTTCGCTCTTTTTAATTTTATTATTTTGCACAAAGTGGATATTTTGGAATTACTAAAGTTAATTAAAATAATCCTTATGAAAAGATCACAATAGAACTACCTGCCATTAAAATGAGGCCATTTATTAGATAGTTGTAACTATTTTTTTGTGAATATTTGTATTTGCATGCTCATGTGATGAGTTTCTGACAGAAATTACTGAATTCTTAATTTATGTATGGAAAATATTAAAACTTGGCCTTACTTGTTTGTTTTGACACCTGATTCTTTGTTCAGTTTTGCATTTAGTTTCCATATGTGTCTTTGTAGATGTATGTATGTATGTATGTTTGGTCTTATGCTGAATTCTATAGAAATGTACTCTGCTGTCATGAGCTCATGAGTTTGTATGAATAATGAAGCCATGTTCAGATCAGCCATTTTCACAATTTCTTAAATCAGTTTTTTATTTAAATGATTATATAGTAATGGTAAACCTAGAATTCTGCTTTGCAATATACAGTAATTGGAGCATATGCTTTAGTTGAAACTGGGGGAAATGGGGTGAAGCAAGCATCATTAGAAATCGAATAAAAAAAAATTAACAATGCTCAATATCCCATCATTGGAGAGGGTGCAGGTTAGATTATACCATGAACAAGACACTAGCAAAAACTTCCTCAACGCCCCGCATATGCTTGTGACTTAGCAATGCAAGCAGTATGACACAGTGACATTTGATCGGGAGTGGGGTCCTGAAAGTACAGCATAACAATTACTCATTAGTACGATAAGAAACATTTCCTGTACTCAGAAATTGCAAGAGCACTGTTAAGAAAACAAATAGGAAGAACATGCAGCTGACTGAACTGTAAAAGTGCATGCTGCAAACCAAAGTTATGCTAAGCTGTACGTAAAAGTCAGGCTTAGTCTCGTACTTCATCAAACGTGTCATACAGAATAAAGTCAAAATTTTTCTCAGAATCTCACTCAAGCTTTGTGTGTAACAATGCACAACAATGTGTAAGGATTAGTTGTTAGATGGGCATTACATTTGTTGACATTTATGCACAGCTATGACATGTATTACAAATGACCAGTCATAGATAACTATACATCATCAGAATGCTCGGCACCTCAGCTATCAAATGGTAATGAGCCTGTCACTCTGTGTGTGGCCCAACATAGTTGGGGTATTTGTTAAAAGCAGACTCAGTGTTTGCCTTGGGGTTTACAGATGTAAATCGCATATTTTAAATAAAGAAAGAGAGCAGACAACATGGAAATGTATGATTTTTTTGAAAGGATGGCAGCTTTGGTGATATAAAAACACCATTTATTGCTTTTGATGGAAGTTGTTTACTGCATCATACGCTAATGACTTTGAAATCTGGCACGAGACACCTTGCTTATACCTTGTTAATTTGATGTAAACTACAGAATTGTTTTCGCTACAGATATGGTTAATGTGAATCCCATTTAATAAAATACTTTTGTTCTTTTCTCTTAGGTTTGAGTGGGACAAACTTTTGGAGAATGTGCATTGTTTGATCATAAGTGTGACAAAGACTGACAAGCAGGAAGCTTATATACTCAGGTGTGTATTTAACCTGGTAAACTGCAACTCTGTTTTTCTAATTTGTATCACTGGGTATTACATATGATGATATTTAAACGTTTAACAGGTTGTAAGGTTGCTCAGGATTTTTATTTTAAAAATTCAGTTAAATTATTCTGTGGGTATATAATACATGGGTAATCACAAATACAATCCTATTTCCAAAAAAGTTGGACAGGTTGTAAAATGCAAAAAAAAAAACAGAAATCACTTATTTGTAAATGCTCTTTTACCTACATTAAATTGAAAACAGTACAAAGACAAGATATGTAATGTTTAAATAAAAGCTCATTCTAAATGTGATGCCTGCAATATTTTGTTCAAAATCTGGGACAGAAGTGTTTACCTCTGTGTTGCATCACCTTTTCTTTAAATAACATTAAGTGATTATTAGGGCTTGATAACAGTACTGGTGAAATATTACAATACTTAATACCTATCTTATTCACTTTTTAAATTAAAGGATAATGTGGTGCCTTTTCTGTAATAGAGCATAAGATACATAAATACTATTGGTTCTATATCAATCAAGTAGTTGTCCAGCTGTCATTTAAGTAAACTGGTATTGGCATTTATAAATATCAAATTATGATGCAAGATTGGAGTTTAATTTGTGATGGACAATCAGGATTCTTCTGATGTGACAACAAATTGAGGGGAAGTTACAATCAAGAATTCAGTATAGGATTTATTAAGAATATCCTCTTGGAGTACCTTGTGCATCTTACCATGTGCACACTAACTTTATTCTGACATTTTCTCCACAGTAACTGAACACTACTGCTTAAAATGAAAAAGAATAATTTAAATTCTAACATTATTATATCTGTTCTGTTAAAGTAATACATTTCAAAATAATTCCTGATACTTTCATTTAAACTTGTTAAAGTCGTTTCTGTAACAAAATGCTTTTAAAATAGGATTTGTTAGAGAATCACTTTATTAGGATTGCAAGATTTACATTTTTATCATTAACTGGTAAAAAAACTTAACAGAAATATTTAATTAATGAGTCAAAACATTACAATTTCAACATATTTGTCCCAATTTCACACCCTCCTATGTGAAATCAGTAAAATCTGGGTTACATTAATCCCATTATTGAAATATTCTTGTGTAACAGTCTTTATTGTTCTATTTTCGGAGTCTTAGCCTGTGCACAAGTCAAAAATTAGACAATTAAATGGACTGATGTTTCTTGTAGTCAGTTAATGGTAACTGAGAGACTGCATTACTTTTACCAATGTACCATTCACATATGTGATGTACAGAATGTGTTTTTACTATGTTCATCACATTAGGGATTGTACTTTGAGTTAGTTTGCCTACAAAAACCAAACAGTTTACACAAATACAGCATAAATTTGTATTTAGTATGCTGTTTTGCCCATATTTCTATAACTGCATGTCTCTGCAGTTCTGTTACCATATATGTCATATTACTAGAGAGGTGTGCTTTGTACTTCAAAGTAATGAAACCCTAAGCAAATTTTATTTTGTTATTAATAAATGGAGTCACTCATTTCATCGCTGGTGTGCACAAGTCAAACAACCTCTTTTCTTGTTTGTTTCCCATGTGAAACTTGCCTTGATTTTTACTTGCCTCCGCTGTTATTAGTACATAAGGTGGGTGGTTTCCTCCAGCAATCCTAGATGCATGTAATTTCTGATGCCTGAAAATGCTTGGATCAGAGAATAAATGCAGAACCTCCTTTCCTTTATTGGGACTGTGGAAGACCGTCAGCCCAGGTTAGCTCCGTGGTTCCTGGTTGCTTCCGGGATCCTCTAGAACCCAGGGGACACACTCAGTCAACAAGGAGCGGTTGCAAAAGTGCCTGGTACTCTTCATAAAATCAATCAAAGGTGTTTGAAAGTTCAGTAATTTTCAATAGATACTGTAATAATCCATCAAAAAAGTTAAAATCCAAGTGTTAAATAGATCTAGTAAAAAAAAAAAAAGGTTGTAATCACAACTGGAATCTGTCCGTCCATCTAAAGTAAACACAAGCCCCCACCGCTTTTCTCTAAAATCTGGTGTCTTCTCATCTTATCCCATCAGGACCTTGTAGCATGAGAAGGTGCCCATCAACAGGTGCTGTCATCCAACAATCCAGTCTACTGGCATGCATAGGACTCTGCCCTATGCCCCACTCACATTCCCCTCAGCTAGTCCGTTACATTCTAAAGAGGAACTTCGCAAAATGGGGCTGTACCTGCTCTTTGTGCTCAATTGGAGCATCCTTTTGTCAACCCTACATTCAAGTGCAAGCCTACTGCTTGCTTCCTTGGGACATACTTCCGACCACCTGCCTCCTCTCTTGAACATCACAGTCTCTTCGTCATCCTGTCTCTCACTTCTTTCTTAACCTCCATTTTCTCTTTGATATGACCTGACTTTGTCTTTTTGATTATCTTTCTTAGATCGTTTTGATGTTTTTCTTGCTTCTCTGCCATGCAGGCTTCTTTATATACTGCACATTTGGGTTGCATATGCAGTCCACTGCCTATTCCAAGGTGTGAGTGAGGCACTTGCCTGATCTACTTGCATATGCACATGAATTCATGATCATCCAAGTACCTGAATCAGCACTGGAGCGAGCATTGACACACCCATTGATTTCTTAGTTTTTTTTATTTTCAAGATGTTTTTAATGTGGTGCTGTAGCTCATTGAGTCATTTTCACATGTAATTTTTACTCACACTTTTATCGCATTTTTTTTGCCTTTTGAAGTAACATGTATACTTGCTGTCACAGTGTAGTACGCAATCATTTGTTGTTTTAAAAAAAAAAATAAATAAATAAATACTAGTGGCGTTACATTTTTGGCATTAATCGACTTGGTACCGCAGTTTTGGTTCTTGTGACATCCGTGCTTTATAATGCGCCACATGTTTTTAAATAGAAGACAGGTCTGAACTGCAGGTGGGTTCAGTCAAGTACCCACACTTTTGCAACAACATCATTTATTTATATATCACATTTTCTTACGAACAGTGCAGCTCAATGTGCTTTACAGGATGACAAAGTTACATGAAATGAAAAATAAGATTAGGCAACAATATCAAAAAATAAGTATAACAAGAAAAATGTTAGATTAATTGCTGGAGGGACAGAATAAACAAAAAAAAAAAACTAAATCTGTTGGGGTTCTAAGGCCAAAAAGACCGCCCAGCCCCTACTGGGCATTCTACCTAACTTAAATGTTCTTAAATCAGTCCCCTTTATTTTCACCTGATAGTATCTGATGATGTTGGTCTGGTGGACAGCTAGGACATATGCCTTCAATCCATCAACACAAAGGGCTGAAAGATGTATTCATCAGGTGGTGGTGCTGGTGTAGATTGCTATTCTCTGCTATTTTTATGGTTCTTCTTTAGTGGCAGAGATTAGCACAGATTGCAGATCCCTGAAGAATATGTAATTCTGTGCCCTTGTAGTCTTATCAGGAACACTAAAATGTAGCTACAAAAAAGACATATTAAAAAAAAAAAAAAAAAGTTTTTAGCAGTTTTTTTAAATGATCCACAGTACTAGCCTAGCAAATTTCTGTCAGTAAATTTATTCTAGATTTTGGATGCATAACAGCAAAAGGCCACCTCACAACATTTAAGTTTGGCTCTTGGAATTATAAGCAGACCTCCTTTCGAAGATCTAAGGTTCACACTTGGAGTGCTAAGGTTCACACTTGGAGTGCAGGGGAATATCATTCCAAAATATAGGACAGAGCAAAATTATTTAAAGCATTGGAAACCATTAGTACTATTTTAAATTCAGTTCTGAACGACACAAGTAACCAATGTAACAGTGCTTAAAACTAGTGAGATGTGCTCAGGTTTTATTTTCTTAGTTCTTAGTTCCTGCTGCATTCTGCACTAATTGCAACCGACTGTCTTGCATAGTCCTGTCAGGAGTCCATTACAGTAATCTAGTAGGCTAAAAATAAAAGCATGAATTAATTTTTCTTGAAAAATTACAAGAGGTGTAACTTTTTTATATTTTTTAAGTGAAAACATGCACACCTAGTAACCTGGTTAGTATGCAATTTAAAGTTTAGGTCTGTCGATAGTTACCCCCTAAATTGTTTACTTCTAGTTTGGGTTTTAAGCCTAAGGGATCAAGTTTGTTTCTAAAATCTTCACTATATCCATGTTTGCCATTCATTTAAGATTGTTTTATCATTCTTTAGTTTGAGAAAATACTTCCAGTCAGATATAACTGCTAAGACACAGAATCAGACAGTCACGGTCGTCAGTTGCTATAGATAAATACTGTGTCATCTGCATAGCTGTGGTAGCTCACCTTGTGCTTTGAGATGATCTGACCTAATAAAAGCATGTACATTTGAAAAAGTAGTGGACACAGAATAGATCCTTGTGGTGCTCCATGTACAACATCTTGAGTCTCTGAAGTACAGTCACCACAACTAACAGGGTGCAGGTGGAGGGTTTCAGTTTTGAAATGAATTATTCAACATAGTTTGGGCAGATCTATCCCAGTGAAAGAATATAACCTGTTTAAAAGGGAATGCTGAGAGTCCAATGGATTAACTTTGGGGGGATGTACTATGTTATTTCTAGTATCATTTTTTTTTTTTTTTTTTTTTTTAATATAGCAGATGCATTCAATGTAGCAAGCTGAATCTGACTCTCAACAATATGCTGCCTTTCACAATCGGCCGTTTTGTCTGCACGCAATGTTTTAGTGTGAATTCTGGAATTCAAGGCATGGTGTGCAGGTGTTCATAGGGTAAATCCTTGACCAATTTTTGTAAAGTTGAAAACTTGTTGAGTAGTATAAACACTAGAGAAATTTCCACAGTCAGCAATTTTGCTGAATAGCAAACCAAAAATCAGTCCTCAGTCTGATCAGTGTGTTTTGTGTAATCAAACCATACTTCAAGAAACCCGGAAATAAGTAATACGAGCCACAGCTCTGTAAATCCAGCTAAAGTCAAATTTGATTGACAGTTATTCCGCTCCCTAGATACACTCACAGTGCCTCTGGTCTGCAGTAACCCTTCTCGAGCTCCACTCCACATCAAGATTTTGATGACTATTTGAGTAAATCAAGTGACATAAAACATGTAATCTAATTGGCTGTTCAGCAGAGCCACCTGAATTGTGGTTTGTGTCAAGTGCAGAAAAATACATGTGCTTTGCTGCTTTTTTTATGAAGAATTACTTCATTGTAATGAGTTTTGTAGATAAAATAAACTTTGCTATAATTAGTTTCTTAACATATATTTAGTTACTGTATATAGAAAATTGGCCAGTCGGTGGTATACACAGTGGCAGTTGACCAAGAGTCCAAATATTTTATCTTTAAGCAGTTTTTCCACACCTTTCTGTTTCCTAATCATAACAGCCATTCCATCTGACCCTAATCCAACTAGATTAGCAGTTTTCAATCCTAGAGTGTCCATTGTCTCACTCAGTGTGTTGGTTATAGTCTCCGCTTTGCCATCAGTCATATTGCTGGTTGATACAAAACTAATTCTGACCTTTTCAGTGACCTGGCAAACATATTTAATGTAAATAATTGTTTTACAAATGATGTCTGTAGTTTCATTACACAGAATACTGAAATTTTCAGCATGTATACTTTTCAGTATGTTAGACTTTATTTCTGATGCTAAGACATCCAACAGCTCTTGTATTATTCTTTCAGAGGTGTAATGTGCATTTTTACCAATATTGAGATGTTGTAAAAAGGAACAACCTATTTCTTTACAGTGTTCCAACAACTTTTCAAACAACGTATGTTTTTGGTTTTGCCAACCAATACATGGATCTTAAAGCTCCCACAAAGGCGTCTCTCTATAAGTGATTTAACACAGATACAGATCTTTCAATTTGACCGATTCCAGTTTGCTCTAGTACATGCTTTCCTAAAAGGTCAGCAGAAAATTCAATGTGCGTTTTACTTTTTTCATGGTCCAGCAAGATTTCTTTTCGAATTCTTGTGTATGGCACATTTACTCAATTTAACTCCCTCCTTGGGGAGTGTTTGAATATTTCATGCACAATGAGCACCACATACCATGTTCTTTGACCATTAGCCAATCAAAATCTTTAAACCATTGTTTGTTTATGCCAGATAAGCGGTGCTTAGATTTATCAATTGGTAGAGTGTGTGCTGAAGAGATTTCCCCTGATGGACCAGCTTCTGCAATGTCCTTGTCTGAAATTGCCACATCAGCAGTTGACGCTGCGCCTTCATTAGTTTGTGGCGTCTCTTTTCTGAAATAACTGAGACGTGTTGTTTTCTGAACACTTTTTTTTACTCATATTGGTAAAACGTTTGGAAAAAATTAAAAGTACCTATGAATAAGACTTGAGTGGGAAAGTGAGAGCCTGTTGGATATTCAATGCACGCTTGCCCTACGGCAGGGCAAGATATGAACAAAAAAAGGAATGGCAGATGGGCCACTTTAACAAAACCCTCAGCATTTCAGTGTGACAAAACTTTTGCTCAGGACACACTGTGTGCTGCAAGGGTTTCTGCACACTTTTTGCAATATGGACGTAGGTCCAAATATGAGCAAATATAATAACAGCGGATGGGGGTCACTTTAACAAAATCCTCAGTAATACAGAAAAAAAAACCTTTTCCTCTGGAAACTCTGTGCTGCAACGATTTCTGCGCACTTACAATATAGATGCAGGTCCAAATAGGAGCAAATATAAGAACGGCAGATGGGGTCACTGTAACAAAACCCTCAATATGAGCAAATATAAAAACGGTAGAAGGAGTGACTTTAACAGGAACCACAGTGAGTGCTACAAGGATTTTTGCACACAGAACACACCTAATGCTTAAACAACTGTGTGTGTGTGTGTGTGTGTGTGTGTATACACATGTAACGGCTTGACTTGAGCATTCCTAGTTTTCATACTTTTTCTCTGTCTCTGTTTACCATTTGTTTGCTCAGAGGTCGATGCGCTTGCTGTTTCCTGAGCAGCTCTTCTTTTCTCCACTTTAGCGGCCTGCTGCTTCTCTTCTTTTCACGTTAAAACTGATTAAGTTAGTTTTTATGTTGCAATTACTTAGTACGTTTTCTTTAATTTTTCACTTAAGCTGGCACTTAAGTCTTCAATCTGCCTCAAGAATGATTAGCGAAGGTGGTAGGGAATGAAAACGGTGCCCATACGCATATACAGTATATATTGGTTTGCTATGTACTGAACAAGAACACAGACTGCACTGACACTGAGAACAGAGATGTCACTTCCTGACGCCCTTTTTCTGATATCTGACAGGTTGTTCCACAAGTCTGTTTTTTTTTTTTTTTAATCAATCCACTTCTCGCCTGCCCACCTCCACATCCTTTTTGCTTGTGAACTGCTGCTCCATCCCCGCTATTAACATGTACAGCCCCCTCTTGCCCATACTCCTTGCTGCTGTATTAAGCTGCTACGCCCCCGCTATTACCATGTACAGCCCCCTCTAGAAAGCCCACCTTCTTATACTCTTTGCTTGTGAACTCTGCTGCGCCTTGTCCCCGCTATTAGCTTGTTCAGCATTGAGTGATTGGCAATACTGTATCCCGCTCCGTGCCGTTCCCACTTGTGGTCCTGCTTCTAAAGTATTTGCCCACCTGCCCGCTCGTCCCTTGCCATCTCTGCAGATCATTAATCTGCCTGTGCAATGTCATGCAAGATGACAGCCGGGCGCTCAACTAAATTAGCCGGGCGGAGCGCCCGGCTAAAAAGATGCTAGGGAGAACACTGGTATGTGGTGTGGCTGTTTGTATGTTAACTAATGTAGGCTACATTTTAACCTACATTATTCCATATTATATTAGTTCCAATGAAACTAGGCAATAATTGGCGTAAATTGGTCATGCTAATATTTAAATCCTTTTGGAATGAAGATTAAGATTTATGTTTAATTCATAAATGATGTATTCTATGATAATGTAAAATTTGAAACATCTAAATAAATAACCCTATCAGATAAATATCTAGAAGTTTTTTTCTGTTTATTCTTTATTTATAAGCTTAATCTATACATATTTTCAATCTAATTTAATTTCTTGTCCTCTCCAGATAACAGCTGTAGAGCTTACTTGTCTGTATCACACAGTTGAGCACAACCTGAGCTCTAACTGTACTGATTATGCACAAAAGCTGAATCGTAATTTGATGTACGTTTAATATTTAATTATTTGTGTAATTGTAAGTGGTTTTTGTATGTTGACTTGCAACATAGCAGTCCAACCCATATGTGTTAGTTTTTCCAAATATTATAGCAACCCAAGGGGAATGTTTGATGGTCATTGGGTGTTTTCTGTTACACAAAACTGTTCAATTCTCTGACTGAAATAATTTAATACACATAGGCAAGTAATTATTAAAACTGTTCTTTTTCTTATTAGAAATTAATCAGTTTTTGCTTTATAGAAAAACATTGATATGCATGAAGGAAATATGATAAATTGAGTTTAATATGCAGTTGAACTAAAAATCATAATTCTTCGATTAATTGTGATTACATTTTCTTAATCAAGTAGCAGCCCTAATATATATAGTAAACGCGGCCAAGTAGGCAGACCAGGATAGGCGAGGAAAAGGTTGCTTTGCCAACTGGGCCATCCTACGTGGTCAAAATAAACAAAGGAAAAAATAACCAGAAATGAAACAACTTATTTTAGCCAGTGTGAGATGGAGCTCTGTCGTTCAAGACTAGGGTCCAAATAAGATGTCTCTTTCCAGGAGTGGTAGCCTATTTTTCCATAATCTGGACTGAAAAGGGTGGGGCTTCGTCGGGCTGGTTTTCTGTGCTACGGGAAAAGGATAAGAGACTGTTAGCATGAGTGCCCCCTCTCGTCTTGAGGTGAAAGTGCTTACCTCTGCAGAACCAGGACCCCAGGTGCACATGTGTGACAGTATACTGTATAGATAATATAGACTTCCACCATACTAGTAAAATGCCAAGTCTGAACCCATGTTGACTAATCACTAACACACCCATTATTCCCATGTGATGCACAATCTTTTCCATATTTCCTTCATTTAATTTGACCTTGATGCTTGTTAGGTTTACTAGCCTATTGTTCAGATTTGCCTAATCACCCTTTTTATACATAAGGACAATAAAGCTACCAGTCATTAGAAATTTTCCGTGTGCAAAAAGTTCCAAACAATTACTTGTCAAGAGTTTAGAGAGTCAAGGAGTTTACTCTGGAGCTTCTTTAAACATTCAAATATAAATGTTATGTCCTGGCAGCTTGTTTGACTTTGACCTTTTTCATCCAAGCAGCACTTCTCTTTCTACAATTTCCAAACCACTCAGTACTTCGTTGACAGTCTCATCACTGCTAGGTGATATTCCCCTTCTTTGCATTTGAAAACCTTTTTGAACCTATTAAACCTATTTTAATCATTGCTCTCTTAAGCCCAATGGTTAAAACTTTTTTCTTCTTTACAGCATATTTTTTTATCTTCTGATTTTTGTGGGATTTTCTTTATTTACTCTTTCTGAATTTAAGGATGAATTTAATTTGATATATTTAAAACTTAGTTTTACCTGCTCCTCAACAGTCTCCACTTTAAAAATGTATCCCAGTTTTATCTCTTTTTAGACTTCGCCACATGTGCAGAAAATTTGCTCGACTAATGTGGAACTTAATTTTAGTTTTTGTATGTGCGCTCTGCCAAAATACTGTAATAATGTCTTCTGTTATGGTTAAATCCTAATGGTTCAATCATCCATTCCCCCTGAATTCTATCCTGATTATTACAAAATGCAAACTATAGCCCGTCTTAAGTGACTATCTTAAAAACCTCTGCAGTTGAACTTTACCATTGCAGCGTTAGTCCAGTTAATTGGGTAATTAGTCCCCCATTGACCTGTAATAATATATCACTGATCTTGATTTCTTAATATTAAGATGTACAGTATATTGAAACTCTTATCTGCAGTTTGGTCCTTGAAAATTGAATGAAAGTAAAAAATGTCATTTGTGCTTATCCTAAACTTTATTTTCAGAATAAGGAGCACTTTTTATTCTAATATTTTGTGGTGATTTTTTTTAATATATACATATATTCTAATGTGATTTTATTTTTAATTTTAAGTGAGAGTAGCATGTTTGTCTCCAAGAGACGTTTCATTTTGAAGACCTGTGGTACCACCCTCTTGCTTCAAGCACTGGTTCCTTTGTTAGAGCTTGCCCGGGGCTACTGTGGATTTGACACAATTGAGGTAACTGAACTACATTTTCTGTATGATTTGCATGGTGAACTTATTGAGTTTTAGTTTTCAACATTTGTAAGGTTTTGTTAGGATGAAATCTTATCAGATTAGCAGAGTAAATACAACCTAATCTACCAGAACTTCATCTATTTAGTCTGAAACAGTGAATTAAAGTATTTGACTTAATATTGAGACTATATGCATCAAGCTTTTAGGACTTTGGGGAGAACTGCCAACTCTGTATATAAGTTATTTTCAATACAATGCCTGAATAGAAGTATTGTCAAACTGAATAGTTCCACTAAGTGGCAATTATTGACTGAGAGGACAGTTTCTATTGGTAACAAATGCCATTTATAATTTAACAACTGCTTCAATTAAGTGACCTGTAAATTATGTGTGTTACAAAAAGAACACAAGGGAAACAAGCAAGCACCTAATCTTACAAAAGTTATTTCACTGTTGCTAGGTACCCCTGTAGTGATTCTAATTTTGCAGCTAATATTTCCAAGCTATTGTTAAAGACTGGAAAAGGTAGTGTTATAGCTCCATGTTGTAGACTGAAATTCGCCTTAAAGATTTATGAAATGAACGGTAATATGGTATAATTTATTTATAATTGATTGAACAGTAATATCTAAACATCTCAGTAAAATGAAGGACTGTTAGTGTCTTCAGGAATGACTGGCACAGTACACCTACATTACAGATCAGTATAAAACCTCATCAATAAATTGTTGCTTGTTGAAAGTAACACTTTGTGGGAAGTATTTTAGTGAATGTATGAATCGCTGTTCCACAGCATGGTAGAGATTTCAAAATGAAAATAATCTGGCTTTCTTAGGCAAATCAGACCATTAATTTCAAAGAATCATATTAGTGAGGAAGAGTGCAAAGTCATAGCATTATCTACTGTACATCAGTGGGGAAGAAAAAATACAGAAGTGTGTTTTAGGATAAGAAAGGAATCCCCCATCCCCAAATATTTTTTTATACGTTACATACCCATTGTGATTTGTAGTGATGAAAATGGAAAAACTGTAATCTCATGAGTTCATGGAGAATGAAGATGAAAAAGCTTGATATAATACAAGACAATAGTAACCAATGCTGTGCAACAGCAAATGACAAGAAAACATCCATTGGGGAGGAAAAAGAAGAAAAACTCATTTGGTTTTGCTCACAAATTTAAAATGCATGCTATTTTTGCCAAAATATTGTTAAATAAATGCTTCTGCAAAAATAGACAAACATCATGAACAGGAACTGCAAATTGCTTAGGGCTGAATTTTTGAATTTTTGCCTTCATATCATACATAATTGTATAATAAAATTTAGAACATTTTAAAATTGTTCAGCTTATGTTGCCACTGTTTATTTTTACTACTTTATTTATCATAGTGTGCAAGTTTCTGTTAACCATGTTTTTGTACACAAGGATTAATAAGCCTAATTGTTTATATAGTGTTAGATATGGTGCAAATGTGAAATCGGTTAAAGACTTTACAAGATGTGTAACACTTGGTTATTCTTAATGTTAAGGGTGCAAGGCGCTAAAAGAACTTTTGCTTTTCTTGTCAGTGCAGCATATGTTAACCAACATGCTAATTATTAAATGGAAATGTACCAGTTTGCCTTGTGCTCTTTGTTTACAGAGGTTAGATCAACCAAAATTTTTTTTCCAGTGGTGAAATGCTTCTCAATCACCCATGCTTATTGTTTTGAAACTGTAATTAAATCTTTTCTTCAGAACTTCTTCTATTCTCGCAAGAACTTCATGAAGCCAGCCCATCAGGAATACCCTCATAGGAACTTCCAAGAAGAGGTGGAGTTTTTGAACGAGATCTTTCCAAGTAAGGCAGATGTCATTTCAATACCTCACATGGCTGGATAGATTATCAAGATTTTAATTTGTAAATCTCTTGTTTCTATATAAGATGGGGCAGCCTATTGTATGGGACGTATGAATTCTGATTGCTGGTAAGAAATTTTTTTTCTTGGTTAAATTGATAATGAAACAAAGTCTCATTCAGTTTAGTCTTCTTTTCTTTTAAATCTGTATATTTTGTTCATGAAAATACTTACCGTGAAACACCAAATCTACTTTTTTTTTTTTTTCAAGTAATAACCAATTGAATTACTTTATAAACCTTTACTATGTCCCTTTACAGGCAATGATTTGCTTCATAGATGTTTTGTTGTAGAGTTCTAATGCAAACTGGAATTATTATCTTTGCAGTTCATTTTTAACATTGAGGTAAAGTTTCTAGTATAGGGAAACACATATTTGAGTCATAGGAGTGTTTGTGTTTTTTTTTGATTTTGTTATCCTCAGCTCATTCTAAATGCCCTAAAAGATTCTTGCCACCTGTTTCCATACATAAGACTAATGCAAGTGCTGTTTGGCGCAGATTAAAGCTGGTAGAATTTTGTGTAGGTAGGCATTAGTGGTTTTGCTTTTGTCCAAAGTGCAGCTTTTATTTCCGTTTTAAACATATTTAAAACAAATAGTTTTTTTGTAGCCCTGTATGTGCAGTAAAAGTCATATGAAGCTATTCAATGTGTTTTTTAAGGTATCAACTAGAGTACTATGTGCAGTTTTGATCTCCATATTACAAGTGACATGCCAGACATTTAGGAAGCACAGAGAGGAGTGACTAGAAGACTAGTTTAAGGGTTGCAAGGTATGACCTATTTTAGCATTTAGCTGTGAGCAAAAATTGAAGGATGTGAATCTTTCAGCCTAAGCAAACAGATTACGAGGATATACAATCAAATTGTTTAAAATTTAAGATGATAATTAGTACATTGAATCTGGGTGGATTTTGCGCAAATGTTTGAAAACTTCTTTACAGAGTCATAGCCAATTTGAATGAGTTAAATATTACCCACTATCATCTACCAGACTGTCGGATATGATGGTAGATAGCAGTACTATGGGGATATTTACAGCTAGACTTCATTTCATGTTGAAGAAGTTAAACAAATAAGATTAAGGCTTGCTGGGCAGAATAACTTGTTTTTGTCAAAATTGTTCTGTTGAAGGGTGTTTTCTTTGTTCTCCTGTCAGGGATATTTGTATTAGGTACAGTGAAATGTTAATACATCCTGATCACATCCTTAAAAATTGGCAAGTATGATATTTTGCTGTCTCATTTAAAGAACTGTTGTGACCCTAAATTATTATTTACAACTGGAGTTTCTAATTCCCGATTCTTAACGGCCGCAGTGAATACAGGTTTTCTGCTTAATTAGTACCCACTACTGCTATGGGTGCACAATTACTCCAAAGCTAATAATTGATCATTATTGCCATTGATATAATTGTGATTATTTTAATAATAAAACAATAAAATGATACTCCTATTTTGTGTTGCCAACTGCATATATTATATTTTGTGTAAATACTGTAAAGTCGAATTTCCGTTTGGCAGGGAACTACATAAAAATTGTTAATGTGAAATTGAGTGCTGAATTAGGTGAAAAAGCTAAGCATTTAAGTGTATACATTTTTATAGATCACATTTGTTAAAATATTTCTCCTTGTTTTTGAGATGCATTAAATTACTAATATTAAAATTATTTAAAAAATAATCCTTTTTCTCAAGAGGCCACCTTAGGAGAGGAGCAGTTTGGTTTTATGCCAGGTAGAGGAACAACTTATATTCTTTTGCACTGAGACTGATCCCAGAGTAACACAGATAAAACTAAAGGTTTGCATATGGTGTTTATTGATTTGGAGAAGGCCTGGAGTGGTCTGGAGGTGCATGAAGGAGAAAGGAGTACCAGAGAAGTATGTAATGATTGCCCGAGATATGTGTGAGGGAGTGAGAAATTGGGTTTAAAAGCAATTTTGGGAAATCGGACAAGATCCTACTTAGAGTAGGTCTGCACCAGGGATCTTCTTTAACTCTTTGTGTTTGATCTGGATATGGATGTGTTGAGTCATGGGATAAAAGACTAATCCTACTAGTGGATGTTTTTTGCTGATGATATTGCATTGTGTAGCAACAAAAGAAGAGGAAGTTGGAAGAATGAAGAAGGGCTTTGCAAGACAGTATTGAAGATAAATAGGAAAAAGTCATAATATATGAAGTTGAATGATGGATCAGAATTCAGACATTAGCATGCAGGGAGAGCTATTGAAAAGAATGGGTAAGTTTAAAATATCTAGAATCAGTGGTAGCCTGAGATTGAAAACTAGATGCAGAGATAACATATGACAGTAAGTACAGTCTGGATGGAACAATTGGAAGAAGTTATCAGGTGTATTGTGTCATTGGATAATTATATAAAAATAATATAAAAGTTTTGGTGAGGTTTTTAAGACTGCGGTAAGACCAGCAATGATTTATGGAGCGGAGAAATGAGCAGTAAAGGGAGCACAGGAAAGCAAATGTGACAGACATGAGTATGTTGATGGATGTGTGTGTGGAGTTACAAAAAGGACATAATAAGAAATGAGGCAATCGGAGGTACAACAAAAGTTTGAGAGATATCCAAGAAAGTACTAGAAAGTAGGTTGATATGGTATGGACATGTGATGGGAAGAGACAGTGAATATGTGGGCAAAAGAGTGATGGGAGAGAAAGTGAGGGAGGCTAAATCAGAGGTAGATGGATAAAGTAGAAAAGACCTGAAGGATAAGGGCTTGACTGGCATGGAATTGCAGGACCAAGCTATTTGGAGAAGGTTGACCAAGCACATCGACCCCATACAGAAGTGGGAAAAGATTAGGAGGAAGAAGAATGTATAGCAAGTTGAAGACTTATTTAGATAGTGGCACACTGTTACATGCAGCCGTCTGTGTCATTTATGTGTGCCAGAATACGAATACAGCACCATCAAATTAAGAAAAGAATTTAAGTGTCAAAATACTTCTCAAGTTCTTAATATGCTGACATAGTATTTGCACATTATTGGATACACAATATGGCAGTGTTGCAACAGTATAGCCAATATGGTGTGCAGCAAGAGGATGTTATCTGATTGACAAGTTTAACCTTTGGCTAATATAATCTTACAAACTTTCAGAATTCTGTTCATTTTGATACTTTTAACATTTATAAAGTGTAAGATGAGCTAGGTCCAATATTACTTGCATTTCTTTTTTCTTTTTTTTACCTGAGACTACTGCAAACACTTTTAAAACATGTTCAGTGTGGTTACCTATAATTAGTAATATGATACAACTGTCTTTGATTCACCAGTGCTCTCATTCTTAGGAAATGTGTCTGTGAATGGTTAAAATATTCATTTGCTATTTAAAGCACTTTGTAACTAGGGACCTAGATATCTGGCAGAGTGGATGCACTAAATGGAATGCAGTAACTGGTGTTCGTGTAATCATAATCGCAATTCATTGTACAGGCCCAACTACTGCTAATGGATCATACTACTTTCTCCTTAATTGGCATTGCTTTTTAAGGTGTAAAATACTTATCTGTTTTATCTATTTCTTCTTTAACTGATCATGTGTTGGCTCACTTTCTGTCTGGTATTGTTTGACTTCTTCAAACAATTACACTTTCTGGCTTGTAACCAATTACTTCTGTTAGTACAACCTACTTCTTTCGTGTTAGTTTTAAGTAACTTGATTTTTTTTTTTTTTTATGTAAAGTAGTTGGAGCAAAAACTAGCAACCCCACTAAAGCCCTTTAGGATCGGAGTTTGACACCTGTAATCTAGACTGATGTAAATTTAACAACATTCTCAAACTTGCTTTCATTGTATGCTTTTTTTTTTTCTTTAATGTAAGAAAGAGCATGCTGAATTATGTGCTAGTGTGCTGTTATAGAAAACATTTATTTGCAAAGAAAAATGTGCCTGATTTGCTTTCTTTTAACAGTTTACACTTCACCTAGTTCTAAGATAACTCCTCTTTTAGAAGGTGGAATTCCAACACTTCAGAAAATTTCTAATGTTCTTTCTACATTACTGGTACTTTCAGCAAATTAGTTTTACAGATTACCATTGTATATGCATGGCAGCCCCTATTTTCTGACATTGGTAATCATTTGTCTTTGATTGTGAATTGTCAGATTATCAGTTAAAATATTTGTATATTAGGTGATTGATATCCATAGCTACTTATTTTTAATCTAAGCTGTTTAAAATGCCTCACACTATGGTTTTCTAAATTAATAAGCTCTCTGGATGCTTCTCTTTTTATCCTGCTTTCTAATGCTACTCTTTTTGTTTTTAAAAGTGAATTGAATCCGTGTCCGGTTTCTGTAAGTTTTTCCAATTAATCCTTGAAAGGGCTTTAAGTTTTTAATTGTAATTTCTGCCTAGGTACTTGTTTACTCTGGATATCCCAGAGAATAGGGAGAGCAAACAGGCAGATCAAACGTTGGAAGTCTTGATGAGTGACCTTGACCCGGTGATTATGGACCAGTTCTACATGAAAGATGGTGTTACTGCAAACGACGTCACTCGTGTAAGAACTTACTTTTTAAGTACATTGTTCTATGTGTTAATATGTAATGTAGTGCACCCAGTTTACCTTATTAAAAGTCCAAAAGCTTTAGTTTGAAACCAAAGGTGCATTTAAATGGAAATCTTCTTTATTTATACACATACACTTGTACTGATTTTAAACTTGTATGTTACATTTGTTTTAAAATTAAAATATGTAGTGTTGGCATCATGAAGATCACTGACAAACATGGGATTAAACTATTCATTAGACATTGGTGGTGATGTTGGCTTTCAATTCCTGATTGTTTTTCAGTAAAATCATTTATAAAATCATTTACATGGTTGCATGGATAGTAAACCAGACATTGGTGCTTAAAGCCTTGACTTTCTTGGTTTGTTTTTGTTTTTTTTTTGTTTTCTTCCCTCCAATAACAATGGCTTGTGTACTATTCAGGGTTATTTAATATACAGGGTGGGCCATTTATATGGATACACCTTAATAAAATGGGAATGGTTGGTGATATTAACTTCCTGTTTGTGGCACATTAGTATATGTGAGGGGGGAAACTTTTCAAGATGGGTGGTGACCATGGTGGCCATTTTGAAGTCAGCCATTTTGGATCCACTTTTGTTTTTTCAATAGGAAGAGGGTCATGTGACACATCAAACTTATTGGGAATTCCACAAGAAAAACAATGGTGTGCTTGGTTTTAACATAACTTTATTCTTTCATGAGTTATTTACAAGTTTTTGACCACTTATAAAATGTGTTCAATGTGCTGCCCATTGTGTTGGATTGTCAATGCAACTCTCTTCTCCCACTCTTCACACACTGATAGCAACACCGCAGGAGAAATGCTAGCACAGGCTTCCAGTATCCGTAGTTTCAGGTGCTGCACATCTCGTATCTTCACAGCATAGACAATTGCCTTCAGATGACCACAAAGATAAAAGTCTAAGGGGGTCAGATCGGGAGACCTTGGGGGCCATTCAACTGACCCACGACGACCAATCCACTTTCCAGGAAACTGTTCATCTAGGAATGCTAGGACCTGACACCCATAATGTGGTGGTGCACCATCTTGCTGGAAAAACTCAGGGAACGTGCCAGCTTCAGTTCATAAAGAGGGAAACACATCATCATGTAGCAATTTCGCATATCCAGTGGCCTTGAGGTTTCCATTGATGAAGAATGGCCCCACTATCTTTGTACCCCATATACCACACCATACCATCAATTTTTTTGTTCCAACAGTCTTGGAGGGATCTGTCCAATGTGGGTTAGTGTCAGACCAATAGCGGTGGTTTTGTTTGTTAACACAAACACAATGGGCAGCACATTGAACACATTTTATAAGTGGTCAGAAACTTGTAAATAACTCATGAAAGAATAAAGTTACGTTACAACCAAGCACACCATTGTTTTTCTTGTGAAATTCCCAATAAGTTTGATGTGTCACATGTCCCTCTTCCTATTGAAAAAACAAAAGTTCGATCCAAAATGGCCGACTTCAAAATGGCCACCATGGTCACCACCCATCTTGAAAAGTTTTCCCCCTCACATATACTAAAGTGCCACAAACAGGAAGTTAATATCACCAACCATTCCTATTTTATTAAGGTGTATCCGTATAAATGGCCCACCCTGTATTTCCCATCCCTGCTACTCACATAAGCAATGTAAACCTGTTATTGTCAGAAGGTGTCACTGCATACTATATATTAAAATAACTTCTATTTATTTTTGTGTCTTTTTAGATGAGTGGAATTCGTGACCTGATACCAGGTTCTGTGATTGATGCCACAATGTTCAATCCTTGTGGCTATTCTATGAATGGGATGAAAAATGATGTAAGTTGATCCTCATTTCATAGTTTACCATATTTTGGTAAATTATAAAATGTGCATTTACTTGCAAACACAAAACCCGGGATAAGTTGAGCATCCCAGTTAAGGCAGAAACCTGGTTTCTTAAAAGTCACGTTTACATTCACAAGTACGCTTCTACTGTTCTCCTTTGCCAAAACGCTCTGACATCATTTAAACTAGAGGTCTGCACTCCCGCGGGACCCGATGCAGTTGCTTGCAACACGGGACTGATTTTCAATATTGTGGGCAGGAGCTAGAGTCTGGGAAATTAAAATTAAAACAGAACTTACATTTATTCTGTATATAAATTTGTATAATTCACTTGCCTAAGCAGTTAAGATGTATGCATATACTGTCTCGCGTGCAGCCTTCTCAAGATTGCAGAGCTAGGATATAGCCTTACACCCACAGCAGTGAAAAACATTAAAAAAGGAGGTACAAGACAGCAGAACTAAGTAAAGGGAAGGCTGTCATTTGGCATTCATTTTCAAATGTTATCGATGGCAATGGCAACCAGATGCTGTTTGCTTGCTGCGATAAATGTGCTAACATACAGTGGATACAAGTCAGGCAGCTCAGGTTTAAAACAGTAGCGAAGGATCAAACTAAACTGATATTCTTGACAATCTTATCAAAAGTATCAACTAACGCTAAAAGCGATGCACAATATAAATGTACACATTTTGTTTGCAAGGATATTGGGCTTTACAACAGGGTTTTATTCATCTTAAGCAATACCTTGATTCTGCAGCCAAAACTGTAAAGTCTGAACTTTAGAGAGAGTCTGCCCCATCTGATGAAAAAGTAAAAAACCGAGAAAGGATATTGTATATATGGCATGCTAAAAACAGTCAATAATTATGGGTGTGCTGTCACAACTGATATTTGGAACGAAAATTTAGAGAAAACCTCTTTCGTATCTGCTACCATCCATTATATTAATGAGAGCTACAATCATGTCAGTGGTGCTTTTTGTAACCCCTTTGAAGCAAGCATAATTAAAACGGTTAAAACATTAGCGCTTTACTGTTTGAAAATCTTGAGAGTTGTAATTGATTGTTACTGACCAAAGATCAAACACTGATCACTGCTTTGTACAGCTACACCAGATTCAACTGTAGTGGCCACATTCTTAACACGATTTTCTCGAGTATTTTAAACATTCTGAACAATAAGCAGGCAAGTCCAGGTTTAAAAAATCAGTCCCACGCAGGCCTCTACATTAAACTGTGCAAAAGAGTTAAATGTCGTCAGCCACCATGAATCCAAAAACAAGCATAATAATGCCTCTTATAATTTTTTTTGTGTTTTATAAAAATGAAATGCTCAACTTAAGCCACTGTTTAGCGGTATGAAGACTGACCACTGTGTCATCCGATAAAACTGTTTCAACATATCTATAGAAAATAGCTGCATTAAAATTATAATGATGATTTATTAAATATTTTTCTGTTACCAGATTGCACGCATCACACTGCTCTTCTGCTTGGCTGTACAAGTTCTGCAAAGTGATTTCTGCAAAGGTGCTGCGCACCAGTGCATGTCTTTCTTGCCTTACACCCATTGCTGCTGTGTTAATAATAACAGAGGTATTTAGACTTCAGTAAAATAAGTATTGCGTTAACTTGGACTTCAGTAAAATAAGTATTTCGTTAACTTGTTACTTTAAAAAAGTAATCAGACTATTTAACATGCAACTATTAATGCATTATTCTACTGCTTTTGACTGTGCTGCTTAGCTTAGCACTGTGCTCATTAGCATAAATTTACATATTTCTGAAATATTGAGACAGATTGTTTTAACCAGGAGAGAGAATGATGCAAGCACCCAACCATTTGCCTCAAAAATCTTTTCTTGTGGATGCTTCCACACTTGGCTGTGGGAAGCATGTACATAGCTATAAGCAGGTGAGCACAGCGCAACAGACTACAAAATCCCTAACTGTAACCTGGTTAAGGGTTTATGTGCCCAAATATGAGTTACTCACGAAGAAATATGTCAGTTAACCTAGTTTCTCCAAGTGCTTACATGGCTTTTAAGAAACCAGTTTTCTGTGAATAAACGGGTTATTAAAGCACATGTAAATGCATTTACTGTCTGAAAGGCCTCTGTTGTTCCATTAATTCATAGTTGTGTCCAATGATCTCTGTATAGTTCTATTCTGAACATCTTTCCATTGGGTGATTAATTAGAAATCCTGAAAATGATGACCTCTTATTCGTGTAAAGTGTGTGTCTATTTATTTTTATGCAAGTTGTTTATATTGGCCATTTTTTTGTACATTATTTGCAGGGAACTTACTGGACGATCCACATCACTCCAGAGCCAGAGTTTTCTTATGTTAGCTTTGAAACCAACCTTTCGCAGACGTCTTATGATGATCTTATCAGAAAGGTTGTGGATGTCTTCAAACCAGGAAAATTTGTGACTACCCTTTTTGTGAACCAGGTAGACTAATGCTGCAGTGTGTGAAGCAGTAACTTTTAAATCATTTTTAACTCTAAATTTGAAAAAGTGATTAAGGCTGCCAAGATAGTAATGTGTTGAAGTGGTCGATCAGACTTGACCATTTGAAAGCAGAAAGATGAAAGTTATGAACATTGCCCAATGGCAGTTATGTTTCAACAGTTGTTTACTCCTTACTCCTGTAAATGTCTTATTAGCCACTTTTATAGTAAAACTGCTTTTGGTGTTAGCAAACAACTGACATTTTATTTAGAGAATTTTAATCCTTGTATATATGAACTTTCAGGAGTCCTGTTGTTTGTTTACCTTGAGTCTTTAGTGTTCTGGCATATACTGTATATACATATACATACACACATCTTTTTAAACAATTTGTAATATTTTAATGTTTCCTACAAAATTAACAAATTACACAACATGATAATCACATACCACAATTATATTTTTGTGATCATTGCAACATTGCTTGTAGCATAGACTGTAGTGGTAAATTCTTTTTCAGTTCAGTGATACATGACAAATGGGGAGCAGCCTGGTTTTTTTTTGTTTTTTTTTGTCCACTTTTGCTTCTGTAACAAGCTGTTTCAGGTGAGGTGGCTTGTGCTGTTTCACTCTGTGCAGTTGCTTTCCCCCTTCACCTTCTACCTCCTCCTTACCTAAGCTCTGCCTCTCTTCAGTTCACCTCCCAGAACATTTAGGATCTGATGCCATTATAAATATCACACAGTGCCTATTCATTGAAGAAGACTTTGTTTTGTTTTTCTTTTTCAGAGCTCTAAGTGTCGTGCCGTATTTTCAGCTGCCCAGAAACTCGAAGGATTCAAGCGCCTTGACCGCCAGTCAGCCCAGTTCAACGATTACAATTTTGTTTTTAATAGTTACGCCAAGAATCGTCAGCAAAACCAGCAGAGTTGAGCAGTGAAAATGAAGAAGAAACGTAAAAAGAAAGTTTGCTTTATTACTGTTAATACTGGCAGCTCACTAGTTGCTTATAGTATTGAGGGCTGTTGTCAAAGCTGCCAGGAATATCATAGTTTAGAATATCCAAGCCCTCAGAGTTACACCAACATTAGTTTAACTTCATGTTTAAATTGTATGCGTTATTGTAACAATGACTTAGCTATCTTGCATGACTGCTCTTCTCTCTGTATAGGTATGCTAACTCATTCTTGCCGTGACCTTGACGTGCATGTAGAAACATTCAACTTTCACTGTATAAGGCTTTCCAGCACTCAAATGAGAGCTTGCAGCAGCTTAGCATGTCAAACAGCCTTCCTTCAAGTCTCTCCCCAAATCCCACACAGACAGGGCTTTCGTGCTCACTAGGCAAAAACCCTGGTATGACCAGGTGCTGCTTGTTTACTTGTATGGTTACCAACACTTTTTTTTTTTTTTTTTTTTTTTTTTTTAACATTTAAACTTCACCATTTGAACAAAAAATATTTAAAAAGATAGCACTTAACATAGAATGGGGTTAATTGGGGGGGGGGGGGTGTGCAGGGATACAAAAGAAACAAAATGTAACAGTTGTTGAAGTGATCTTCATTATGTAGAAGCAGTTAGGCTGATCAGTAAAGGATTTTTGTTTCATTAGAGCTGTTTTTAAAACATCAAGAGAAAGCTGAAATATTCACCAGCTACAGTGTGCTATAGCACATTCATCTGGCTCAGCAAAGTATGAAATTCAGTTATTTGCAGCCTTAGACATGAATGGATGCATTGTTTAATAATTATCTGTTTGAACTTCAAGATTTAGAAAAAATTGTTAATGTGTTAATTGGTCTTCATTTGGCTGTAAAGGATTTTAGTCTTAACAGTGTTTAAACTGAAATTGTAAGGTTTCCTATGAAGGGGACAGAAAGAAGTGCTTTGAAATTTCTTTTTTGCTTTAAGGTTTTGAAAATGCTTTTCTGAAAATTTCATAAACAAATAAGAGAAATAGATATCAATACCTTATTCCGTCCAAAGGCTACAGGTGCTGAAAATGACATAGACTGTGTAGAAACAGCTGTTCAGCTTCATAGGATTGTTATAAGCAGTTTCTCCAGAAGATATTAATATATACATGTATTCATTAGGTCATTTTTAACATGTAGTTTTAACAAATGAAAATTCACTTTTCTAGAAGTTATTTTTGGCTGGTTTATAAAACTGTATGACACTAATTCATTTTTAACAGTTTCCACATTTTGACAGACATCTTAAAATGCTTGTGACAACGTAACAAAAATCCAACAAGCTGAACTGATTACCATGTTACCGTGCTGTTCAACAGATCATTACATGCACGCAGGTATACTCTGTAATGATCTGCTTACTGGAGGCTTTGCCATTTGATAAAGTTGGGTCAAGCAAACTTGAGGGATTTACAGCCAAACCATCACATTTTGAATTTTTAGCACTCAAAGAGAAAAGTAAGCTCAGGTACATAGTTGGAAATTGTTGTCTTAGCATACCAAAGAAAGCTGAGCAAAAAAATATGAATCTGATTGGCATCTCTTCCATGCCATTGTTTGTGTTTTGGAGTGATGCCCAGCCCAGTGTCCCTAACCCTCCACCCCCCACCCCCCAAAACTACTCCCTTTAAATATCAATGAATGAAAGTAATAAGTCACATGTTTCTGAACAATGAATTTTGCAGGAATATTGGTAACCACACAATAGACTTGCACAAGTCTGAGCATGCCAGGGTTATCCCAGATTGTTCCACACGTAGGCTGTGTTGCATAAACTGCTACATTTTCATTTTATTGTAAGCAAAACCTCTGCTGTGAATTGGTCAGAAATGTGACTCCCATTGCAGTTTTTGGAGCAGCTTCAATGCCCTTTGAGTAAGAGAAAGATCCTGTGACATAGTAGTGCATGTGACTACTAGCGCTGTATTGCTTAAAATGTTGTGTGCTGCAATTACAATTAGTCCTCTCTTAAAAAAAAATGAATGTGGTTAATCTTGTTCCTCATATTGTAATGGCTGGTGAATCACAACAGAAAAAAGTAACCAACTGCAAAAATAAGATAACTGCAGAGGCTGACCTCTTTAGAAAACATAAGGCTAATGTAATATATTAACTTATTATATGTAATGCTTTAAAGTTTTAGAGCATGCGTCTGTTTGTTAAACGTGGTAATTTTTTTTTACTTTTTTTTTTTTTTTTTTTTTTTTTAAACTGCAATAACTTCAATATTGAGCTGTTAATGGAGTCCTTCGGGTCATAGGTCAGTTTACCTCATTTCTTGCTGAGGTGGCAAATTAAGAGTGGATAAATGTTAGCCATTTACTACTTTTAAAAATACGAACACCGTTCACTTTTGAGGCTGCATATACTAAATGAATGTTAGTAGTAAAGGTAGGTCATAGGAACAAATTGCCAAATATATTGTATAAGGCAGTGGAGTATGTTCCATATTTTCCAAATGATCCCAAAGATTGAGGCAGCTGGTTTGCAGACTGTTGTGCAACTTCATTTTGTTATATCAGGACCTCTAGGTTTAACAGTTAAAGCAAGGACCACTTCAATCTGTTTTTCTGCCATTTTCCTGAATAAGTGTTACTAAATTAAGTAGAAAAACCATCATGCCTTTAGTTTGTTTTTTGGTACCACAAAATGATAATGTAGGACCAAGTTCGTGAGGGCCTTTTTGGAGTACCACACATTTTAGACTTTGGGCCGGCAGATTGATGCATGCAGCTGATTTGCCTTCCGAAGATCTTGGAACACTACCACACCATGATAGCTATGTAGAACAAGTTAGAGAGCTTATATGTGATATTTGGGGGGGAGGGTAGGGGGCTTCTGGGGTGGCCCAAAACACCAAAAAATTATATGTAGAGTAAGTTTGGAACATTGTGTTTTAATTTTGTATTTAAACATTTCTATGTTAGAAACGGGTGTTTATCACTGAGTAGATTGTTGGTCAGCACTAGCTGAACTTTGCTTTTTTTTTCCCCCTTTCTCTTTCTCTCTCTCTCTCTCTCTCTCTCTCTCTCTCTCTCTCTCTCTCTCT
>JANRMT010062791.1:57512143-57571893 GCA_026402145.1 Polypterus bichir lapradei | reverse complement strand
TCTCTCTCTCTCTCTCTCTCTCTCTCTCTCTCTCTCTCTCTCTCTCTTTTCCTCCTCCCACAGAGGACCAATTTTGTATGTTCACTGTCATATATTCTATAAGACACAATGTTCCAAATTACTTTTGGAATGGGTTTGCAATGAGAATGGAATAAACTTCCATACTTTTTTCTTTGCAACAAAAGAAGGGTCTGAATATAAAGTAAAAAAAATTAAATAGATGCACTATTTTTTTAGAATTATACAGAGAAAGTGAAAGGTAATCCTCATGGATTGGATGTCACAAAAAGGGTGAGAAATGAGACCTTCCAGGCGGCAGTGTATTTGAATGTTTGAATGAACCTTGTTTTGTTTTTTGTTTTGTTTTTTGTTTTTTGTTTTTTTTTTTTTTTTCCTTTTCTTTGTTTTGTTTTTTTTTTTTTTATTTTGCTATTTCTTTGATCAGTCAAGATGTGCTAAACCTCTATCTGTACCATGAGCTTGACGCTTTAATAAATATAAACCTGCTCTGTGTTATGTTTGTGCCACTTTATTTCAGTATCTTGGAGTCAGTAAAAAATGAGGTCACTGGGCTAGTATGGTGGTTTCATTAATTATTCCATTAGAGTAGATCAGGGCTGGAATTGAAGCCATTCATTACAAAATAGAGGCTGAATATGATAGGATCATCAGGACTGTACACTATGTTAGAGGTGGCACAATTGGGACTGCACACACTAAACCTAATAGACTACATCTGAAGGAGAACACAGTTGGAACACATGGGCCCATTCATTTCTTCACTGAAACTGAAATGTGGACGATCAGTAAAGCCAGTTGTGTGGCCGTTTCCAGTGGGGGGTGTTATGTGCACAGTTATACCAGGTTCAGTACTTGTTGCAAAGTCATTCCTCTTGCCAAAACAAATCAACTTGTGTTGTATTACAGAACCTTTCAGCAGTATAACAGGCCCTGCTGGTTGACTTAGATGAATATTGGAATGAATGCTGCTGTATTGGTCAGATTGCTTGTTCTGACTGTTGTGGGGGGGGTGGGGAGTTTGGTGTCTCAGTGGCCTGGCTGTTGTCTTGCCCTGGTTCTCCAGCATGTCCTGGTTCAGCAATGGTGAGGTCCTCAATGTCTGGGTAACGTTTATTTAAAAGCTTAAGATTGGGTTTAGGTGCATTAAGCCATTTAGTTGAGTGTTTCTCCTGAAGTTCCTATTTAGATGGTAATGAAAACAGCAAGAATGCGTAATAAAAAGAAAAATTGTACCATTTAATGTATGAAGAAATCTACATGGAACATGAAAGAAGAATATTTTAGAAGTAGGTTATAGAAGTGCAGCATGTAATACAAAATGGCACACTGCATTTCATGGCTAGCTTCTTCGGCAGTGTTGTTGGGAGATGTTGTGTAGTTGCACGCATGCTCATCTGGTGTGTTGACTTCACAAATGATATGGAATTGTGAGGAAGCAGGTATTTTTCCACTAAACTGTAATGTAAAAAATTATTCAGTTAAGCAGTATACAGTTGACCCAGGGTTAGTTGCATTAAAAATGTAACCTGTTACTGCTAAACATAATGAGCACAAAAATACTTTCAGAGATCAATGATTTTTAATATAGCTGTTTCATCTCTCTGTCAGACTGACTTACCATTTTTCCATTGCATCTTAAATTTATGTAAGAACAAAATGTTTTTTAAATCTAATACTCATACTAGAGGAATCAGTATTACTGTTTTATCTCTACGCCCGCCCACCCCACACCCCCTGAGAGTGGTACTTATTGCAGTAATCATTACCTTCAGCTTGGACTTCTCCACGTTCCGCAGGCAGTGTAGCAAGCCCAGTTGGAGTCGTTCCTGTTAACTCACTGGGTGTAGTTCACAGTGCAGATAGTAAGGCCAGGCTAATTTCCAATGAACCTCCTGGAATCGACGTGTTCTCCTGGCCTGACTCACTTGCATTTTCGGTCCCACTTTCGCTTTCAGATTGAGACGATGCTGCAGCGTCAGATCCCAGGAGACCTGTGCTTTTTCCTGTCTGTTCCAGGTCAGTCTCTGGCAGGCCATACCTTGAAATTAAACTTGAACTTGGAGCCTGTTTTGGCTTTGATAAAGCTTTAGCTGTCTTTACCATTTCTTTCTGAGCCTTTTTTTCTGCTGCTCATGCTTGTATATGCAGTACTTCCATATACTGTAATTAAATCCCTTTAGATTAGGTAATTACAGGATATCTCAGGCTGATAGTTTAAAAAAAAAAAAAAAGGTACTATAACATCACTACTAGCAGAATTACATCTCAGAAATCCATCTCCTGAAATGGATGAGACCAAAAAAAATACTGATAATTGTTAATGCATATTTGATGCATAACTGTACACGCGGTGGCCTATGTTGGCTTTAAAAAGGATTCACTCTTTGACAGTTTTCATATTTTGTTATTATACAACATTGAATTGCAGTAGTTCTAATTTGTCTATTTTGACATTGATCAAAAGAAAAAGATTCCATGTCAGAGTGAAAACAGATCTTTGCAAAGTGGTCTTAAGTTAATTAGAAATAAGTAACACCAAGTAATTGTTTTAAGTGTTCACCCCTTTTCATAGAACACAACTAAATCATCATTGGTGCAGCCATTTGGTTTTAGTTGTCAAAATTAGTTCAATGGAGATCGCCTGTCTGTAGTCTACAGATTTTCATTGACTAGTACAGTATAACCACAGGAGTAGGTGAAAGGTTCAACTTGTGATGAGTCAGTATGGAACACTCCAAGCAAGCAACTCCATGAAAAGTAGGTTGTAAAGCACAAGTCAGGAGATGCAGATCAGACCATGAAAATTGTTTGGAGTCCAGTTAAATCAATCATTGAAAAATGGAAGGAGTATGCCACAGCTGTAAGTCTGCCTAGGACAGGCCATCCACAAAAACGTGCAAGAATACGACTAGTAAGGGAGGCCACCAAGAGACCTGTGATAACTCTGAAGGAGTTAATAAAACATCAGCTCACATTGGAGAAACGCACAGCTGTTGCCCAGGTACTTCACCAGTCACAGCTTTATGGAAAGTAGCAAGCAGCCAATACAAAAGCAAGCACACACAGTGCACCAGAAGATGCATGAAAGATGTTGAGACAGATATAGGAAGGTTATGTGGTCTGATGGGAACAAAATTGAGCTTTTTGGCCATCCAACTAGACACCCTGTTTGAAAACTGCACATTATCAAAAACACGTCATCCCCACCGTGAAGCATGATGGTGGCAATAGCGATGGTTATGGGGATGTTTCTCTGCAGCTGGCCCTAGAAGGTTTGTGTAGAGGGTAAAATGAATGTGGCAAAAAAGCAGGGACATAATTGAGGAAAACTAAATGTAGACTGTAAGAAACTTGCCCCTTGGGGAAAGATTTGTTTTCCAGCAAGACAGTGACATGAAGCATAAAGCCAAAACTTCACAGGAATGATTAAAGATAATTTTGTTACTGTCCTGGAGTGTCCAAGTCACAGTTCAGAGGTGAATGATTTGAGAATTTGTGGCAGGGCTTGAAAAAGGTTGCGCACTCACAATCCCCATGCAACCTGAAAGAGCCTGAGCAGTTTTGGAAAGAAGCAGCTAACGGGGACCTGTCCACACAGACTTGAGGCTGTCATGGCTCCCATACATGCTATTGGTAACTGCTGACTTGCACAATCACAGTATGGTGGTGTCATTTTATGTTCAGCCGATGCCACTTACACAACATGACGATTCTTAAACAAAATTTCTATTAATTTTTGGCTTTTTTTTTTTTTTTACCCTGTTCGTTGCGGTTACTTTATACTAGGCCGAAGGTGACTTAACAGAATAATAATGTTTAAATTATTTACACGTTTTTTCATCTGGAGCATTAAGTGACTGGCTCAGGGTCACACAGGGTATTGGAGGCAAAAGCAAGAATATCCCAGATGCCTTTAGTGCAAATAACTGGCCTCATTTGTTTTGACTGTGCAGATTTGTCAGTTTCTGATATTTCTTACAAAGCCTTCCTCCTGACCCCAATAAAGCAATTTTTGTTTCTTTAAACAAAAAAATATCTCGGACCTCAAAATGATTAACACTTGTATGAGTCTGGTTAAATGACAGACCTGGACCAGCTTGGCACCGTGTCTGGCCTCAAGTCCCAACAATAAACAGATAAGGTTGTCCAGGATAGTCTCCAAGACTGATGCTCAGATCTACAAAGAAATGAAGCCGATCATGTGCTAGGAATAATCCATAATGATGCCAGTTCTCAAATCTGCTCTTTAAGCCATAGTCTTAATAGTCTGAGGAAGTGGTGTAACCACTAAGAAGACTGAAAATCAAATGAGGAAAAATTAAAAAGTTAAAGCTGATACGTGCCCATCTATTTCATGAGAACACTTGTCAATTTCACTAATAGAGTGGCAACAAATGTGGATGTTGCAAAAATGTCTCACAGAGTACACACTCTGAATCAGTTTACAGTCACTAAGATATTAATGAGGAAAATCTATGCAAACTGAACAATCTAATCGCCTGGATCTGTGAGGCAGCAGTTGTAATTATTCTACCATGTACAGTCAGGATCTGAAACACTTCTCTAAGAATTTTAATGAATTCTTCGTTTTCATATTAAAATACAATTCTATATTGATCCTCATTGAATACAGTTGCCATGGTAACTTCCAGTCACATGACTGACAGCAGCTGACACATGAGAACCTTGTGAAAGAAAAGGTTGCCTACCTGGCTTCTTTTTGCAACTATGAGGGTTTTTTTTTTTTTACAAAATGCAGTTTTAACAGTGGCACATTTTCTCTCCTGCAGCAGTCCGATGTGTTGCAGAGAAAACGCTCGGCTTTGTAGTAAGTGCTAAAGTGTTTTATTGTCCACTTCTAATAGTCAAAAAAGTGTAAAGAGGTAATAACTAATAATTTACAATCAAAAGATAATCGATAAGGCAAATAAACTTAACAAATTAACCCCACAAGCAAAGGATTTTTTCTATGAATTGGTCTCCTCACCAGTGTCTCCATTTACACAGGTGGTGACCCACTGACTACTCTGTAGGCAAGCATCAGAGATTTGATCTTAATACGTGCTGCTACAGGGAACCAATGTAGTGACCTGAAGATTGGAGTAACGTACCCATCTTGGCTGGTTAAATACAAGATTGGCAGCTGCATTCTGGACCATCTCTAGTGGCTTGATAGCACATGCAGGTACTCATGCCAAAAGGGAGTTGCAGTAGTCCAGAAGCAACAAAATCAGAGCCTGGACTAGAGTATGTGCTGCATGCTGTGTCAGATAATGTCAGATCTTGCAGATGTTGTACAGTGTGAACCTGCATGAATGTGAAACAGGAATTTGTTCAGAAAAAGATAGCTCATTATTCACCACCCCACGGATGCATACAGACTTGGCAGGTGTTAGCGGCAGTGAGTCAAGATGTACAGAGAAGGGGAGTTGAACAGACTGGTTGGCTGGGATTATAAGATGGTCAGTTTCTGCCAGGTTGAGCTATAGAAGGTGGTCCTTTGTCTAGGTTGAGTATCAGTAAGATATGCAGATGAAATCTTAATTGTCCTTCAGAGGGAACAACAGCAACAGTTGTGTATCATCAGCATACCACTGATAACAGAACCAATGGGATTGGATGATTAGATAACAACAGAGAGCAAAATGGACAGAACAAATTGCCAAGTGCCGAGAAATCTTGAACAAAAAATGAGACATGGGACAAGATTCATTTGCCATCAATATAATAAACCACAACCTCCAAAGGTATTTTAAAAACTAAGAAAATCAACTTTCTGTGACAGCTCAGTCAGGAGTCAGATTTCAGTCCCATTGAAAGTACCTGACAGGGTCTGAGAATTCCTGGTGCTCCTCTTACATGAGAAAGCTTGATCAATGCGGAAATGGAAAGGAAGAAAGGGTAGGAAGTAAAGTCAAACTGAAAAATTCCTGAAAGTCTTCTGATTGATAAAGGAGTTTCTACAAAATAACAGCTAAAGATATTAGCATGAAATGCATGCTTTTTACTGTATAGTTTCTTTATATACAGTATCTGTCTTAGCAGCCACTGGAATGAGAGCCGAAGATCTCAAAACAACTTATAGTGCAGCCCACAGGTGGTCCATTATATAGCACAGCAATGAACATGTCTCTATTATAATAAAAAAAATCTTGGGAGACGAGATTTTTTTATCCTGCAACGAGATGTGATCTTTTGAAGAGAGACACTTTCACGTCTCGTGAGACAAGACTTTGTGCCAAAAGATTTAACCACACCCGGGGCTGGAAATAAAAGACAAAGAGTAGATGACAAAGTAGAATCTTGTAAAGAATTCAAAAACGCTGGCGCGATACACTTGCAGAGCAGGTCAGAGATAATGGGAGTAAGATCATTCGAAAGTCTCAAAAAAAAATGATAGTAAAGATCACATGAGTGCAAACAAAAGGAAATTATTACTCAGTGAAATAACGGAACAGAGAAAAGAGATTGAATATATTGCTTGGATTTTAAGTCGGAAACTTGTAGATCGTCTAGTTCATGTTGCTATCATGGGAAAAGTAGTGTTACTTCCCAATGAAGAGGCGTATCCACGAGAATTAAAAGGTTTATTGTTTGGTGAAAGTGAAATCCACATACGCTGTCATGCTTGAGTCACAGAGTTTCACAAATACACAGTAGATTTTAGAGACAAACGTTATTCAAACACTTCAAAGAAACATAAGTCTCTTTCAGGAGTGAATCGAGCTCCATGTGTAGTCGGAAGGGACAGTTCCATCTCTCAATTAAAAGAATAGAAAATCTTCCTCTTCATAGGGGTACGCCTCGGGAGAAGAGAGACAAGGCAGTGAGAGAAAAGGACAGCTGCTGTACAGGCTTTTAATTGTTCTTATCGCAGCACAAGTTGAAGATCACGCAGCACGGCAGCAAAAGCAGCAGCAATCCAGCACCTGATCGAGCAAAGAGGAGGTAAAAATAAAAATATTTGTTTCCCATTGTATCACAGTTTAAGAGGGGGTTTCGGAGAAGCAACTGCGCCTCCTTGGGGTGCGTTCAGCCCCCCTCTTCACACCGTGAGCAGCAGAGACGCAAAGAGGCTGCCACGTAGAGCAGGCCTTTTTTGGCAAGCGAAGCGAGCAGGGGGCAAAGCCCCCTAGTAGTGTACAAAATTATTTTTATAGTTTAGGTGAAAAATAACTGGCAACCAAAATGAAATGTACAAGATGTGATGCCCATCACATTTTCCTTGAAAAATGTTGCTGTTGTTTCTGGGTCTGATTAGGCGTCAACTATCTTATGAAAGGTGAATTCTGTTTCAGGAAGTCCAATATAAAGTTCATTTTGCTCACTGAGATGGTTTTCAAAAGGCCTTAAGGTTTCTCCTTTAAACTTATTTACTGTGATTTTAAGTATAGGGTGGTCCAGATCTAATTATGTAATTTTCATTACGCTATAACTTATTAAGTTTATTACATAGAAAATCACCCGAAAAATCCCGGACCATCAAAAAGTATGCAAACTGATGACATGAAGAATCGTCTTTGCACCGAACTGGAATCGTCCCCGCATAAATCAAAGTCATCCAGACGATCTGGATCTGCATAATTAGGTCTGGACCACCCTGCATATAAATGACTGCTCACTGGTGTGTTGGCATGTCTTTGAGGTTCAAGACAAAAACTCATAATTTGCTAACTTCATTACTGATCAGAATAAATAACTTGAAAGCGAAATGTTGTGTTTGGTACACTGATGGAAATGTTTGTGATATAATGAAAGAGCAACTAGCATGGGAGAGGTGTGCTGGAATTATGAGACTTGTTTTTTAAGTAAAAAAATGAGCCTCGACTGAGTATTGCTTGTAATCATCTTTGTATTCATCTGCTTTGCATGGTGGTGAAGCTACCGATGGACAGAATGAGCTGAGCTTTACATAAATATGAGCAGTTTACTGCTTCTTCATCACCTCTGACCTCCAGCGGTTGTGTGAAAAAGACAACGTCCTATCGGGGATTAACAAAGTATATCAGATCAAAAATCAGTCCCAATATCTCATTCTCACAGCGTCAGGCATGTCTCAGTTCACTTAACATCCTGACTGTGTAGCGGTTTCCTTAGATCGCCCAATGTTTTCCTTCTCTGGCAGCAGTATCTTCACATGTCATCCTCAACCTTCTCACAGGTTGGCAATCCACCAGTTCTTTCCTTGTCCATTCTTACTAGATGCCTAAACCACTTGAGTTGCCCTTGTACCAGAACTTAGTGCAACTCTGTTCTAATATCTTTGTTTCTTATTTTATTGTCCTTTCTATCTGCGGTAGATACCACGATTGCCATGATTAGGGTACTTTCCCACCTCCAGTTGCCCTGCTCTCACTACAATACAAGTGTATGGGTTTTAGGAGAAACTTATAAACCTTAATTTTTCATGTTGACTTTCGTTTTGCCAGATGCAATCTGGCTCATCTGAAAATATACATTATTGGCTTTCCTAACATGATGCAACACTTCATCCCTAATCATGCAAGACTGATGAACAATAATCCTCAGATATCCGTACACTAATGTCTGCTCCACTTTTATTCTGTTACATCCAATGTGCATTTTTTCAGCTTTGTCCACTGACCTGCTCAACACCATAACTTTACTCATGTCTGTTTTCACCTTCATACTGTGCTCCTTCACCGTTTCATTCCTGTCTATCAGGACTCCCTGTGGCTCATCTTCCATATCCACTATCATAATGATATGATTTGCATATACCAATACTAGATAGTATCTTGGACCTAGGTCCGGTGCCCACAGCTGATCTTTCTGTGTTTTTACTTATCTAGATTACTTTGACTATGAATATTATGAATAACAATGGACTCACGCTGCCCCTTTGTTTCAATCCACACGTAACTGATTGTCTGGTTTCTACAGGTTCACAGGGTACTTCATCCTCACTGGCTGCATCTCATCCAAGTATGACACTTGCTCAGCTCAAGAATATAAAGCACTACAGTTAATGGTGAAGGCAGCACGGAATATTACTGAGCTTCCTGTCATTCAGGGGACACACAACACACACTGAGAGAAAGAGACCTTTGTTATTTCTTATTTATCGATTCTATTACAATAAACGATAGTTCCAGCACAACAGTAGGCTTCATTGTCATAACACCTGGCAATAATATGAAATTTAGGTTAAAGCTATCATATGTAAAAAATATACAACCTTAACATAAGACTACAAAATGTCAGCAAAAGTTTAGAAGCAATGTTTTTATGACCAGACAGTGAACTTTGTGAGCTGGAATGTCAAAGGTCTCAATCCTGCATTAAAGAGAATGGGTGGTGGTTGAATTTTGGTTTTGATAAGTTTGATTTATTTGTATGAGTTATTTGCTTTTAATTAAAATTAATAAAATAAAAAATAACAGATAAACAGAATGATTAAAGACCTCAGCAATTGTGCATAACTGCTTTTTTCACTTTTGGTACAGTACCTCTGGCACTCACACCAGTTGATTCAGGAATGGCTTCTGTCCACAGGTTGTAATGTTAGTAACCACCAAGTCATAAAAGCATTTCATGACAACCAAGTCATGCCATACATTTTTTACAGTATGTTTTATTACATGTTTCCATTGATCATTTAATTAGACGTCCTAGTAAGAATTGCATTGTACAATGTAACTATGACAATAAAATTGAGTTGGAAGCATCCAAATACCTTGCCTTTAGCCTAATAGCACCCTCTACATTCACATAAAAGGAGTTAATAACGTCTATCAACTTCTTAGGGATTCTCTTCTGCTATGAGATACTCAGGTACAGTATCAAAGGCAATTCAGTCTCTAATGAAAAGATCAAGTCCTGGGTTTGCCTGTCTCGCCTGAGTCCTGCTAGCTTCTCATCCAGTTTCGGACCCACAGTCCTTCTGAGTTTTTACTTCAAGATCCATGAGGATATCTTGGCTGTAACAGAGGACTGGGACTCTGCTCTGTGTTAACACAGCGTTTACAATGTTTTCTTCGTGTCACTTGGTATTTGGTCCTCTTCTCAAGTCCTACTGTTTATCTCCCACAGTTTGTAATCCAGTACTGCAGGTGCTAGGGTGCTGAACAACTTCTCTTATGTGTTAGTGACAAGAAAATCAAATGCCTTGAAATACAAATGTGGATGAGCTGCTTCCACAGTGAAAACAGTCAGATGACATGATACAATAAGACAATGCTTTGATGCCCATGAATTACACTTACTGGGATGTGGATTGACCTGCCAGGTCTCATCATACTTGCCAGTTTTTTTGGCTTAGTCATAGTAATTTCTCTTAATCATTTTATTCCTTACTATATAATAATAAAATGGAAGCAGAAGACAGTCAAGCCCGTCAGTATTCCATACCAGATAAATACTGTCTGGTCCGCAAAATTTCTTGACCTCAAATGTAAAAATGCATCTACTTGGATTCATTACTAAAGTTCACTTATATAATTGTTCAATGTAGCTTCATTTTCTAATTATCACAGTATGTTCCTTATTGTAGCTCCAGTGAGTTTCCAGTCAGGGTAACACTAGTGCACGTTTATAGTAACAATAAGATCAGTTTGTTTTTAGTCATTTCAGAGTGTTACTGTCAATAATGTTGCTCACCACAGTGTGATTTTAGTATGGTAAACACAGGTGAGTTTGTGTTAAAAATGATCACAGTCGTCACTTGTCCGTGGAAAATATGTGTAAGGATTATATCAATGATAATAAAATGTATTATTTCTATTATGGTTTTTGTCATTGTTAATATTACATGGCTTCATTCATCCAATGTCGATGTTGCCAGTACAGCCTTCTCCTCAAGTGTGTGGATGGTATTATTAGCAAAAACCTGATGAGTAACACTGCCAGGAGGTTCAGAGGAACAATAATAATAATACTGATAAAAACTAACTACTGTTCTGCCCAATCCTAGTTATTTTTCAGGTAACTCTGTACAACACTAGAAGAAGAAATTAAGAAATATCAGGCCCCTTGTGACCCTGAATTGTATTAAGGGGGCTTGAAAATGGAGAGATAATATAAATATGGCTGTGAGGCTCTGGGCTGAAGGACTGCACAGACAGTCTCCTCATGTCAGCTCAGGAACAGGCACTTGTGTGGTGATAGCAAGTGTAGGATATGCAAACAACAAGAAGAGCACATAATTTTTTGCAGTGCTAGTGTCAAAACAATACACTCATCAACACAGTTACACATCTATCTACCTGTACTAAATCATTGCTCCATGAGCTTGGCCTCTCAGTGCCTGATTATTGATATGATCACCAGCTTGAGAAGGTCGTCAAGACAGAGTACATCACCATTGTGTATGACATGGCTGTGAATACCGATCGTTCCATTGGGACCAACCGACTGGACATCTTTTTCCATGATAGAAGCAAAAGGTGATGTCTGCTCATCGGCATAGCCATTACAGTTGATGCAAACATCTCAGTCAAAGAAGTAGAAAAACGCAGCAGATGGAAAGACCTCAAGATTGAAATTTTGTACATGTGGAACACAAAGGCTTGTGTGATTCTGGTCATAATAGTCTTGTATAGCCCAAAATCACACAAGGAATGTGTCAATGGTCATTAATAGGCCCTGTTTTTGACAGCGTCCCAGCCTTGAAGAAAAAACTCAAAAGAAAGAAAAAAGAAACATTGTAGGGTAAAATATGAGAGAAATCTTGTGGAAAGGCAATTTGGAGAAAGACCCCCTACAAGGTAGGGTTGTGCGTGCAGTGAGTATCAAAAAAATGATGTAAATACAATACAGAACACAACTAATCATCTTTACAGACCTAGATGGGCAATCTGTCATTGCACCTCAGAAATACAATACAACAGTACAAACTACTTTGTTCTTGTACAACACAACTCACTAAGCGAGAGCGCAGAGTGATGTGACAACTCTAAAGGCAAAGTGGAAGACATATGAGGATACAGATTTGTTAAAATACATCAAAAGCAAAGTATAAACTAATTAACATAAAAGAAAAACAACAATATCTGTCCATCAGCTAACTGTAGAACCATAGCCGGGTTGTAGAAAAGGAGTCTGTTCTGGAGACCTCAGCCAACAAGCTGCCTCCCCACCATTGGCCATTCTACAGCTGAGTCAGTGCTGGGCTGGCCATTCTGATGAAAGGACCCTTCCACCCGATGACTCCAGTGCTTCTTTAACTGAGATGAGTTTTCCATAGGCAGGCAAGCAACTTGGAATATAAGACCTAAGGAAATTGGTGGGTTTCTATTAATAAGCAACCAGCACAAAACAGAAAATAACAATAATAATAGCAGTCTGTTCAGAATGTGTTCCTCTCTCGTACACAATACTGCTTGTGCAGGCTCTGCCTCATGACCCTTAAAACAGATGGATTGTGAAAAATAATCATTATTATTACTATGTTTCTTCTGAGCTGTCACAAAAAAGGCTGGGGGCTTTGACTATGAATGCCTGCAACTAAAAATCAAAACTGGAAAAGCAAGTTAGATGAAAAAAAAAAAAAACAAAACAAAAAAAGAAAAGCCCCCAGTAATACTGATGGTGCTGAGTTTCTGTTTTTTCGAGATGTGACAGCATTAACGAGGAATGTGGCTGGATGCTTTTACGACTGTATCATGAAGGACACATTCATCTGCTTGTGATAACAACAAGTGAACAGAAAGGTCAAGGCATTGGCATGCAATTTCCAAAGTCAAGTCCGACAGCCCAGCATAGGCTGCACATTTTCTTTATATAAAACCTCACAGGTTTTAATTTGAAGATGAGATCATATTTTCTTAAAAGGTATGTACATTTATTTAAATAAAGAGTGCTGTAGTGTAAAGTGAAAGACACATCTGACTTATAATAGTTTTAAGAATTAGTTAGCAGAGATATAAAAAGAAAGCCAGTGGTCAATGTCTGTCCCACAAACTGAAGCTTAAATGGTGTACCTTAAAGAATATAACAAACAGCAAGTATCATGACATGCTGGGAGGAACTTGCTATCTGTTTTCTGTACAAGAAGCTCGATATAAAAAATATGATCATTAAGATTGTTCGAACCATCAGATGACGTATCACATAATGATGGTATGTGGTAGTGAACAGCTAACAGAAGCTGCTGTTCAGGATCAGTTCAACATTTACCACCAGCTTAGCTTCTCTTGCATATTGGGATAGTTTGATGATATAGAGTCATTCTTTTCAAAACCATGGTAGAAAAGGGAGCTGCAAAGAGCTGTGGCCAAATTATTGCTGGCACCTTTCTTTGTGACAACCCTAAGTACATACAAAAAAACAAGAAGACTTGTGTGCAGTGTTAGAAGGAGCGTCTCCAGATTTGACTGAGAGCTTGCAGCATGTTAAAAAGGCAGCTGTACCAAAGCAAAGCAAAAGCCCTGGCAAAAAGAGTTAAGAGGGAGCCACATATTTGGGAAGATACCTGTCTTGTAAACAAGCAACTATGTGTTATGATTAGTATGTTTATTAATTTTTTGTGCCCATTCCTTGGTATTTTTTGATGATATATGCAGCGTTTATACCCAGGGAATCCAGTTTTGATATTTGTTTTCCTCTATCTGACTACCTTTAGAACTTAATTTTTATTGTCTTCTTGCAACACCATTTTGGATTGCTACCAGGCACTCCTATTTTGTGGGAAGAGCATCAGCCATTGCCAAGGCAATGCTCCCAGAGCTCCGAGAGAGAGTGCTCCACACATATTGTCAACAGCGCAACATACAAGTTCCATGTCATGCCATTCTCACTTATACGTGTTTGGATGACAACACTTCATGTGCAGCTCTCTGCATTGTTCTTATCTCAGTATTCTGACTTTACTTCCATTCCAACAGTTTCTGATTCTCGTCCTACATTTCTGGTCCTTGAATACTCAAGGGGTGGGGCTTGTCTTCTAAATGTACCTAAGACCTTTAGTTGGGGTGTCACTTTCCCTGCAATAAAGCCTTATTGTGCACTTTTAAGTCAGCATATAAAAACTGCAGAAACTAAAGGTCTTAGACTGCTTTCTTTTTTTATACTAGGGGGCTTCACCCCCTGCTCGCTTCACTCGCCAACCCCCCGGCCTGCACTTAAGTGCCAGCCACTTCGCGTCTCTACTGCATGCTTATGTGGATTTCACTTTTGCAATCTTTATTATTCATTTTTTCTCGATTAATTCCTGAAAGAGAATTGTGTTTGTTTGAAGTGTCTGAATAACGTTTCTGTTTCTAAAATCTCCTTTGTGTTTGTGAAACTCTGTGACTCAAGCATGACAGCGTATGTGGATTTCACTTCCACCAGACAACAAATCTTTTAATTCTCGTGGATACGCCTCTTCATTGGGAAGTAACACTACTTTTCCCAGATGGCAACATGAATTAGACGATCTACAAGTTTCCGACTTAAAATCCGACCAATATATTCAATTTCTTTTCGCTGTTCCGTTATTTCACTGAGTAATAATTTCCTTTTGTTTGCGCTCATGTGATCTTTACTATCATTTTTTTGAGACTTTCGAATGTCCATACTCCCATTATCTCTAACCTGCCCTGCATGTGTATCACGCCAATGTTTTTGAATTCTTTACAACATTCTACTTTGTCATCTACTCTTTGTCTTTTATTTCCGGTCCCAGGCGTGGTTAAATCTCTTGGCACAAAGTCTCATCTTACAGGACGTGAAAGTATCTCTCTGAAAAAGTCACATCTCGTCCCAGGATTTTTTTATATAATAGAGAGACATATACTATACTAGCCAACCCACGCCGTAGCATATGCCGCATAATTATGTATTGATGGGTGAACACTTCCTGAAAGACACAGTTGTCCAAATGGGTTGGGTTTAAGGATACGACTGTAAGAGAATGAAAAGATGGAACTTTGGAGAGAGCAACATACAATTGTCCGCGACTGAAAACTGGAGGACCGCCACCGCGCCCCCACCTCCCAGAGCAAGGGACGGGGCTGGACAGCGTCCCCCTAAGACGTTGGACGCCAGCCGCTCGGGGATCGCTTAACTATTTAGCAGGAGGGAGTCTCGCTCAGTATCGGAATTAACCAGACAAATCGCTCCACCAACGAAGAACAGCCATGCACCAGCACCCACAGAATCGAGATAAAGCTATCAATCTGTCAATCCTGCGTTGAGTCAAATTAAGCCGCAGGCTCCACTCCTAGTGGTGCCCTTCCGTCAATTCCTTTAAGTTTCAGCTTTGCAACCATACTCCCCCCGGAACCCACAGACTTTGGTTTCCCGATTGGCTGCCCGGCAGGTCATGGGAATAACGCCGCCAGATTGCCAGATGGTCGGAACTATGACGGTATCTGATCCTCTTCGAACCTCTGACTTTCGTTCTTGATTAATGAAAACATTCTTGTCAAATGCTTTCGCTCTCGCTCGAATTGTTGGTGGGCGGGGCTCTGTCGTGCGTATCCCATGGTCTGTCTTGTGTGCCATGGTCGGCCGCTTTGTGAATTGTTGGTGGGCGGGGCTCTGTCTTGCGTGCGTCTTGCTTGCCATGTCCTGCGTGCATCTTGCTTGCCATGGACTTAGTGAATTATATATATAGATGTACAATGCTGAAATCTGTCTGTCACACAATTACTCATGAACTACTGGGGCTAAAACATTTATCTTGGTCTTGAGGGAAAGCTTATGACCCGATATGTTCTGGAAATTAAAAAAAAAATGAAGTAGTGGCAAACTCAACAAACTGACCTGTACTCATGGGTTTATAATAATAAAGTGTTTGGCAAACAAAGTGACATGTTGGAAGGAAAAAGAAGTGATATCTGCTGTGTGTCAAACAAATTGCTGAAGCTGATACTGTGACAAAGAAGATGAAGAAGAAGAAGAAAGGTGCCATCTACTGAGCATCATTTGCAGGATACAGAATGCAAGAATGACAAAGATGGAGAAATGCATGGAGTTATCAAATTCATATTTAGAAGTCCTAATGAATTCTGAGTTCTTATGTATGTAAACAACTAGTAGGGTGTTTACTGCTCCTTATATTTAGCTTTTGCTTGTATCACACAACCCATTCCCTAATGCAAAAGGCTCCTTATGTCCAGCCTTTGCAGTGACCATTAATAAAGCCCAAGGACAAACATTCAAAAAACTTGGATTTGTTTTGGATTTGCTTGTTTTTTTCATGGACAACACCACACAATGTTTTCAAGGGTCTCTAGATATGAAGATATTAAAGTGATGATAAAAGACACTTACACAAGTTAAGGTGGGATTTAAAGAAGTTTGCAAAATATTTCTTTGTTGCGTTTTCTTTGGTTTTCGTATTTTTAGATCTACTACTTTATTGATATTATTGATTTTAAAGTCCATGTATTATTCCATGTTTGCATCTTTCACTCATCAACTCTTTCATTTTTAATTTTCACAGTCCCCAAATGTCCATTTTCAGATTGCTCTGTATGAACCACCACAAGTAATAAAATACATTACCACTTCAAGAGGAAATGAAAAAAATTAACTGTTTGGGAGACAAACAAAGTAGCAGTATCTTTTGATTTCCTTTTTATTTTTGGACTGTAGGTCTGTGTGTTTCAGTAGGTGGCTAGATGTTTTAAATATTCCCCATCATAGAACTCTGCTTGAAATTTGCAAATGAAATGGCTATCATAAAATCATATAAGATATTTTACGTAAAATTTTCAAAATGCTGCAGTGTGCTGGCACCCTGCCCAGGGTTTGTTTCCTGCCTTGCGCCCTGTGTTGGCTGGGATTGGCTCCAGCAGACCCCCGTGACCCTGTAGTTAGGATATAGCGGGTTGGATAATGGATGGATGGATGGATTTTCAAGATGGACCCATTCAGGACCCTTTTGATTCACTTTTGATCTATGGACAGTTATCATTATTAATGTATCAGATGGCAGCTGCAATAGAAAATAATGAAAGTGAAATGTGAACTGCTTTGAACTGACATGAAAATAATCCTAAAAAATGAACATGAAAAAGAGCAAACTGCAGATTTCTCCATGAATTTTACAGCGGACCTTTTTTATTTGACTTCCTTCCTAAAATGACCAAGCTCTGCTCTCACATACTGTAGTCAGAAGCCTTCGATAACCGAGATGCTTGCTAACACAGAAACCACAGATTTCCTTTTCTTCTGCAGCTGTTCAAACATACACTCCCACTCTTTTTTGTTTATCTTTCATTCTTTTCAGAATATATATTTGCTTAATATCCTTTGTTTTATTCTCTTATCTCTTCACTTCTGTAGCTCTGCTTCCCCAGTGCTGTGACTTTTAATGGAAGGAAAATCCTTATCTATTTAAACACCCGCTTCTAAACTTTCTACTTTGTTTGAATGCACCATTTGGCCACTTCTGACTCGCCTGTTGGCTTCCTAAGACTGCATAGTTCTCAGAATATGGAGAGGCTTTTTGAGGGCCTACAGGTTTAAGATTAGGTGTGAACAAAAAATGTAAGTGGGAGAAGTGAATGAGAGAGAGACAAAGAAGAAAATGCTGCAAGAATGGAGCCCATGCTCAACACAGGGGAGTGAGGGGTTGTAGGGAAAACACAGGGCCAGTGGTAGACCAGGGTAAAGAAATGCAATTGCGGCATTATAGGGATATACAGCTCAAATCCAGTTACTGCCCAAAGGGATCATACTCTGTTGGGCCTTTGAGCAAGGTCCTTAACCTGAAGATTGTGCTGACCCTATGCTTTCACCTCCAACAGCCATGCGAACAGACAATTTCCTCTCGGGGATTAATACAGTGTACCAAATACAAAAAAATAGTGAACGTCTCACTCCTCTAACACAGACGATCAGAGTAGAAGGCTCAACTGACCACCTTGCCATTTAAAATGCATTGCCTAAGGTGGTAAATGATAATGCCTCCCATCCTATGATAGGGCTTCTGAATACACTTTCATTACTCATTTTGAGTCTGTGTGATTTATTTATAAAAAGGATTCCAGCTTAAGAATCTGCAATATTTTTGTACATACGCTGAAGGCAGGCTGCAGTGACCAGTAACTACAGAAACAATTTTACCCATTAAATCTCTTTGCCTGCTGGGAAACAGCCTCATGTAATTACTGTTTATGCCCCCTCACGCTCCTATCTTCATTATCGACAATTAGGACCTTCTCTGGTCTTTCCCTCTCCAGGGCACAACCTCTTTTCTTAAGTTTGCTACATCTATAACATTTACAAAAAATATGAGAAGCACACTTCTGTTTTATTCAAAGTATTGAGTATGGAAAATAAATAAAAGAATTATGAATACATACATCTATCCATCCATTTTCAAACCTGTTTTTCCTGAGCAGGGTCATGGTGAAGCTGGAGCCTATCCCAGCAACCTTCTCATAAAATTCTTCTAAATACAAATGGACAGTTCTTTTTTCATGGAGGCACCTGTTTGTCAACCATCTCATTTTGATGGTGAAAAGTGAAGATGACTTGAAATAAGAACTACAGGAAAGCCAGTTTGAAAGCCTTATGGTAAATAGAGGAAAGAGCAAGTAACTGGTGGGAGGTTAAGTGGCAGGAGGCATGGAAGAGGTGGACACATAGCTATGTGATGGATGTAGTAGAGGTGTAGGTAGGGCAGGATTGAGACGAAATTGAGCCTGATGCTGCAGCGCAAAAAAGGCCTATTTTTTCTCGGCATTGGTGCATGTGCATTCGACACTCACCGTACATGCGCACTCAGACCGACCAAGGAGCCTTAATTGCTTGTGACGCAACCAGCCAGCCTTTATTGAACATGAATAATAATAACGACGTGGTATCGTAACAACTCGAGATTAACATCAAACTATGTAACATCAACATTCAATAGCAATTGTCTGAAAAGTGCACTTAATGCAGAAAACCTAACAATGAAATACACAACATTTCGCAATTCTCTTACAAAACAGAGTAAGAAAAAATGAATTTGCAAAGACATTGGGTCAAAGTGACTCAGTTCAGTCTCTTGAGGGTACAAATTTGTCCACAATTTAAATTTCATAATAAACCAGAATCCTGTCGAGGATTTAAAAAATTGTAAACATCCATGCCGGGCCCGTGGGCCGGCTTTCAGTTTTACCTTTCCAGATAACCATATAAATAGCCATTGATTTTTACTGTACAACTAACTTTCAAGGTGAAAAATTTACTACGTGGCACTTACCAAACAATAATAAAGTGGCAAGAATCCCCAAGATATTGCAAAAAACGCAGCTAAATTACTAAGTAAACTGTTTAACATAAAATTGATAGCATTAACTTGAAATCTTCGGTTAACAATAAACACAACGACGTTATAGTTACGTCACAGCGCAAAGAACAATAGTAACTGTATAATAAGTAACGCTGTGTCTAGGCGTCCAAAAGTCGGACTCCAAATTTCATTCTAAGAATTATTTTGAGGTTAATATAGCAAAGGAAAACTGTTCAGCTTCCGGAAAATTCTCGTCTGTTTTCATCTGGACCTATTTCAGCAATGGGCCTAATGCTGCATCATCAATAGCACCCACCTTAATTCAGCCCTGGGTGTAAGTACAAACTCGGTCAACTATGCTAGATGTCAGAAGTGGGTGCAAAATCGATGTTGTGTTGTGAAGGCCAGGCGGCAAACAGTGAATAGGAAATATTTAAGAGGAGCAGAATCCTGATGTATGAAGCGTATAGGCAGGCAGTGTGGTGTAGTGGTTAAGGCTTTGGCCTTCAAACCTTTAGGGTGTGGGTTCAGTTCGTGCTACTGACACTGTGTGACTATGAGCAAGTCACTTGAGCTTTCTGTGCTCCAACTGCAAAACCAAAAGAAATGTAACAGTTGTGTCATAAACGTTGTAAGTCACCTTGGATAAAGGCATCAGCCACATAAGTAAATGTGAATTTTGACAGAAGCAATGGAGTTGTTTTGGAGAAAGATGGGAAGTTCAACTTAGGTGACATTCTGATAATAGTTGGAGGTGCAAGCATGACAGTGATAACCAGGGTGCGGAGGTGAATTCAAGAAATTGCAAGAGCCATCTCCCATTTTGCTTCTAAAGGAGTCTCTCTGCCAACAAAAGGAAATGTTTATGAAAGCTATGTGAAAGAGTAGCGTCATGCTCTATGGGAGTCAGTTACAACTAATGAAGGTGAAACATGAACTAAAGCATTAAGGAACAGTGATGACAACGATCAGGTGGCATGGAGTAAGTGAACAAAAAATGGTGAGCTGAGAGAAAGCTGAGAGTGACACCGATGGGTGTTGTGCTGAGGAGAAACAGGTTAAGGTGGTGTGTGCATGTGGATGATCGAGTGTAAAGGTGCACCAAGATGGAAGTGGAGGGGAGGAGGCCAAGGAAAACATGATTGGCGGTTGGTGACAGATGATATGAAAAGGAAGGGTCATCCCTCCCAAAGGATTCCCAAGACTGCAGAGACTGGAGGAAAAAAAAATTGGAAGGCGATATAAATATAACTGGGACAAAAGTAATGATGAAAGGTTGGGGTCCCGGTTGGGAAATCTCCATTTAATTTTGACATTTAGGAATCTGTTGAGATTGCAATGACATCAACTATCCACATATGGGACTTGCCCTGTCCTGGGAACAGGAATGGAAGGAAGAGTTTTATACCCTTTTCTCTCGTCTTCCTAATGCACCGTTAAATCAGTCCCCATAAGACACTCACGGCGCTCTCGTATTTGACCCTTCCAATCTCAATAATCCAGGGGGATGACCAATAAATCAATGACAATTCTTTATTACAACACTGAAATGATGGCACATTCTAATTGTCTCTTCATGTGCTTGCAGGCTTTTCATCTGTATTTCACTTTCCTGCCACCTCCAGGAGACACATATATTGGGTTGATTACTCTAAGATAACATTTACATTTCAACTTGTTCTGCACGTAATACTGCTAGAATGGAATAAACAGGAAAAGTGGAATATCTTTTACTAAACTCTATGTACAGGAAAGTGCACAATAATTAGAAATTAAACAAAAATACCCAGCGTAGTGTCAATCAGTGGAACTGATACAGAGTTCAGTGCAAATGTAGCATAATTTCAGTGTTACCGCATCACTTTGCTGTGCTCTTCTTTGCTTCATGTTTTACTTGCTTTGCTCTTTCCATTGGTACTACAGCACTTGGTTAGAATTTTCCCATCTACCTACACCTTAAGTGATGATTGTGGACTCAGACTACTGACTTGCTTTAGTCAGCATCTATCCTGCCATCTACGCTATAAGACTTACACCAGGCCAGATTGTTGTGCTTTTTTTTGTCTCACAATTGTATCTGCCCTGTCTAAAATGATTGTGCCACCCAAAATGAACTGCTCTGTGCAAATTATTTAAGCATATTTTATTGCTCAGTCATTTTCTGACATTTTAAACCGGCTTGGTTTGAGTGAGTGAGGCTTTTTAAATGAGTTTGCCCCATGATAGACTGGTGCCCAGTGCTGCCAGTGTAGATTATGAGCTCTGAGTAAGATTAGTTCAGTTCAGTAAATGGACAAATGGGTCACTATTGCATTGTTTCTTTTCTCATCAAATCAAATTGCTGCTTTTTTCCTTTCAGTTTTTTCTTTTTTTTATTGAACAAGGACTTGACATTCACACAACTGTAGGTTCTCTAAATATTGACAGTTAATTCTCGCTTATTTTGCAACAAGAGCTCAGTGGCATGCAGCGCAGGTGTTCACCGGTTCTCAGAAATCGTTCAACTGCTTTTCCTTGAAATGATTCATTCCAACCCATAATAAGTAATACTACCAGAAAATATTCCCAAACAAGGCCAAGTGCTCTCAGGCATGTGATTTTTCTACACTGACTTCTCCCTTGATGCCCTTTGGTCTCTTTAAATCAAATTTTCCATCCATCCATTATCCAACCCGCTATATCCTAACTACAGGGTCACGGGGGTTTGCTGGAGCCAATCCCAGCCAACACAGGGCGCAAGGCAGGAAACAAACCCCAGGGCAGGGCGCCAGCCTACCATAGGGCGCACACACACACACACACACACCAAGCACACACTAGGGACAATTCAGGATCGCCAATGCACCTAACCTACATGTCTTTGGACTGTGGGAGGAAACTGGAGTTCCCGGAGGAAACCCACGCAGACACGGGGAGAACATGCAAACTCCACGCAGGGAAGACCCGGGAAGCGAAGCCAGGTCTCTTAACAATGAGGCAGAAGCGCTACCCACTGCGCCACCGTGATCAAGGAACATTACAACTAAAATTAGCACAGTAAACAAGCCTATCTTAATGCCAACATATTATGATTTTTGCAGTTTGTAAAGTTTGTAATTGTTAAAGTTCTCTGAGGCCGCACACAGTGGAAAAAATAAGCTGAAATGTAAAATGAAAATCCATGGTTTAATGTCACACCCGATCTGCAACAATAAACAAGTTCATAAACTGAGATCTGCAGTGGCTGCAGGTATTCCTTTCAGCCATTTTCTACGTTAGTTGCCACTGTAAAATAAAGAGTTGGGGTTTCCAGCCCATATACTTGGCAAAAATGAAGAAATAAATCAGCAAAATCACAAGTCCAAAACAGAACTGAGGTATAACAGAAAACATGGCAGGCAGGAAGAGGCGGGTTCTAAGGGACTGGAAGTGGAAGTGATGTCTCTAGGAGGCGGGCTCTTCTGGTGGTCTGCAGAGGAAAACAGCAGAAAGTGTTAGAGGATGGCGCCAATCCCTGGTCTGGTGGAGAAACACATTTATTTGAGCCCATAAACCGTCTCCCATGGACATGTGTGTGACAACACTTACCCGTGTTTTTGCTTTAATTTGATTTGATTTGCTTTTTATGATTCACAACCCTTGCTTCATTTTTATTTGATCAGTAGCCTAACAATAATGTGCTGCACCAGTGGCATGACCTAATTTTATATTGATTCTCTTTTTAAATCTGCACAGTTTACATGCAACTTTAGAGCACATTCCTTTTTACAACTGGTAAGATTTTTATGCTAAATTATTCAGCAATCAAACCCAATTGACTATAATGGCCGTACTTCTGGTTTAGATGTTGCTGTTTTAAGTCACTAACATATGGATGGCACAATAGGCACGTAGGCAGTGTTGTCTTCAGTCAGTAATTCTCTTAATGGCGCCACAGGGGAGCAGTGTTTAAAGCTTGTAGGGAGTCTGCATGTTCTCCCCATGCCTGTAGGGGTTTCCTCTCACATTCCCTAAAACACGTATGTGTTTAAATGGCTTGGTTCCTGCCTTGTACCCAAAGGAGCCAGTGTAGGCTTCAGCATCCCCATCAAATCTGAATTGGATTAAGCATTCCTCACTTGCATGAAAAGAACTTGTGTCTTTGGGGAATCCTATTTAAACTGCTAGTGTGGACAACGCTTATCATTTTCCAATGTCGCTGACAAGTATTTCATAACAAATTTGCAGGGCTCAAAATGAAACAGATCTGGAGTGATGCTATTAATATAAAGTCAAAAGTAGTAAAAAGAATTAATAAATACTCAATTATTCATGGAATCTTCATGGTAGTCGGGGCTTGCTGATTTCTACAAAAATAAAGTGTAAAATTTCGCTGTAGTCTGAGTGCTCCTGCATTTGAAGTTCCTTTCATGTCTTCATTGCTGGCTACCCTGTATGAGGTGATTATGACGGCTTAGCTTCACTGCCTTGAGGTGATGACAGAATTACCGCAACTGTAATAAATAAAAATGTCATTCTGCAGTCACTCATTACTTCGTATTTAAGAAGAAATAGTCTAATGTTTATGCCCTAAAGCGGTTCCCTTTATTAAACACCAGAGAGGTGTCTCATAAATAGTTAGCGACTTCATTATTTTAACCACCTTGAGTGGCAATCTGCCTGACAGCATTACTGTGCAGAAGTGACATTGTCTACTATACATAAAACACACACAAACTCACAACTAGACTGTCACGAGCCTGGCCTTTACATCATACACTGGATCAAATGAACACATCACATCTCTTGATAGCATTGAATTCAGCACTATAGCACCTTAAACAGCAGCATCTAATGGCAAACAAAAACTGCAAACCATTTACTTGCAAATAATATGGAGCCTCCAAGCAGCAGTTGTTGGACATGCAAGGTAGAATTTCACTCTGCTCTACATACATGTCTACAACTACTACTACTAAAATATGAAAAATGCGTAAACTCTACTGCATGTTTTATTTTTCTATCAAATTTTACTTACTGCAGAAAGAAGGGGGATGAATATGTGCAGCATACAGTCCCCCAAAGCCAGGACTGTTCCTGGAATTTTCAGTCATAGCCTTCATTTAGTGGGCCAGGGGGCAGTCATGGAATCTTCACAAGACCTGCAGTCATGTAGTTTGACAACCCCAGTGACTCAGACCAGTCTACAACTTGTCCCAACAAGATCAAACAGGTTTGATTTGTAGGTGTTGGCACATGCGTGTGAGACAGTTAACTGCTATTGAGCCATAAGGACAATGCATACCATGTTGGTTCTTCCTCTTCTTCTTCTTCTCTCAGCTGCTCCCATTAGTGGTTGCCACAGCAGATCATCTTTCCATATCTTTCTGTCCTCTGCATTTTGTTCTGTCACACCCATCACCTGCATGTCCTCTCTCACCACGTCCATAAACCTTCGCTTAGGCCTTCCTCTTTTCCTCTTCCCTGGCAGCTCTATCCTTAGCATCCTTCTACCAATATACCCAGCATCTCTCCTCACTGACTTTGTCTCCCAATCGTCCAACCTGAGCTGACCCTCTAATGTACTCATTTCTAATCCTATCCATCCTTGTCACACCCAATGCATGTCTTAGCATCTTTAACTCTGCTACCTCCAGCTCTGTCTCCTGCTTTCTGGTCAGTGCCACCGTCTCCAGCCCATATAACATAGCTGGTCTCACTACCGTCCTGTTGACCTTCCCTTTCACTCTTGCTGATACCCGTCTGTCACAAATTACTCCTGACACTCTTCTCCACCCATTCCACCATGCCTGCACTCTTTCATCTCTCTTCCACAATCCCCATTACTCTGTACTGTTGATCCCAAGTATTTAAACTCATCCACCTTCGCCAGCTCTACTCCTTGCATCCTCACCATTCCAATCCTCATTGCATACCATGTTGCTGCAAACCAAAAAAAAAAAAGAAAAGAAAATGAGTATTTTGGACTTTACAAAGAGATGAGAGACTCGTCTGTCCAATGTCTCATGTTTGTCATACCACAACACAATGTGAAAAATAATTAAAGATGAGCCGAAGCTGCAGCTGAATTCACCATATCTGGAAAACATTCATACAACTACCAGCACGGTCAGGCAGTACATTATTTGGCTGTCAAAATGCAGACATTTGAAACCACATTGAAAAGTTTGTGAAATCCGCCATCCTACGCAATTTCCAATCATACAATCTGACCTCCTCAAGGTGGCAAAATTAGCAACTGCAGTCCTTAAATTTGACATGCTGTCCAACTTGAAGCCCTGTAATGTTCTGCAGACCTGAGAAATAAAAGACAAAACAACTCGCCAGCCGTGACTACACTTTTTGTCAGACGTCAAGCGTCTTATTTACTTGTCCATTACAAAAAGGACACTAATCAGTCTTGCCCTGTTTCCAAACTTCACTGGCTCTACTTTGTTACGGTATACTCAGAGTCTCACCCTGGGCTGTTTTTTTTAATCTTTTTGTATTCTTTGCTGTTTTGTTCTGTATATGTTTTGGTTCTGTATATGTTTGCTCTTTTGTGAACATTAATTTATGTATCAATTATGTTGCAGTGTATGAAATATTCTTAAGTGAGTCATGTATATGTTGAGCCTAGGGGGGCAGGACCCCATCACGCTACAGTTGTGGCCCTCCACCATGCCTATATATGTTTGAGTAAGCCTCAGAGCCAGCACTTTGGCATTAGTTTATTCAATTGTTGTTTGGTTCTCATTTTGTTTTCAGATGTTTAGATTGCAGCTCTGGATTTCTGCTTTTGTAAGTGTTGTTTTTCCTAACTATATTCAGTATATTGAACTTTGGCTTGGTTTTTCAATGTCAATTACTGGATTACAGGCTATGTTTGTTTGCATGTAGGCTAAACATTTAGACATACCTTTCTTGACTACTTCACTGTTGTTTTGGTTCTTAATGTATCAAGGATCATTAGTTTTTGCTAGTTGGGGCAGGGAATTCTCTGTCCCTTTTGAGATTAGAAGTTGCAAATAGAATAAGACAACTGTCAAATGAGGGTTGGGTTTCCAAGGGATGCCTCGTTTAATACTAGTGTGCAAAAGACAAAAAGAGAAATATGTATTGTGCAAAAAGAATAATGGCAAACTGCCATTATAATAGCAAAACCCTGGAGGAGCTCTGTCCTGCTCTCAAGCTGGTGAGTTCCGGGTTTATATACAGAATGACCAGGATGAACAGGGCTTCTGTTGTTTCATCAGAAATGTTGTCATTTGTCCTCCTTGGGCTACGGATCTGCACCAGTAATCTGAATGTTGCTGGTTCAAATCCTGTAAACACCAGAAGTGACTCTACTCTGTTGGGCCCTTGAGCAAGGCCTTAAACCTGCAGTTGCTCCATCCTGGGTGTGACGTTAATCTGCACTCAGCCGTGCAAACAAGTCCTCCAAGTTGCAGGGAACACTTGGGTGTTGGTAGCAGGATTGTCACTCCAGCCACCATAAAATAACCTCACACTGTTCCAGTGTGGTGCTGAGATGTCACCCGTTGGACAGCTGCACTCGGGTCTCAATCCAGGTGGTTCGGTGTGTGGTGGGTGTGGCAGCGTGCTATGAGCACATGCTCCCGACCTCTGGAGAAGCAAGTGGAATATGTGGAATATTAGTGATGGTGTCATACTGTCAGTCTTCTCAACAATCTTGTTGTTCCCAATACCTATAAGATGCTACCCAACTTCACATGACTGACAAAGCTTTTACCCCATTTTGGCTTGTGCAGGCCAAAAAGTCTCCTTCTTGAGTTTGAGGTAAAGTTTACTTTGGTTCTAGGCCTCACAGGATCCTTCTGGCTTAGTTTTTGGATTGAAGTCCTATTTCGAGTTTTTGAGAGGCTTGTGGCGATAACACACAAGTCTTCATTCCAGGCCACCATCCCACCTTCAGACTCAGTGTATTGAGGCTGGAGTTAGTCATTATTGCACATCAAAAGGTCAGCGTCAAAGATTGTTTCAGTATCAGGTTTTGCCGTATCATCTCCAGGGGAGTGCTCTCTGACAGCAACAGTTCAACTGCATACCTGAGTTCAGGCTCTCAGAATAGATGCCTGTTTCACACCATGCAGTTTTACGGATCGAGTATACCTCCATTTAGACTAAGAGTTATGGGAAAAACCAATGGTGCCATGACAGTCCTGTGATACATTATAGCAGCAGACAGACCAATAATTGAAAAATATTCTCCTAAAGCCCCAATCTGGACACTACCTTGTATTCAGTTTAGCAGATTTGAAGACATAGGCATTTGGATTTGATTGAAATTTTGGGTGTGAAAGAGAGAGGCACACCCTGAGAATGGTCACCGCAGAGCTGCCTAAAGGAACATCTGCCAACAGAAGACTTTGGGATAAAGGGAATATTGGCCTGTGGAGATCAGTTTTATCAATTTTAACAGTTCCCTTTTAAGATATGGCCAACATTAACTCACCGATGGCAGAGGGACTGCTAAACAGTAGCCACACTCCTTTTAGAGTCTTCCCAATTCTTATATTTTTTTAGGTTTGATTAAATTGTTTTACTATCAAAGAGTGAATCACTCACAAGAGAGTGCTGCTTCATGGGCTTATTTATTCTGTGGAAACTGATAACATTAACTGTAATGTTTCTTGGAGTGCAGGGCAACACCCTACTGTCTTTGCTATTAATTTCTTCAAGGCTATTAGGAAGCCACAGTTAGTGATGGACAGACTTCAGGTAGTAGTATTTTAAAAGACAGGAAGCTATTGTTACCATGACTCCAATGTGTACACATAAAAATGGCTGCTTCATTGAGCTTCTAATCTCATTACATTTATTAATTTCCCTTTGATGGTCTTGATTCTCACATAGAATGGCTTCCTGCCTTGAATCTGTTACCACCGGATTAGATTCCAGCTGCCTGTGATCTGATGCAACAGCTGGTAAGTAGTACAAGCGTAGATATATCATGTAATATATTATGTAAAATGGAGATTTATTAGAACTTGCTACTGACTTTGCAGCTTGCTAACCAGCAATCACACCAAGCACCTAAAAGAGCATTACATGTCATTTTCACATGTAATATCATTTACTGTTTGTTATACAGTGTTGCATTGCATTGTCACAGGCATAACCCCTTTCAGCAAACGGCTTCCCTTGCTTGTAAGCAAACTTTCGTGCAGCTCCCACTGTCTTGATTGAGCTTATCAATACTAATAAAAGGCAAAGCCCTCACTCACTCACTCACTCATCACTAATTCTCCAACTTCCCGTGTAGGTAGAAGGCTGAAATTTGGCAGGCTCATTCCTTACAGCTTACTTACAAAAGTTAGGCAGGTTTCATTTCGAAATTCTACGCATAATGGTCATAACTAGAACCTACTTATGTACATATATACGACCTTAGCCTGCAGCTTGGTCGCCGTGTGAGGCGGAGTTGCGTCCCTCATCATCACGCCTCCCATGTAATTGAATGCCTGCCCATATAAGGCCTTCCGTCAGCAGCAATTTAATAGACACGCTGCCGCTAAATATTCGCGGGTGAAGGACTGTGCTTATGCAAACGAAGATGAGATGGTCAAGGATAGAATAGTGTTTGGCATAAACTCAGCGAATGTGCGAGAGAAACTTTTAAGTGCCGGGTTTTAGCTAACATTAAATAAAGCCATGGACATCACAAGATAGCACAAGCACAGCTGAGAACCTTCGATGCATGTACTCTGAGCGGCTCACGTGAACTGACTGTGAACGCAGTACGCAGAGAACAAGCAAGAGCTCCAAAGAGCGCTGAACAAAAAACGCATTACACAATTGAGAAGGCAGCAAAAGAATATGAAGCGAGTGACGCATACAAGCATATTCATAAGTGCAGCTACTGCGGAAACAAAGCACGGTGTAAACCTTAAGTTTAAATTAGGTTCATAGGCACGCTGCCGCTGGCGTTTGTCATGCCTAAGACGAATACGATATTCGCGAGATACAAGTTTAATGAGAGGATGCAGGGTATAAACGAGGCTTTTGATCACTTTGTAACGGAGTTAAAATTGCTGGTAAAAGGACTGTGCTTATGCAAACGAAGATGAGATGGTCAGGGATAGAATAGTGTTTGGCACAAACTCAGCAAAAGTGCAAGAGAAACGTTTAAGTGCTGGGTCTGAGCTAACATTAAATAAAGCTGTGGACATCGCAAGATCGCACGCAATAGCACACACAAACACGGAATGTAACTTGAACACAACACATCCTCCAAATACGAACCTGATTGAAAAAAATAATGGTAATCAAATCCTTGATGACAGCAACACTCATAACAGTGACAAAATAATTACATTGACAATCATGTTAACGTTATTTTTAAAATGTTTCCTTTTCATAACTTCTTTAACACACTACTTCTCCGCTGCGAAGCGTGGGTATTTTGCTAGTCTATATATATAATTCACTAAGGGCACACAAGACAGTGAGCGCAAGCAAGACAGAGAGCCATGCCCACCAACTTACAGAGCCCCGCCCACCAACTTTAAGCCTCCTCCAGTGTCCACCGTCGCTCTCGAGGCATGTGCACTGCCTGCTCATGTGCCTGCACGCAACAACTCACCAAACACAGCCTCAGTTGCTTTCGTCTGTGCTACAGTCCACATGAGAGAGACACACACAGGCGCGCGAGAGAGACACACACATTGGCGCGTGAGAGAGAGACACACACACACAGCTGCGCGAGAGAGAGACACACACACACAGGCGCATGTGCATTGTTGCAATGTTACTTTTCTTGGTGGTTTATTAAATTACGGATTTTTCAGATGTCATTTTTTTCCCTGTGCTTAAAACTCATTAAAAAAAGTATATTTAGCGAGCGGTTCCTAGCACTTTAGTGCGAACTCTTGCAGTGTTAGGTTTCTCTGTTGTTTAAGGTTTTCTTAGTGTTATTCAATGTTTTTACATTTAGTTTACTATTACACTGTGCATTCATGGTATAATTAACTATATTTGTGCTTAAAAACTCACCCTCCTCCTGCGTCCACCCTCGCTCTCGAGGCATACACATTGCTTGCTCATGTGCCCGCCCCCAACACGTCACCAAACACATGTGAACCACATTGACTGTTCACGTTGATAATGATGCGGCGTATGGTACGCCGCGGGTTGGCTAGTAATTTTAATATTTTTCCTCAGCCTTTAAAAACTAAAGCATACTTCCTGTGGTTTTGAACGTCAAGAAATCTATTGGTAATATTTATTTTTTATTTCCGTGTCTTTTTACCATATGATTCACATTCTCCAATGGCACTGTTTTGTTTTCCTTATGGCCACCAGATAGTTTTGTTGATACTTGCTATGCCACTGCTATGCCACTGCTAGGCTTGACGATCAGTCATGTCTGATTCACTATGTCATTACCATTAAGGGCATAAAGGTCAGCAGCACCTTATACATCATCCTCATAAAAACTTAATATGTCTTTCTTATTGTTAGTTTCTGAGTTACTGATTACGACATTTTCTGCCCTATGACTACAAATCACACATCACATTTTTTGGCTCTGGTTACATGTACCCTTTTTGGCTTATGACTTACTTCTCTGTTCTGTGACCAGGATTTTTGGCTAGATGACCTGATCTTAGTTTATTTAATACTAGCCGCGTGTGGTTTTTGGGACAAAAATAACCCAAAACTCCATAGCAGTTTTACTATATGTGTTAACTTGGAGAGGCAACAGCTAACTCTTAAGGATTACCCAGGGCTGAGGATGTGGACCCACCTGTGCTTGCTGCCCCACTGGCTTTTATATGAAGAGACTGGTGATACCATATCTCAGCTGTATCACTGACATATGAGTCCTATTAAAATACCTCCAGATAGACAGACCATGTTTTTAGTGAAAACTTCAAGCCTTTCCCTTCTGTTGCTGAGGTGTTTCACTTGCGTGTTGTTGAGCTGCGGCATTTGCTTTGTTTCAACATTGTGTCTCTTCATCTGTGTCATTAGCACAACTTTTTGTTGCTCAGCGGCATTTTCAGCGCACAAGTCTTTTGTAGTGAAAAGTGAGGTGCATCCAAGCGGTGCAATAATTTAAAAGTGCATGCATGCGCCATCTAGTGGCTGTGGCTGAGCGTGAGCAGAGCGGACTGCTGCATACACACATACAGGTGTTTCATTTATATACAGTATATCTACTTTTTCTTCCCAGTTATGACCACGGCTTGAATTCTGATTCATGTCGTCTTCTGATTCTATTTCTCAAAACTACTGTCATAATGTGCAAGCAGTACAACTGTAATGATTAAACCAAAAAATCAAAAAAAAAAAAGAATGTGAAAGAGGAGAAAGAGCAGAGACAGTGAAATGAAAGTCAAAAATAGAAGTAAAAAAGGTCAAAACCAAGTTACAAAACAAAAATCAAACTCAAGGAATAGAATATATTCAAGAGCCAGAAATCAAAAATAAAGAGAACCACCACTTACAAAGAGTATTTTCTCTAAATCTTGGATTACAAAATGGCGGTTGAGACGACCTTTTAACCCTCACCAATGCTATTGTAACCGTACAGGCCGCACCAATAGCTAACATGACCTGGATCATAACGATAGAATCCACAAAATGGCAGCGCCCATCATCAAAAGAAAACAGCATTTTAAAATGATGTTAAATAAATAAAGAAATCAAGAAAATCATGAAAATAACTACAGCATCGAAATACCTGAGCATAAAATGATACATAGATGATTTTAGACCACAAGGAAAAGCTGACCCTGTAATTTTCTCATTTCTAATCCTGAACAACACCTGCTTACTATCCAAAAATTCCCCCAAAAACCACCAGTAAAATAAAATTAAAAAATGTATTAAGTCAATGAAAAAGATATCACAAAATAGTGAAGACCAATCAAAGGAGAAACAGAATTACAAAGAACAAAGAAACAATTATACGCAAAACTAAAAAAGGAAAAGTGAGCCGTGACTGATGCGTTACAATAAGTTCATCAAGAACATGGGGGCACAGTTGGAAACTTCTTACAAGTAAAGTTAGCAAAAACGTTAGAAAGTTTTTCTTTACACAGAGAAGCATAGACACTTGAAGTAAGCTACCAGTTTTTGACTTTGACTTGAATTTTTAGAAGAATTAAGTGGACAGGACTGGCCAGGTTTGGCTAAATGTCCTGTTCTCATCAAAGTTTTTTCTAATGAACTTATCTTCTTCTTCTTCATCTTTCGGCTGCTCCCGTTAGGGGTTGCCACAGCGGATCATCTTCTTCCATATCTTTCTGTCCTCTGCATCTTGTTCTGTTACACCCGTCACCTGCATGTCCCCTCTCACCACATCCATAAACCTTCTCTTAGGCCTTCCTCTTTTCCTCTTCCCTGGCAGCTCTATCCTTAGCATCCTTCTCCCAATATACTCATCATCTCTCCTCTGCACATGTCCAAACCAACACAATCTTACCTCTCTGACTTTGTCTCCCAACCGTCCAACTTGAGCTGACCCTCTAATGCACTCATTTCTAATCCTATCTATCCTTGTCACACCCAATGCAAATCTTAGCATCTTTAACTCTGCCACCTCCAGCTTTGTCTCCTGCTTTCTGGTCAGTGCCACCGTCTCTAACCTATATAACAGAGCTGGTCTCACTACCGTCCTGTAGACCTTCCCTTTCACTCTTGCTGATACCCGTCTGTCACAAATCACTCCTGACACTCTTCACCCATTCCACCCTGCCTGCACTGTCTTTTTCACCTCTCTTCCACAATCCCCATTACTCTGTACTGTTGATCCCAAGTATTTAAACTCATCCACCTTCGCCAGCTCTACTCCCTGAATCCTCACCATTCCACTGACCTCCCTCTCATTTACACACATGTATTCTGTCTTGTTCCTGCTGACCTTCATTCCTTTCCTCTCTAGAGCATATCTCCTCTTCTCCAGGGTCTCCTCGACCTGCTCCCTACTATCGCTACAGATCACAATGTCATCAGCAAACATCATAGACCACGGGGTCTCCTGTCTAATCTCGTCTGTCAGCCTGTCCATCACCATTACAAATAAGAAAGAGTTCATAGCCGATCCCTGATGTAATCCCACCTCCACGTTGAATGTATCCGTCGCTCCTACTACAGACCTCACCACTGTCACACTTCCCTCATACATATCCTGTACAACTCTTACGTACTTCTCTGCTGCTCCCATCTTAGTCAAAGGTTTTTCTAATGAAAAAGATTAAATAAAAAAAAACTAACTGAGAATGCAAATTATTATAAAGAAAACATGTAAAAGCCAATCCTAAATCGCAAAAATGTAGCCAAAAATAAAGGTGAAGATAAAATGACAAAGTAAAGAGCAAAAGCAGAAAAGAGATGCAGGTTCAAAATACTTTCAAAAATTAGTTCCTTGAGAAGCAAATGTTTTGTAACACAGACACCATCCAAACCATGCAGTAATTGTTTAAACTTTGTTAAAGTCCTACTCTAAAGTGGAGGGCCCAAAGGCAATGATACAAGGAGCAGTTAAAGCAAACTGAGACCTTTTATAGTTCCGCCAGGTGACAGCTGCCCTAATGGCTGCAGTACCTGAGGGCTTTGATTTCAGATGAATCCTCTTCCCTTTAAGCTGAACAATAAATTGAAATTAATTAACAATCTAAAAACAAATAAAACAAAAAAGGATGGAGCCAGGCGGCACGGTGGTGCAGTGGGTAGCGCTGCTGCCTCGCAGTTAGGAGACCCAGGTTCACGTCCTGGGTTCTCCCTGCGTGGAGTTTGCATGTTCTCCCTGTGTCTGCGTAGGTTTCCTCCCACAGTCCAAAGACATGCAGGTTAGGTCCATTGGCGATTCTAAATTGTGCTTGGTGTGTGTGTGCCCTGCGGTGGGCTGGCACCCTGCCCGGGGTTTGTTTCCTGCCTTGCACCCTGTGTTGGTTGGGATTGGCTCCAGCAGACCCCCGTGACCCTGTAGTTAGGATGTAGTGGGTTGGATAACAGATGGATGGATGGAATGGAGCCAGGGATGGGCAGCACTCTTCTAGTTCTATTCAGTATTTAACTGAGTTGCTTCCATAGCCCTTCTCATTATTACCTAGTGCCACTATATGTTCCTAATTTCTATTTATTTTTAAATGTTTCTGCATGTTCCTGATACAAGTAGGTCTGAACTTTTCCATTCCTTTACATCACCTACTCCCGAGTCATATAAAACTGCAGCCCTGTTGGCTTACCTTCTCCACCAAGTGTGAAAGAGACCTGCTAATCACACAGTGCATCAGGCTTATCTCTAGAACATCAAGTGATTGACTTCAACTGACATGCAATGCACAATAAAGTTTAGTAACATTTAAGCTGGATTCAGGTTGCTTTCTCCAGACTGACAGGTGTTGACATATTGTGTGCTATTCTTCTAGTTAAAAGCCCCATGGTGTTGTTTGCCGATCCTACACTAAGCTTAAATGAGCCTGCAGTGGAGGAAATGCTGTTTCTGGAGTAGCTCAAAAAATTCATAAGAAAGCAACAAGTTTTACTTCTCTTCAGATATATGTCCAATTTAAAGTTTTTTTTTTTGCTGTGGAGTCACAGACTGCTACTAGCACTGCAGATGAAAAAAAAAAATAAAGGCAATTTAGGAATGTCTTCTACAACTTGTGTTGGCCATAAATTACAGTTAAATTCATGTAAAATGATTGTGTCTGAGCATTACGAACAAAACAATGTAGGTGAGACTGAGTCTGGCTCTGTGTCGTAAACCTGCACTACACATTAGTGAATTGAATTGCTTTGTTAGTAGAGTAATGACACTATAGCAGAATTACAACACACTGACGAGAACACACACTTCTGAATCCTTCCTTTCTTGTAATCCTTTGCCAGCACAGGGCACAAGGCAGGAACAAATCCCGGGCAGGGCGCCAGCCCACTGCATGAATTAGATACATTTTGGGTAAATGAACATACACAGTAAACTACACTGAATGCATAAAAGCCATTTCTGAGTCAATTTTGATATGAGTGCAAAAAGAACATGTAAATGCCACAAAGACGGTGACCAGGCTGGAATTCTAACCTAGTTTTGTGGAGCTGTGATGCAACAGTGCTAACCAGTACCAGTCATTCACACATTATAATATATAATTGCTATAATAATATAAATGTGAGGAGGCACAGTGCTCAGTGTTGATGCCACATTGGTCCAACATACGGGGTTTGAATTGTGTGCCCAGCCGCTGTCTATATGGAGTTCGCATACCCTTACTGTGTTTCTGGGGGGTTCCTCTGGCTGATTTGGATTTGCTCCCATGTCGTGTCTGGCCTGAAGCGGATGTGGGAGGTGGTATTTTTGTTGTTTTTGGTGGATGTTAATAAAGTAGTTAAGAATTACACACATGACCCACTATTTCTAATAAAACATCCCACATTCTATGTGCATTCTATGTCGGACACAGACTAAAACAACTCTCTAAATTACACTGATATTTAAAATGTATAACATTCCACATATACCAAACAGATTTCATCATTTTTTGGTCTTCTTGTCTGTCCTCAGTTATTGGAGCACACACTTAAAGATTATGTACACAAAGAACACCTCAGGATTATGAACATCTCAAATCTCCAAGCCTGGGAACTTGGAGAATTTCTAATGAGAGCATGACTTCCAAATAAACATGGCAGACAGCAGTCAAGTTCAATTTGGTGTGATGATGCGTACAGAGAAAAACTAAAAGAAAAAATAAAAGTTAATCTCATTTGGAAGAAAGAGGCTCCCAACTTCACCATCATGTTTATTTATGTTCATCCACTTGTCTGTCATTGGCAGATTTGATTTCACGATAACACTTGTATATTTCTGAACATGTCTAGGATTGCTGGGGTGCTTTGAATTGTCTTCTGAATAAATCAGGGAGGTTAAGATTAATCACAGTGTACTGCACATTGCAGAGTAACTTGGGAAGATAATTACTTATGAAATCAAGACACCCCCCCCTTTTATGATCATTGGAAATGCTGAATCTGGCACAAAATAAGGCCAATTAGCCGTTAAGATGGCAACTGTAAATTGGCCTTGTTTGCATGTCCTGCAATGTGCTGCCTCCTGCTACATGTCCAAAGCTGCCTAGATAAGCTCTGAATGCCCTGGGATCCTGCTCTGGATTATGTGAGATTCAAAATGTTGTTAAGAATGTATGTGTATTAAGTAAACATTTTGTGCCATATCACAATGCGGAGCAGCGTGCTAACATTTGTATCCCTGACTCGCAGCTCACAGAAAAATGGGAACTGAACAAGTTCAGTTGCTGAAACTGGCAAACCTTGCCATGCAAGAAAAATGAAGAAGGAAAATGGAGCCACTTTGTCTTACTGCTATTGCCTGTTTCGCAAACCGCACTTGGGTCATATTTTAACGGATGAAGCACGCCAATCGTTCATGTGATGGGTCCGTGCACTAAGAATGGCCCTCTTTCATTTCAGCTGAAATGTTTCCATGTTGATTTCTTTGTTTTGCACCATAACTACCAACAGCAGAGGTAACGGGGTCAATGGAAGGCAAGTTGTGTTGGGTACAAAAATCTGTGGTCTGAAAATGTAACACGTATCACTTCAGTCAAGAATCCACCAAGACTGTGTGGTGTGTAACTTGCATAAACACTTTTTCCTTTAGGCCAACATTTGTACTCTTTTTTTTTATTGTGTAATAGGCTGACCCGCCTTTTAAGGCGAACGACTTTTAAGTTGACCACTTCTTAAGGCAATTCAATATGTAGATCAATTTGATATTTTATACAAACTCATTAATTTGGTTATATTGCATTTGAGCGGTATTACTTTAATACTCGTAGTTTCTGTTATTTTTGTGATGAAGTTTAAACTTTTTTTCTATATTGAGGTCCCCCTTTTGACCCCCCCGATATTTACTACACAGTGAGGCATTTGTACTCCATCAACATTAATTATTTCCAGAGACATAATTTTGTCTATTTTTCCAGCGCATCGCGCACAAAAGCAAGTGAACGATAGGAGCACCAGAATTCTGCTCACATCATGTCGCTTCGTACCGCAAGATGCAAGTAGTAAGTCTGTGATAAGCGGAATACCGCTACGCTTTCCACTCACGGGACGGAAGGACAATCCCGACCGCTTTTATATAGTAAGAAAGAAGAAGAAGATATCGCACAGTCTGGAGTAGAAAATCATCTTTTACCTGGAAAAACGAAACTACAAATCCCATTGTGCATTGCAAAATGGACGGGGCGTGTGTGAAACTCCGTGCCTGCGTAGCACTCACGGGACAGAAGGACAATCCCGACGGCTTTTATATAGAAGGATGGATAGTACAATAGCATTATTGCCTCACAGGCTGCAGACCCACGTTTGATTGTCTGCTGGGGTACCTTATGATTACAGTTTGTCTATTCTCACGATGTTTGTGTGGCTTTCTCAGTGAGCGTCAGTTAGTCACTCATTAAAATCCAAAACTAAGTTGTTACACGTGTGTGTGTGTGTGTGTGTGTGAATCTGCTCAATGACGAGTTGCCTTCCTCTCCATTTCTCCATCCTACTTTGCTACCAGAGCCACTGGTTCCCTAAAAATCTCACTACAAATAAACGGGAACTGAGTAAGGATGGATGATTCTGATAGTTTCTGCATTTGTTTTAACATTGGTTGCTAGTTTCCACCTGCCCACCTGGGTGTACACAGCACTTTTTCTGGCACAATTTCTAGCTTGATTTGCAATCTTTGAATACTGTAATTGTCTGAGATGACCCGAATTTCAGCTTCAGCAGCCAACATTTCATGTGCAATGCCAGATTACAATTAGCGGGATGTGGTACAATCGGAAGAGTTTCTATCATGTTAGACTGTCTTGTAGGGTGAGCAGTCTCACGATCAGATTTTCTGATGTCACAAATCAAAACTCTGAAATTCATTGTGCAGTGAAGCCCTTTCATATCATCCATGTATTTTACAATAAATAAACACCATGATTAAAAATGTCAATTGATGACATATAGAATTTGACTTTGAAGAAAGCCATTATAGGGTTAGGCTTAGGGTTAGGGTTAGGATTAGGGTTAGAGTTAGTCAAAAATGATAGATGTTGTATTTCGGGATGCTGCGGTGTAATGGATGAACTTTGTACACTGGGTATTTGTCATCGTCATTTTCACATTTTTGACTTTGAAAAGCTATCATACAGCCACACACACGGAAGTAAATAGCCATTGACAATGGTATCTTAGGAAATGTTTACTGGAGGAACCTGAATTAAACACACACAACAGTAAATTACTTAAACTACAGACCACCAGTCCTCTCGGTGTGAAACAGGCAGATGACATAGTCCACGCCTCCCCAACCATCTACATGTCCAGTTACGCCTTCTTCTTTTTTTTTGTAGTTTCAGAGTACAGCAAGAATCAGCAGCCCAGCTCTTTGCTTTGTTGACATTTTAAAAACACTGTTTGGCCATATTTATTTTTTGGAATGGGTAAAGCATTATTGCAAAATTCCACTGGGTAAAACTGTCCTGTACAATTACAGTCTACGTAGCCATGTTATGGTGTGTCAATCGCACTGAACGTGTTCATATTAAGGTGACTCTCTGAGTAGTCCAATAGGCCATGATGGGTAAAAATCACACAGCATATGTCCGGTCTAACATGGTAAGTGTGGGGAAGTTTTCATAAGGGTGCCTCCTCACTAACTTTAAAAGACAGCCTAAGCTTTTTGTATAACCAGGCCATCGCTACTGATATATACAGCCGTATCCTTGAACCCTGACTTCATGAAGCTTGAGCTGCATTTGTTAGCCTTTAACATGGTGTCACAGATGACCAGAGTACTTGCCCAGCCAGAAAGCCTCTTCGCTGAGAGGACAGGGGGAGCAAGCATGGGCAGAACAGTATCTCCCCCGGGACGCTAGATAGCAGCCCCCATGGGTTGTGGTGGTGCTTTGGATTTCCACAGGGCTTCGTGGGAGATGGAGCTATCCACAGCCCTGTTGGGATCCAGAGGTGCTGCCAGGGGGTGCTGCAGCTGTTCCTGAGCCCGTGTGGACAGTTCTTCCACCACACCAGGAAGTGCAGCCAGAAGTAGGGCAACAACACCTGGAGCACTTCTGGGTGACTCATATAAAAGGAGTTAGCAGACACCACTCAGGGAGCCAGAGTCGGGAGGAGGCAAACAAAGCTTGCTGGGAGGAGTGGAGGAGACAAAAGAGGAGAAAAGAAGAGAGGAAAAGAATTGTGTTTAGCTGTTGTGCATGTGGGAAACAGGGAAGGTGTTGCCCACAGGTGAAGAAAAAAAAATAAAACTCTACGTTTGTCACCATGGATATGTCATTTTGTTCATTTCAAACCAGGAAAAAGTCACTTCCACGTCCGCTTTTATTTGGGTACACTTAGATCTGCAGTTGATCCATTAGATTATGCTTGGAGGGGCATATTATATTTGTTTCAGTGGACATTTCTGTCTATGAGAGACACTACAGGAAATAACACTGATTACTCATATGGAAGCACGAAGAGAAAACTCAGCATTTTGCTTATTACGTGTTTTATGACTTAATGAGCCCTGTACAACAGTTCACGTCTCCTCCCTACAAGTTGCAGGCTAATCTCTGACCAACAAGCACTTCATTCTCTAAAATTATGTATTATTATTGACATCTTCTGAGTAGCAGAATCTCAAGTTGGTAAGCCAGAAACTGAAAAAAAATTAAAGCAGGGTTTGCCAAACTGGATAATTTTCATATAATGGGCAAAGAAGCCATGAGTTAGAACATGAATTTTTTTTTTACTTTTATTTGAATAACAAGATTGAGTCTTTGCTTTATTTTTAATTCAAATTCCAAATAAGATGGCACAGCATGATATACTGTATATGCAACAGTGGCCCTTAAACAAGAAGGTGTCATTAGACACTAGCGAGAAACAAACACTACTTGGGGTCTCCAAAGATAACATGAAAAAGAAAAAAAATACATAAAATAAATTAAAAAAAACAAAAACAAATGAAATTCCAACATTTGTGAGAATAAGATGGGGCTGGTTGTTCAGGGAAGGAGGTGAGACAGGAAGGTATTATGTACATTAAATTGAAAAGAGTCATGGGTGTGACATGAACATGAACATGAATCTAAACTCACTTATTTCCAGGCAACACAGCTGCTAGGAATTTCTACACAAATAAATAACACAATACACAATATATGACACCATCGCAAAATTATTAAAAGTAGCAGTAAAAAATATCTTGCACAAGACACAAATATATAAAACAATATATTAGTGTAGAATGGCACTCCTGCCCAGTAATATATCAAGTATGTCCTTATAAAACAAACACAAAATAAACATACAGTAATTTATATTGAATGGAGGAGTAATAAATCAAGGAAAGACAGAGAGGAATCAGAGACTGTGTTTAGCTATAGTGCAGGGGTGGGCAAAGTCATTCCTGGAGGGCCGCAGTGGCCGCGGGTTTTTGTTCCAACCCAGTTGCTTAATTAGAAAACAATCCTTGCCAATAATTACATTTCATGGCTTGTTAGTGCTTTAACTCTGCTATGTCAAGTCATTCTCATATCCTAGATTTTTTTTCCATTCTAAGGATATCATCCAAATACTTTGAAGTGTAAAACGGATGGGTAATTCTCAGTCCTTCACTTTTTTCTCTTCTCTTTCCTTCCAAATATTTAATTAAACCAAATAGATCACGATAAATACACACAGGTGTAAAGGGGAACAAGCAAAATGGATAACTGCTGGTTTCTTTTGTCATTTGCATCTTATTGTTAATAAGGAGCAATTAAAAACCGAGAATGCAGCTGTTTAAGACTTAAATAAGCAATAAGGGTTCAAAATCTTAATGAGGGAGATAACTAAAATGAAGCAGAAGTGTTTCTAGAGCAATAAGTGATTCTTATTAAGCAATTGGGTTGGAACAAAAACCTGCAGCCACTGCGGCCCTCCAGGAATGACTTTGCCCACCCCTGCTATAGTGACTAGTAAATAGACTGTTTCTATGTCTAGTAGTTCTCTCTTAGTGACCAGTAATGCTTCCTCTATGGTTATAACTGAATGAGGTGGTTGTTCGGGTGACCCTTGACCCTTGACCCTCAGTGGAGTCCAGTTTCAGGCCTCCAGTCTTCTCTTTTGTTCAAATAACATACTGCAGTTTGTTTCGACTGAGCGGGTACATTGACATACCAGACTGTTAAGGAGAAAGTGAGAATGTTGTCAATGACAGCTCTATAAAACTGTACAAGCACTTATTGGGTCAGGTTAAACTTTTTAAGCTGACAAGGGGAAAAAAAACATCTGCTGTAGAGCTTGTTGATAAGAGCAGTTATGTTTTCATCCCAGTTCATATTGTGAGTGATGGTTATGCCATGGAAAAGTGCTATGGTTCCACCCTGTTGACAGTGACATCATTTATAACTAGGGATGCAGGAGGTGAGAGGTGCGTCTCCTAAAGTCTGCAATGTAAAATTATTGAGGCTGCACCAACTGACCAGCTGATCAACCTCCCTTTTAATATGGCATTTCATCCCAGTCTGTGATCAGGCCAGTCAGGGTGTTGTCATCAGCAAACTTGACCAGTTTAACAGATGGATCACTGGAGATGGCATCATTGATGTAGAGAGAGAAAAGAAAAGGAGACAGAACATGGCTCTGAGGGGATGCTGTGCTCATGGTCAGGGCCCTGACTGATATTAGCCCAGCTTCACTGTCTGATGTCAGTTACTTAAAAGTCAGGGACTTAAGGAATAATTCACTCATAATAGATAGGTCTATGATGTCACAATGTGGGTGTGGTCTAATAGCAACAAAAAAGTCACAGTGGTGTTAGCATTTATCATGTGGATAGAGTGCAGTGTAATAATCACTTTTATGTCCAACCAACATGCAACACATTACTATTCTTTGGTACAAGAACAAATTAGAAACAGAACTTTATATTCTTAAAGCAGCTTACCTGGTGATGTAAAAATTACATTGATTCGTATTCTATCATTAGATGTTGGTAAAGAAATGTATTGTACTAGTAGCTCATGTCTCTTCAACATAAAATTTTTGAAAGAAATACCTGATATTAGTAAATATACAGTTGAAAAAAATTGCAGTTTAATGTCCCAAGTGAATTGATGGAGGTTATTTCTTCTCAGCAGCGGTAGTGTTGTCACATGTGCAGACAGCAGTGAAACTCTTAGTTGCAACACATTGTCACTCTGTGGTGCCATGATAAATAACCAAAGTCAATAGGTACTCCCCTTTCACAGTCACCATACCTTGCATTTGTATATCAAAGTGCACTTTATAGTATGAGTAGAAATTTTATTCAGTACAACTTCCTGAGAATGGTTTGTTCCTCCTTTTACAGTGCTGGCCATGTCTGTGCCTATGTGCGCCATGTGTGTTTAACTTAATGCAGGTGGATGTCAGCTTTGAAAGGTTTATTTAATTCATTTGTGCAGGTAGTTAAACAGATAGATGTCTGGTGAAGTCAGATGCCTTGAGGCACTATATAAATAAAATGTATTATTATTATTATTATTATTATTATTATTATTATTATTATTATTACGTACAGTAAAGCTGAATTCACTAGCATGGACGTAATGCCATTTCAGGACCCTTCTCTCACTGTGGAATAAAACATTTTTCGGCAGAAAACTCATTCGCCCATTGCTTTGTTAAAGGTAGGCATTTTATGGGCAGAAATGCTTGTGTGTCCCCTGCATAATATACAATGGTTCCTCTACTCGTGCCAAAATATGAAATCTGTGTGCCAACAGTGCACCACTAAAGTGCTGTATTGGTGGTTTAAAATCGTTAATCCTATGGTCTGAAAAGCATCTGTGGTCTGAACTGACTTAAGAGTTAACTTTTTAACATGAAAACAAATGGGACACTGCCCTAATTCCTTACATCTAAAGAATCTATCTCTCATTTTCTAATGTGCTTATCCAGTTCTGGATCACAGAACACTTGGGCTTATCCAGGTACCAACTGTAGAAAGGGCATTGGACAGTTAAACAAAAATCCTGGAGCGGTAAAAGCAAAGATCCTAATGAGAAAAAACAAAATAAAAAAAATGGATCTTTCTCCCGATTAACTCTCTCATGTTTATATGTGATATGTGTGACATCAGAAAGTTAATGAGTCACTAGGCTGATCCCAGGACTAAGAGGTGTGAGCCACGAGAAAAGATTAAACAATTTGAGCTATTTCAGTTTAACCAAACAGAGATTAAGAGGTGACGCGATTGAAGTGTTTAACATTATGAATGGAATTAGCACAGAGGATCCTGACTGTTGCTTTAAAATACAAGAACACGGGGACACAGGTGGAAACTTGTTAAGCACAGATTTAGCATAAAAAGTTCATGATAGACAGCAGGACGTTGGAGACCTACAAAAAAAATGACTTGATGTTATTTTGGAGAAATTAAGGAGTGTGATGGATGGCAGGCAGGGACACAGAATGAATTCTGAATGAGGCCCAGGTGGCAAACAGGCACGAAAAGAGGATCTGGGATAAGATGCCATCTGAAAAGTGGGAACAGTGGCAGGAGGAAATGGAGGAATATTACCTGGCCCACAGGCCAGCTTGAAGGAAGGACATGTGGGAGCTGAATTGTTCAAGCTACAAGCCTCCCTGAACTGATAGGCGGCAGCAATCCCGGAGTCAGGTACACCAGTAGACTCCTGTAGGGCATGCTGGGAGTTGTAGTGCCGTGGAGCAGCTCTGTTGGGGTCCCTGAGTGCCTCCAGGGGTTGCTACTTGGAGCTGTGCTGCTTGATTTTTGGGACTTCTGATTGACCTGGAAGTGTTTCCATCGGGCTGTACCCTGGCACTGGAAGTACTACCAGGTCCAAGATAAAAGGAGCACTTCGACTTCGTCCAGGCAAGTTAGAGTCGGATGGAAGTGGACAAAGCTCGCCTGCAAGTAGTGGAGGAGAAGAAGCATGAGAGGAAGAAAGAGAAAGAGTGTGGATTTGTGTTGGTGTGCATTAAAGATGTCTTTTATAAGGTAATTGATAATAATAAACCTTACATTTGAACCTGGGACTTGTGTTTATGTGGTGGTGTTTGAGGTTTCGGGTGCTGCAGCGCCCCCTACTGGTCACAGTGGATAGGACCGATGAGCTTGTTGGGCGTAATGGTCTGTTCTCACCAAGATTGTTCTAATGTTCGAATTCCACCAGAATTTTGGAAGTGCCTTCCATCAATCTGTGCAGCACCTCTTTGTGGAACCAGGTGGTATGGCAGGCAATTGAGTTTTAAGACAGTCAGGCACAAGCACCTGACTGGAACTTGAATTATTTGTTTGGCATTTTCATTTGTATTTTGCTTTTTTTTTCATTTGTTTCGTGAGATTTTCCGCAGCTCTTTTCAAATGTACACATGCAGTGCAGCATCACCAACCACTTAGTGAACCACACACTGAATTATAGATTGTTTCTGCTGAGGCCTAGCTGGGTTAATGATTTTCTTGAGGTCAGGCAGTCATTCAGTGACCTTGTGGTTTAGAGAAACTGGAATAATCATCTGGTCTCGCTAATGCAAAACTATAACAAAAAAAACAACACTGCAGCAAAATGTTTCCGATATCCTGAATTTAGGGCAGCATTTTGCATAATTTAATAAATAATCTTGTACTGGTGTAAAATATGTAAAAACCAAATCATTTAAAAGATCAATCCAGTTGTTTTCCGAAGCTAGCTTACCCAGCACAGGGCCACAAGGTGCCAACCATGGCAGAAAACAATCAGGAGATAGCGTCAATCTGCTTGATACCTTGAACGGCTCTCTCATTTACTTTCTCCAGCACCCACTACTCTGTAAGAGACACTGAAAAGTAACAAACAAAAGACTTAATATGATAAAAACTGTTTAGTTAAGGCAAAAAATGATCCATCTAGATGGCTTCAAATCCACCAAGTCATAATTGAGCATGATGAGAGGTGAGAGCCTGAGGTGGTTGGCAGGACCCAAGATGGAGACCCACTACTGCTCTTCTAATTTGGTGTCTCAATGGACCAGACTGCATGTGTAGGATGTGCTAGGAAGTTCTCCATGAAGACAAGCAGAAACATCTTAATGTCACAAAGAGGATCTATCCATATTGGAAATGACCTGGGGCCCAAGCGCCATTGTGTGGCCGCTGCTGTCTCTGTTATTTAGAATTACATGGAAGATTTATCCATGAGAAAACAAACACTATCAAACATTGTTTTTGAGTTCCATTTCTTCTTGCAAACCTTCTGAAAGCTACAGCAGCAGCTTCCAAATGTGACCAACAACTTGCATTCTGCTGCCCTACGTAGTAACGTGTATATGGCATGTGAAACTTGTACTAGAATCCATTGAGTACCCTCTCACTTTCCTCCCTGGGCCTTTTTTTTCCAAGAAACTGTCTGCACTTCTCATCGTAACACTTCTGTGACACATCTTACAGTTGCAATGAATGACTCAGGTTTCCCATTGGCCTGCTTGCGTGCTGATTTAGCTTTTTATTCGGCGTATTCGGTTGCAGGGTGAGAATCTGTCCTCTAGTTCTTGATGGATGTGTAATGTGAGATTTTTGGTAGGCGTGAGGGTCACTAGCCACGGCTGGGGTTTCAGGTGGACTTCTCTGTCAGCCCAGTTTCAGGGAAGAATCCATAAGGGGGCATGTCAAGTTCTTAGTAGAGTGGCTGAATTTAGAGTGTTGCTCTTGCAATAGAGGTTGAGAATGCACCACAGTGCCTCTGTGCAGGGGTATATAGCCTTCAGACAGAGGAACATATAGACAAGAATCAGCAGAAAGTCAAGCCACAATCCGTCCTCAAAACAGTGGACTATATGTATAGGCAGTGTCCTTTACTCTGAAATTCAGTTGTTTGTGTGCCTTATGCACTATGTATAATCACATTTCTTTATGTTTGCACTCATTTAAAATTTTTTACCAAAGATGAAAAAAAAAAACTTAGTTCTGAAAGTCTGTTACCCCAGCATTTGTTGTTCTAAACGTGGACTGTAGACCATCAGTGCACTATGTGACTATACTACTGCTACTCCACCCCCGTCTATCTTCTTATATAATACACTACCGTGGCTGTCCGTTTGTCTGTCCAGGATTTTAAATCCCCTGTAGCTCCCAAACCGTTTGAACTATTCACCTGAAATTTGGTACACATATACTACGTGATGTCTGCTATCCGCTTTCAGGGTGATAGTTGACCTCCACGGTTATTCTTCTTTTTATTTTTATTTTATTTTATTGTAGAATCAACTCTCAGCAGTGGCCAGCAGGGCGGCCATGCGGCACATGCGTATGGACGCCGTTCTCATTCCCTAACACCTTCTCCCACACTTCCCCTACCTCTTCATATCTTAAATCATTCTTGAGGCAGATTGAAGACTTGAGTGGCAGCTTAAGTGAAAGATTAAGGAAAACGTACTAAGCAATTGCAACACAAACACTGCCTTAATCAGTTTTAATGCGAAAAGATGCCGACGAAAGTAGAGAAGAAGCGGGTCACTAGGGTGGAGAAAAGAAGAGCTGCTCAGGAAGCAACAAGCGCACCAACCTCTGAGCAAACATATGCTAAACGTACAGAGAAAGAGTTTGAAAACTATGAATGCTCAAGTCAAGTGTATTCACTGCATGTTATCGTGCAGCGCGCCGTTATTGGTTATTACTATAATGCATTCATACACAACACAACACGACAAGTTAAAGCACTTTGGCTAGTGTTAATCAATAGTGATATATTACTACTGGAACAAAAAAACCTGATAGGGTTAATAAAGTTACATATCACAATCATCACATCTCTACTAGCCACAATTAATTATCCTTAAAAAAACCCTACCAACCACCTGAAAAAATGTTAATGTACCCCCTACTCAATAAAGAGGTAGCCTTCTTGCTAAAGAAATCTGCACAAGAGAGTCCTTTTCAATGCTGAAGTTGTCCCAGTGCAAAATTCTAAAAGAAGAGCAATGCAATGAATGCCTTGAATTAGTAATTCCACATGAATCCAAGCCTAAGTTATGTAAGAACAAATGGGAGCTCTGGCCTGAACAGCAGTGATTCTAACAGAGACAAAGGTCCAAAAATTAAAATGACCAGAAGATGCAAAAAAAAAAATTAAATAAATAAACAAATGCAGACGTAGGTCAAAATTGGGAATCAGAAAGAACTTCTTGCCAGGGCACAAAAATGCAATCAAAATACAGAGGCAAGAAATGATCAGCGGTTTTAGACCAGGAGTTTTAGTTTGTCACCAAGTAAAGGGTTTATTATCTGTCAAAATCAGATACCCCAGAATAAATGGCACTTAACATCATGCCATCACATGTTTGATGTCACCAATGAGCACATCATGGGGAATTCCGAGACAACGGCTAGATTAATGTTCAGTGCCTGTTGTGAAAACGAAACGTTAAGTAAATTGTTAAACAAAAACTCCCTTTTGTCAGGAGGCATAAAACACAAAACACAGCCTCAGATTCAGCTCCTCTGTTCTTCAAAACCTTGTAACAGATATAGAACAGTTCTGATTACTCACTACAATGAGCACAAAAATGTATAAATATCAGAGATTATAATAGCCAGTAGACTCACATCCAGTTTTTAAATTGGTCACCTTTCATTCCCTTATATGTGACACCTAGAAATGCTTTTGTTAATAAATCAATCTGAAGAGCCATCTCTTGGTTTAATTATGCACAAACTATGACTGTTTTTTATTCTGTGCCATGCTCAACGACTTACTTTAAGGATCCTGTAGAAACACAACAGCTAGCAACATGACAGTAACTGTCCACCCAAGATTCAGCTGAAAGCACTGTTGTGTTTCTTTCTTTAAAACACACAAGGCAGCCTGTCATATCATTTAAGGCAGAATTAGGATCCTGTTGGGCTTTTTATTAAAAAAAAAAGATATATGTTTGCCAATTTGAGATTATTTCTACAAAACAAGTAGCAGTTGTGGTCAGCTGAATATAAACATTCTCGTGACAATAAAACCAATTTCTGAATGCTCACCAGCAGTCCCCACCTTTCATTTAACTCATCCTGCAGCACTTTGAAATTGAAGACCTGCCACCTCCCCGCCATTCAAAGTGTGACGCTGAGCGAAGGAGATTCCTGTTTGTGGACTACATATACAGTATGTAACAGATGATGTTGTTTTATTTTAGTTTCTATGTTTTTGTAGAGAAAAGTCAAGTCAACCTTTTATTGGCTAACTAAAAAGATTACAATATGCAAGCTTTCGAGGCAACTCAGGCCCCTTCTTTATATCATGCCCCATGTATTCTACTTGTATTGGGACCATCCTGCATAGTGGATCTGCACTTTAAATTCAATCAATCTATCTCTCTATTGTGGAAGAAAATAATTATATATATAATATATAATTTGAGTCAGAAATCAGGCAGGAGGAAGCTTGTTCATGCATCTTTAATCTCTCTTACAACAGTCAATTAAGGGATGGTCTCAGAGCAAAGTCAGAGTCCCATATTTTTAGACAACTGAATCTACATAATGGTGCTGAATTAATGCTTTTACAACATCTGACATTTACTCTGATTGTTTCCTTAACTTACACACCTAAATAAAAGTCTTATTCCACTACATTCTTTGTCCTTCTCAATATCTCTTAAATTCAGCTCTTACACTTCTATGGAATTCCTGTGTACATGACAACTACCAAGTCTTACACTTACTGCTTTCTTTCATCGTCACCTAGAACATTCCATGTCCTTATTGCTCACGCACCCATCATCTGGTTTCCTAATATGTTTGCTTAAATCTTCATGCTTCTTCTAAGATAAATGCTGTATTTAATATGGAAAGCATACCAGAAACACTTCACACCAAAAACTAGAATAAAGAAGGAAACATACTTACAAGCAAAGAGGGTGTGTTGAGTAGATGGAAAGAGTACTCTGAGAGGCTGATTAATGAAGAGAATGAGAGAGAGAGAGATAGAAGGTTGGATGATGGAGAGATAGTGAATCAGGAAGTGCAATGGATTAGCAAGGAGGAAGTAAGGACAGCTATGAAGAGGATGAAGAATGGAAAGGCTGTTGGTCCAGGTCACATGCCTGTGGAAGCTTGGAGATATTTAAGGAGAGATGGCAGTGGAGTTTTTAACCAAATTGTTTAATGGAATCTTGGAAAGTTAGATGATCCCTGAGGAGCAACGAAGAAGTGTATTGGTACCAATTTATAAGAATAAGGGGGATGTGCAGGACTGTAGTAACTACAGTACAGGTGGATAAAATTGATGAGCCACAGCATGAAGTTATGGGAAAGAGTAGTGGAAGCTAGGTTAAGAAGTGAGGTGATGATTAGTGAGCAGCAATATGGTTTCATGCCAAGAAAGAGCACCACAGATGCAATGTTTGCTCTAAGGGTGTTGATGGAGAAGTATAGAGAAGGCCAGAAGGAGTTGCATTGCGTCTTTGTGGACCTGGAAAAAACATATGACAGGGTGCCCCGAGAGGAGTTGTGATATTGTATGAGGAAGTCGGGAGTGGCAGAAAAGAATGTAAGAGTTTTACAGGCTATGTACAAGGGAAGTGTGACAGTGGTGTGGTCTGCGGTAGGAGAGACGGATGCATTCAAGTTGGAGGTGGGTAGACAATGTCAGAGAGGCGAGATTGCGTTGGTTTGGACATGTGAAGAGGAGAGATGCTGTGTATATTGGGAGAAGGATGCTAAGGATAGAGCTGCCAGGGAAGAGGAAAAGAGGGAGGCCTAAGAGAAGGTTTATGGATGTGGTGAGAGAGGACATGCAGGTGGGAGGGTGTAACAGAGCAAGATGTAGAAGACAGAACGACATGGAAGATGATCTGCTGTGGCAAACCCTAACGGGAGCAGCTGAAAGAAGAAGATTATTATTATTATTATTATGAGACCCCTTCATCACCTTTATTTTCTTTTGCATTGTCTATCTATCTGTCTATGAATCAAATAAAGTTGATGGATTGGTTGATTGAACAGTATTTTAACAAAAACTGAAAGAATTTTGTGCATTGTGGTCATACAGTTTATTATGTGACAGGAGTAGCGTGAGATTTTATTAATGGATGTTTTTGATATCTTTACTGTTGTCCAGCATAGGGACCCATTCTATCAGAAACATTGTTATCTCCATTCTCTATGAAAAACACAAGATTACAATTTCTCACTCATTACTACAATCTGCATAGAGTAAGTGACAGATAAAAATATAATGTTTGGGGAGAGTATTCCTATAAGTAATATGAATCTGTGTTGTGATACTAACAGGGCTGCTAATAATAGTATTATGCATACATAAGAAATTTTCAATTACACATTTACTTTACGTGTGGCAAAATATAACAGGTCCAGTGACATGTCTGTTTAAAGTTTGCATTTGCTCTTCATGTCTGAGAGGTTTTTTTATGTTTACTGCAGTGTTCTCCTACATGCCCAAAGTGTGTGTGTGTGTGTGTGTGTTAGGTTAATTGGAGACCCTACGTTTACCCACCGTGGGTTAGTATGTATGGATGAGTGTGGTCTGCAATGGGCTGGTGTCCAGTCCAGGGTTGGGTCCTGCCTTGTGCCCAAAGCTTCTGGGATTGGCTGCATCCCTGCCTGACCGTGAAATAGATTAGGTGAGGTTGAAAATGCTCTCGTATCATCTGCCAGTGTGAAGGTAAATGAGCAACATTTCCATTTCAGAATTTGTCTTTCCTATCTGATAACATTTGCCTTTCAGCCCATATGTCATGACTTCTTTTTCCGTCTTTTTACAATTTGTTTAACAGCAAAGCGCAACACAATCATTAAACTGATATGTTGGCTGAAGGTTGTGGCTTCTCATCAGCGGAACAGTAACAGTTCATGGTCAGATTTAATTCAATCTTTTCTTTTATGGCATTTAGATAAAAATGTTTGTACCTGCCTCATTTGAATTTTCTTATGTGGTAAGTGGAAATTGGGCAAGTATTTTCTATTGTAGATACTTTCTAAATTATTAAAAGGTGGGAATCTTTATTTTTCTAGGCAATGCGTACTGAAACCTAGTCTTCTGTGTGACTGTAGATAAAACAAATGTAAACCAGGACATAAGACCTCAAGGCTTACTCAGGAAGGTGGTTTACTTGTTTCTTCTTGTGGTAAAAATGGAGGTAGCTCGTTCCCAGGTTCAAAACAGATGAGAACGGGTTATTTTAAAAGTTAAAATCAATGTTACTATACCACGTTTGTGTCAAAACGCTATGAAAAATTGCGAGAATTTTTTGAATTATATCTTTTACATATGGTGACATAGTGGTGCAGTGGTTAGCACTGGTGCCTTCCAGTCTGTGGGACAGTCTGTGTGGAGTTTTCGTGTTTTCTGTTGCATCTGTGTGTTTATCCTCCCTCGACCACCAAAGACAGGCATATTAGGTTAGTAAGCACTCCATACTGATGCAGTGTAGATGTGCGAGCCTCAGTGTATCCTAGTGCATCATCATGGGTGGGCTCCATTATTCTGGTGGAATTGTAACATTAGAACAATTATGACAAGAACAGACCATTCAGCCCTAAATACTCATCAGTCTTATCCACTGTGACCAGCAGAGGGCGTTTCAGCACCCCAATTGACAGGGTATGGAAAATTGTGGGTTGAAATGTGATTTACAACATATTATAATGCTTTAATATGACTGTTATATTTAAGACTAGGGGGCTTTGCCCCCTGCTCGCTTCATTCACCAACCCCCCCTGTCTGTGCTATGCGCTAGCTTCTGTGCAGTTCTGTCGCTCGCATATGTGCAAGCGGTTGTACAATTTAAACAGATTTTTATTTTCATGGGAATTGTCACATATGCATAATAGAACTATATTTTAAATTACAGCGAGTAATTCACCATATAAAAAAAAGTAAAATGTAATAATTTGAAAGTAAATTATGTTTCATGTTGCGTTGGAGTTATTTGTTGCATAGTACGATTTTGTTCTGTTTGGCTTTGACATTAACACGCAAATACTTTTTAAACTTACACTTTTACTGTAAAACTTCAGTAAAAATAATTTTTTGAATTACATTTTTGTCAATATCTCACTGAATTTTGATTCTGTTTGGACTTTCATCGTGACAGCGCAACATATAACTTGCCCATAATTGAATTTCGTTTCTTTCTCTCTATTAAATAAAAAGACTTTTTTGAATGTTTGACTCTGAGATTTGTTAATTGTCTTTGCAAAAGCTATTCTAACGGGAAACTTTTAATGTTTTAATATGAATGGCATATCAAGATCTCCTTTGTTGTCTAATGTTATCCCCTGAAGATGTATTACATTACCTTTCTTGGATACATCCTTCTTTCTACAGTAATTTGTGCATTTGAAAACCGAATAGTGTTAATGGTTGTAGATATTCTTTGGGATATTGTAAGTTGATGTTTTCATCTTCCACACGATCACAACCAACTGTTTCAGCATAGTCTATTGATAAGCATTTAGATAGATAGATAGATAGATAGATAGATAGATAGATAGATAGATAGATAGATACTTTATTAATCCCAAGGGGAAATTTACATAATCCAGCAGCAATATACTAATACAAAAAAAAAATTGACCAATTTGCCGTGTAACCAATCATCAATTTTTGCGTTAATTTGTTTGACTTCATCGTTTCTCCTTGCTAGGATTGCCCGTGTACTCATTTCTTCTGTTGATAACCCTTCAGGATGAAATTCTTCAATAAGATTTGGACATAATACGTCTTCTTTAATTGGGAACTTAAAGTGAGGAAAACGTTGAAATGTATAAGAGCTGAGAGAGCAGTAACTGTGTCTGTCAAAAGCATTCACAGGAATGAGAGGTGAGAGTACTGTGTGTGTGGTTGAAAATAATTGAGAGGAGGGCGTGACTTGAAAAAATCTCTTGGCCAAGGTCTCAACTTGCGGGACATGAAAAAATCTTTTAAAAAGTCTTGTCTCGTCGCCCAAAAAGTCTCGTCTTGTCGCAGAATTTTTTCATTATAATAGGGAGATATTGTGTCACATGATTATAAACTGCATAACCCCTGTAAAACCTATTTTTGTTTTTCTAATTATTATAATTTGGTTGACTTCTCTGTATTTGTTCTGTTATGAGATTTGTTTAATTTATCTGATGTAATTTTGTTTTAATTCCATTTTGTGCCATCTTGTTTGCCATTGCTGTGGCTGCTGCTGCTCATATTATGCTATGATGATGTCAGTTCCTTTTTCCAGTATGAGCTGCCAGTTCACAGCATCCATGCTATTGGGTAAACATGTGGTTCTCAAAGTTAAGTTTTGCTTAGGAAATTCCATTACTAGGATTAATTTGGACTTTAAGCGTTATTTTGACATTTGTATAATGGTTTTGGTTTTGGCATCTCTAACTAGGTAAACAATGTTTAGCCTGTTTATGACCATCCAATGAAAGTTCAGTTGAGTTGTGTTATATCAGATGAATGGGTGAATGGACCAACATATAGGAAAAAAAAAAAATATATATATATATATACATATATATTGTGGCATATGGCCGGTCATTTATCCTGGTCAATACCCCCAGGCCACCAGATGGAGCCCTCCCTGCAACATGGAGGTGCCCTGAAGACCAGCAGGGAATCCTGGACAATGGAGTTTTTATCCACAGCCCTGCTGGATACCATGGGGGCCGCTAGAGAACGCTGCAGGGAGGAAGAAAGACTATTGGCCCTACGCCCCGGAAATACGTCCGAGTCACATGGACAAGAGGAATGACGTGCTTCCAGGGTGAAGAAGAAGACTTTTTATCTGACCCGGAAGTGATAGGAGATAACATGAACTGGGGGATTGGAAACACTTCCGGGTCAGGGACTATAAAGGACTCTGGGAAATCCCAGACAGCGAGCTGAGCTGGGTGGAAGGGTGGCAACGCATCTGGGAGTGGAGGAATTGATTATTGAGAGCATTGTGTTTATTTATGAGAATTGTGGAGAGGAGGGTGCTTTGTGCACTGCAGTGTATTAATAAAGTCGATTCTTTGACTTTTACCTGGCGTCTGGAGAATTGTCTGAGGGTTCAAAGGAGCGATAGCACCCCCTATCTACCACAATATATATATAGATTCTTTCAAGAGAATTAGCATCTAAATTGTCTGGCCTGCACACAGGCCTTTTGTTTCAGATGTTGTGAATGTGAACAACTCTTTGAAGGCAGCCCTTTGACCTTAAGACTCCTTTCATGTGATAGTCTGCAAAAGTTATTATATTTCATTTCTGAAACAGACATTTCTTGAAAAGCAGAGAAGTTCAAAGACTGGCGCGGCACTCACTCAATTAAAGAACTCCAAGAATGGCAGCTGGTATTGTGAGAGAAGGGTAGAAAGAAGAGAATATTTAAACATTTTGAGACCCACTGCCACTCCCAGATTGTCCGAACCCTGTCTCTCAGTGCTGCTAAGGCGAGAAGAATGGTGAAAAACAACATGTTCTGCATACCTGAAGTTATGTGTACAAAGAAAGGAGATGTGGTTGATTTTTAAGCAAGTAAGTGACAAGAAGACAATAAAATATAGTAAAATGGAAGAAACCCATCATCATAAGACAGAGTGAGCCACTACCTTTGAAATTCAATGTGAGCCCCAACTGTCAGTTTATTAAATAGGCAACAAGAACAACAGGAAAACAAACTGAATGTCACTTACCGTATATCAACCAGTAGAAAGTATATCAGGCTGAACACCCATGGTTAGTTGATGAGATCCACATCAGTAAACAGGAGCACTCAGGCATGGAGGAATATTTTAAATAACGGGACCACTTGCTCACAACATACAGTATCACTGAGCTTTAAGGGTTCGGGACAACCATCAGTAACAACTAAGGAGAAAGCAAAGATAACTTTGGACAAACACTTGACATTACATGACATACCTTTTTGAAATTTGACTTCACCAGTTAAGTGGAAGAAGAAAACTGAGAAAAATATATCTACTGTATATGTATACAGTAAATAGTATCTCAATAAATCAATATATGCAAGATCAGAAGAGTCCTGGAGTGTTGCTAAAGAAAAGACACGCTGGTAAAATCAAGTTGAAAGGTCTGTACCGACTGCATTTGAGTCATTATTTTACTTCAGACTACTTATAAAGGCAGTTCTAGACTTGATTTGTCAGCCTAACTAGTAGCCTACAGTGACGGTGACAGCAAAATCATAACCTTATCAAAGCAGATCCATAAACGATAAATATATATATTTAATTTAGGTCTCTAAAATAAACAAACTTGCTGAACTTAATCAGAATCTCTGATGCAAAGACAATATGGTAACGGCAACAACAAATTGCATCAGCTTGGAGATAAGTCACCAACAATATGAGCTGGCATTCCATTAACCAAATGAGCAGCTTCAGAGCGAGATACAGGGGCGACTACAAAAACAGCAAGCCTGCCAAAGTTCATTCTGAATTCCAAATGGTGCTGCCACAGCGAGCCGTCCTTTTAAGGACACTGAGCTGCCAAAAGCTTAATGAAAAAAGCGAGACTCCTCTGGGTCAGAACCAGCAAGCATCAGTGTGGCACCACAATATAAAAATCATCCTTAAACACTGACCCATAATTACTGTTTACTGTGACCACACCAGAATATCAAGAGAATGCCAAGCAACGTCAGCGTCCACTCAATGCATGTTGTCTATATTTTTCACCTGAAAAGTCAACTTTAGAGAGCTCTGTTAAAAACTAGCAGTGGATGAGAAGAGTTTCTATTGTTTCAGTCCAGGAATTCGCACTGTGGAGTTACTGGCCAAGTGATTCACCCCCCACCCCAACATTATGACAAATCAGCAACCATGTTGATGTGTGTCAAAGAATTATCACAACTACACATTAAGCACAAAAACATTCAAAAGACATTCCAAGCCTTACATTTGTAACAGAAATGCAGAAAAAAACTATTCTCATCCCAGCTGTTAACTTTCTGCTCCTCCACACTTACATATACATAGTGCCTACCTCATAGTAGTTAGCTGTCATGATACACATGCAGGAAAACTGTCACGGTCAATCGGCGTTGTAAAATACATTACAATACAATTTATTTTTGTATACCTCAAAATCACATAAGAAGTGTCGCAATGGGCTTTATCAGGCCCTGCCCCTTGGCAGCCCTCCAGCTTTGACTCTCTAAGAAGAGACGGAAAAACTCCTAAAAAAACCCTAGAAGAAACCTTGGGAAAGGCAGTTCAAAGAGAGACCCCTTTCCAGGTAGGTTTGGTGTGCAGTGGGTGTCAAAGAGAAAGAGGCCAATACAATACAATACAATACACAAAACAAAACAGAAGTAATCCTCAAAACAGTATAATAGTTGTCATGCTGTTATTGTGGGTAAGCACAGCAGTACGCTCTGTGATGAATTTAGAGTCTCTTCCAGGTCTGATTGGTGACCAATGCTGCTGGGGAGGACTTACACTAACAGTGTGGACCAGTTGTGATTTCAAAGAAAAAGCAGAGTGCTAAGAGGTAAAGTTACATGGACATGTGTCAAACATACAATCTCCACAGAAACACAAACAGAGATCTCAACTTAAAATTCTGGGCTACGTTTTACATATGGAAATCAAGAACATGCCAGGCAGACAATTGTAATCCAAAGAAATGCAGCAACATGAAAGGACCAGTCACTACAAGACAAGGAGAAGCACCACCCTTAAAAAAAACAACACACGTCTAAAGTACCAGATTATTAACTAGGCAACAATAATCACAGAGAAGCAGACTTGATGTTGCTCAACTAAGAGAATATTTCTTTAGCAGCCACAGTGAACACCCATTGTTAGTCACCAGGACACTTTTCTACAAACAGGAGTTGTCAAGCAATTGAGTGATGTGTTAGATTAAGGAAGGAAAATCAGACTACCAAAGGAAAAACAAGGAGAACTGATAAACTCCACAGAGAATCTTCGGAAGCTGTGATACAGAAGGGCTACATTATATGTATTTGTTATTTGATAACAAAACAAATTAAACAGGGGAGGGATAAGAAAGGGGGATGCAAAATAAGGCAGTTTAGGGTCTTTCTCGCTTCTCACCAGGTAGTCTACCTTTCATGCCCCAAACTATTGCACTCCCTTCTCATCTCCTATCTCTCTCTGTTTCAATCCTCTGCTCTCTCCGTCTATTGCCAGGGAGCTTTAATTCCAGTTCTTTCCCCAAATCAAGACATAGTTGTAGCTTTCACCAATGGTGGCTTTTGACCAAGGGTCATTGTTTATTCGGGTCGTTGGTCATTACTTACTAAGACACCAATCTAAAACTCCCCCTTCTGACCACTGTCTCTACAACCTTGATCCCAAAATAACCACTAAATGGGTGGGTCTCTCAAGTGGTTTTCAACCCCACTTACCCCAAGTGGGCAGCGTGATGTCACTCCTTCCATTTGGAAATGTGCTACAACTTAACAGGCTGAATGGCCTCTACACTCTTAACTGGTCAACCTAGCCTTATCTTTACTGACTAGGGGCCATATCCAGTTCACTTTTCAGCCAGGGAGTACGCCGGCCCATGTTTTCAAATATTCTAGGCATCTCTATCAAATGGTCTTTCTCCCTTATTTTCTTGAGACTTCCAGTAAATGAAAAGGCCTATCATCCTGAACGGTGCCATTTTTTTCCTATATTGACATACAGTACATACTTGCAATGCCATTGCCAGTTTGGATGCTCTCCTAATGCTCTACTAATTTTAGCCCCATGTCAAGTCCGATCCCCTAAGTCCTCTCTGGTGCCACTTCCTATTCCAACAGACCAAACCTTCAGTTTCATGAGGTTGATCAGCTTGTAGTGTCAGGTCGATTGAGAGGCCTACGCATGAAGATTGCGAGCTTGAGGAGTGCCGACATCACTTGGTGAGGAGCAGAGCCAGGCTGTACACAGGGACATCTGAGAGTGATGTCAGTATGAGGGGGCTTCAGACTGGAAAAATTAAGGGGCAAAATATGAGAGAAAATGTGTAATCACGTCCATGCAAAGCCGTCAGACTTGCCTGGGAGAAGTGTGGATCACGTTCTCATCAAGTTGTAAAATTCGATTGGTCTAACATCAGATAATAAACAGCAGGCAACAGATATTGTGTTTTCAAAGAAAAAAAAGAGTTAGCATATGCCAATTTTGGGTGCTCATAAGAAATGTAATCAATTACTCAATGAGGTAGAAGTACATAATAAACAAGAATATTTGTGTCAAATATTTGAAATATTAACATGTATGCTTCAATTTAAAATGTTTAAAATCTAAATATTCTCAGTTGTAATAGAAAGTTGTCATTTTTCACCCCCTATAAGATGTCCACAGAGGGTTAGATTCCTAGTAAGAGATCAAAAATCAAAAGTAACGTAATAATCGTAATCACTAACCTTGAAAACGTCTAAAATGATAACTCATCATTTTTAGCCTTCTTGGGTGGCTCTTAGAGGGCTAAGACCACTGGTAAAGAAACAAATATCAGAAATATTATCATACTTATAATTAACATTCTTAAAATAGCATGGAGCAACAGCCCACATGCTTATATTACCAATCCCCAGTTTTTCAGAGTTTTCTGAATTTTGACCAATGATAGGCCATTACGGGGTGAACCCAGAGATTGGTTGATGTGGTATGCACAACCTTAAGTCTTTCTCGTCTTTTTTACTTATGACACCCATTGTTTTACTCTTTATGGCCTAAAAATTAGGGTTTTGGGGTCAGGAGAGCCAAAAATATGGTGGAATCCCAAAATACTCAATATCTTGCATGACTAGACATCAAGACGAATGGTACTCAATATATGAGGGTTTTCTTGTACAGTCAGGAGGAGCTGGACAAAAGAAAATGAAGAGATTTCAAAACGTTCAGAAATAGTTCCTATGGACACAATAAGTCAATATACACACATTCATTACCACTCCAGGAACAGCAACAAAAAATAAAGTTGTGTAAGTGGTAGAAAAAAGGCTCAATGTGCTGTAAAGCACATCTTTAGTAAGATGTTAGAAGGAGTTAAACTTCAAGATGTAGTTTTGGGTGCATTCAGCTGTAAGATGTTATTGAGGTGAGCACTCAGCTTGTTTCTGTCATGGATGAAAAGCTCTACACTAGCAGAAAGGTCCTAAGATTGGTTGTTCATTTATTTTGGCAGCAGAGAATACCATACTGAACATGTAAAGTAAACTTGTGGTTTAATTATTGACAGGGTCATTAACGAATAATCAAATGGAGAATGTCTTAACTTGAGGGCAGACTAAACCACAGAGTCAGTACACCCTTTGCAGGGCCAGCTTCCAAAAAGCTCTTTATTAGATTGCTTGAGGCTTTACACTTCTCTCCATTATTAGGCTTTTCTTCAAGCAAAGTACAGACATTGTCTGATATGCAAGCCAGACAAATGGATCTTTGGTTTGTTTTTGCAATTTTACACTTCTCAGGCTGGCAGTCTGGCATTGGCTTTCCGAATTCAAAATGAGAGCATATTCCTGATGTCATAGACATGAATTTATTTGATGTACTGTTAAATTTCCACTGGGGACAAGTAAAGTAATATCTATCTATCTATCTATCTATCTATCTATCTATCTATCTATCTAT